>JAHWFO010006931.1:4351508-4407826 GCA_023313115.1 Rhysida immarginata
ATGTTTTGATAAGAATCTATTAAAATTATGTTTTGATAAGAATCTATAAATTGTATTTTGATAAAAATAACTTTACAAAAAACTGGAACATGCATTTTATTAAGGATATTATTTTGAGGTGTACATAAACCAAATCTAGTTAACATTAAATAACCTCAACATTATTATTTATATATAGAAAATTTTAATTGAAAACAAAATTTGAAGGAAAAATCAATAATTACAAAATTTATTGATTGTCAATTATATTTCCAGACGATAATAATGAGAATATTTTTAAAATTAGCATTTCAGCCGTATTGTAGAGGAAGCGTAACTCATGTGATAAGGCCGACTGAGTCAACAATGGCGGATTCTGTAGCAGACGACAAAGTCTGGAGTACTTTCCTAATCTAGAGCTTTACCCTCAGGGCATCTTATCGGACTCGATCAGGATCGAGTTAGATGCATGTAAACGCGAGGCACTTTTGGATTAGCTCAAATCGATCCGGATCGAAACGTGCATGTAGACGCAGTGATTGATTGATAGTCATTTTATTTTATTGATAAAGTTATTTTATTTTCGAACTTCGTCAATGCTGACGGTAGAGGAAAAACGGTCAAGGTCGTTGTACTGTCACAGCTGAGCAGTGTGCAAATCAGGAATACAAATACGATTCGCAATTCAAGCTGTATTGTTTCATTTTTATTTTTAGAATCATTTAACATACAAAGGGGTGTAAAAAGGTGCACATGAACATACACAATCTTAAGTAGAAATGCCTGGATAGACCACAAACTTAACACTTGATAATAGAGGAGAATTTTGATTCGTTGTGCTGAAGTTGCTCGAGATGTTGGAACGTACAGTTGTCCATTCGTGAACACATGTTGCGGCATGTACAATCCTAGTTCATGGACTGTCTGTCCTTGCGCTTTATTGTCTGTCATTGCGATAGCCAACTGAAATGGAAATTGACGGCGTCGTAGTTGAAATGGCAGGGCAGACTCGTGCATAATTAAGGGGATTCGAGGAATAGCAACTACTTTGTTTTTGTGAGATCCTTTAGGAATTGCGCTTTAGCTGTAGGATTTGCAGTCGTGTTCCGTTGCAGAGCACGTCTTCTCCATTGGTTTGGTTTGGTTTGTTTAGTATTAACGTCCTTTTCAACTGCTATGGTCATTTCAGGACGGCGTTATAGGGGCCGCAAATTTTGCCTCGCAAGGTTTCTTTAACGTGCAGCCGGCAAACGACTACACGGGACCAACGGCTTTACTTCCCTTCCGAAGGAAGTGCGTGATCTCAGGATTTCCCCCTGAAAAATCCTCGTCGTCCTCGGCCGGGATCGAACCCGCGTACTCGGGCATCAGAGGCGACCACGCAACCGCTGAGCCACCGAGGCCGATTCTTCTCCATTGAGGTTGCGAAGTAGCATGATTGGTGTTCATGTGTGGAAGCATTCCAGATAGAGTGCTTTCCTTCATTGGGAAGTAATCCATCGATACGATGACATACTTCCCTGAATACGGAAAGTTATGTACACCATCACGTACCTTTGAGTAACGCGGTACTATAGCGACGATTTCACTAACTGACGCACCCACTGAAGTAAAAACAGATATACTGTTGTACGCACGGATACCTTTCATAAATCTTGGGTTAGAGTAGGTATTCTTGTGGTACTTCATTTGGAGGAGTTAAAGCCGCTTTGCCATTGAGACAGCACAGCATAGACGACTCATCTTTCCATTTTCGTGCTCCACAATGCACACACCTTGGATCGTCTGCTAATTGAGTGAAAACTTTCTTCTAAATGGACAAAATCCTCTAAACGGTGGGTCGCAATTCGCCTTGTAGGGTTCAGTCGGACGTTGCGTGTATGATGCGCAGCATTGGCTGATGTTTTTTTTTTACTTTCTTGCTTTAGCATAATGACTTGACGTACGGCAGTTTCTATATGTTGCTGATGTTGTCTCCAGTGTATAAGAGTTTGACTTCTACTCTTTAGCCGTCTGCTAAATTTCAACAGTTTCTTTGCCTTCAGGAACAGCAAAGGCTTCTTCCAATTCTCTAATACAATTGTATCGTCGTGTAGTTGATTTGTCTGAAACTTGCCCATTATGTTCTCTTTCGTGAAAGTAGCGTTGATGTTCTCCTGGGTCATCTTCTCGTTTACAGTCTAACTCAGTAATTTGCTGCAGTTTTTTCCACCGTTGATATGTGCTCTTTAGCCGTCTGGTACGTTATTCAACAGTTTCTTCGCCTTCAGAAGCAGTAAAGGAGTCTTCAATCTCGCTAACGCTGTTGTATTTTCGTTTTTTTTTTGGGTGGCATTTTGCCGTTTTGAATGTTTTCCCTAATAAATAAGAGGTGGCTGAGATAAAGAAACATTATCTAATTTCATTTATTACTCTCAGCATGCTCACTACTAATCTTGAAATCCCTTCGTTTGTGACTTCAAACGTTAACCACAGTCTTTCTTAGCTTACGAAGTTTTAATTACATATTATACGTATGTTGAAAATTTCGAATGTTAAAGATTATTTTACCGTCTGACTTAATAACTTGCTACCACTTTCTTGTTAAGAATGGAGAAGTTAAATTGTTGATCCTTTATTGTAAAAGGCTATATGTGCGGAGGCTACAGTAGTGTGCGATTCACTTCAAGGAAAAAATATATATAGATAAATAACTCGTACGGGATATAAAGAACAATATGTATCTCACCAACTCTAAGCATGCTCACTACTAATCCTTCAAAAGTTTACCACAGATTTTCTTAAACTACGAAGTTTTAATTACTGATTATATTTTGAAAAACTTCGAATGATATACGTAGAATATTCTACTTCTTCTCGTTTACTGTCTGGCTAATTTGCTGCCGCTTTTTTATTGTTACACGTTTTTATTGTTACACGTTTTTATTGTCCGTACACGTTTAATTATTTGTCCCTCTATTGTTGTTCACGTTTTAATTGTTGCCTCACTTGCTTCACTTCGAGGCTAACGAGAAAGACAGGCTCCGGCCAACACCACCTAGACACTAGGTGGTGTTGCTCCGGCACTGAAAAGTCACCTGATCAAGATAGGTCTATTAACAATGTAACTTTCATTGTTTCCATCTTGTATTTTAACAATCAGTGTTTTTTCCTTTGTTGGAAACAATGAAGGTTGGATTGTTAATAGACCTATCTTGGTCAGGTGACTTTTCAGTGCCGTAGCCTGTATTTCTCGTTACCTCGAAGCAAAATATATATATAGATGAGCGCAGGTGTCGATCTCGTTTAGATAGTGAATTCAAATTTCTTAAATATAATTCCATATTAGGATTTCTTTTTTTTTTTTTGGTTCTGTAATTATTATTTTGAAGGAATAGTTTTTCAGAACCTATCCCACCTATTATTAGAAAATTTCCATTTCGTTTATGTTCAATGAAATTAATAGATTGGAATCCCAACGATGCAAATAATATCGTGTAACTTATTTAGGTAAAGGCTTAGATTTGGTCTTTCTTTTTTAGTTCTTGTATACTTTGGAGGGATATTAAGACATTATTGAATGCTTAGAATTGATACATATAATTAAACCTACAAACTATACAGGGTGTATCAAGTTCGATGGTCATAAAGTACCTATCGTTGTTCTCCGCAAAATTCTAAGCATAATTTTCCTTATCCATTTTTCAAAATTCTCAAAAAAATTGCTTGAAATCGTTATCCAAAGTTTGGCTCGCAGCCGACGAGAAAGATAGGCCGCGGCACTGAAAAGTCACCTGACCATAGTGGCTTGAGCAGCGTTGCCAGATGTACGATTTTTTTTAAAACTCTTGTCTTTGTTTTCATTGTTCTGTGCATTGTTTAACAATGTCCAACAAAGGATAAGGGCTTTAAAAAAAATCGTACATCTGGCAACGCTGGGTCTGAACCGTAGCCCACGTGAAAGACAGGCGCTGGCGCGGAAAAGTCACCTGACCATCTTAGTCCGAGTAACAATGTAACCTTCATTGTTTCAATCTTGGATTTTAACAGTCAGCAATTTTTCGTTTGTTGGAAACAATGAAGTTTAAATTGTTACTCGGACTAAGATGATCAGGTGACTTTTCCGCGCCAGGGCCTGTCTTTCTCGTGGGCTACGGTCTGAGCGAAGCCGACGCGATATAATCAAGCCGTGGCACTGATTTTGTGACATCATGCAAACGGATGGATTTTGTGACGTCTTGCAAAAATAAATTTAAGAACAAAATAAGGATATTTAAAATTAAAAGTAAAATGATTTATTAAAAAAGTAAATGACCCATGTTTGGCATTAATGCATTTTATTCTACTGTATTTACTTAGTTATCTAAAATACAAAATTCATATTTAAAATACGTCACGAAAACCGATGGGATTTCAACAATGCTAAATGACGTAGTGCCATGGCTTTGTATAGATCGCGTCGGCTTCGGTCTGAGCAACAATCCAACTTTCATTGTCTCCAGCTTGGATTTTAGCAATCAGTGTTTTTACGTTTGTTAGAAACAATGAAGTTTGGATTGTTACTCGGACTATTATGGTCAGGTGACTTTTCAGTGCCGGGGCCTGTCTTTTTCGTCGGCTACGGTTTGGCTCGAGGCCAACGAGAGACAGGCCAGGGCACTCAAGTCACATGATCGTCGGGTTCCGGCCAACAATGCATCCTTCATTGTCTCCATCTTGGATTTTAACAATCAGTACTTTTTCGTTTGTTGGAAACAATGAAAGATGGATTGTTGCCCAGACCCCGATGATCATGTGATTTTTGAGTACCCTGGCCTGTCTCTCGTTGGCCTCGGTTTGGCTCGTAGCCTACGAAAAAGACAGGCCGGGGCACTTAAGTCACATGACCAAGGTAGATCGAGCAACAATCCAACTTCATTGTTTCGATCTTGGATTTCAACAATCAGTGTCTTTTTCGTTTGTTGGAAACAATGAAGATTGGATTGTTACTCGATCTACTTTGGTCATGTGACTTATAAGTGCCCCGGCCTGTCTTTCTCGTCGGCTACGGGTTTGGCTCGAGACCAACGAGAAAGACAGGCATCGAAGCGGAAAAGTCACCTGATCATCTGGGTCCGAACAACAATCCAATCTTCATTGTCTCCATCTTGGATGTAAACAATGAGTGTTTTTCCGATTGTTGGAAACAATGAAGGTTGGATTGTTGTTCGGACCCAAATGGTCAGGTGACTTTTCCGCTTCGAGGCCTGTCCTTTTCGTTGGCTTCGGTTTGGCTACTATGACGTAATTCTAAGCCTACTGACGTAATCTACCTATGCCATTTACTGTCCCTGATGAAAGCAAGTTCATTCATAAAAGATTAGGAGACAGAGTCAATAGACTCGCTTACTTCGAAAATAAACAAGAGTTGCTCTACTTTAATGAGCTCTAAATGAATTGATAAATTAACGAAAATTCATAGCTAAAAATCATCATAGCTGCTAAACTGATTCAATGCTGATAGGAAATATCGTAAATAGTCAAGAGTAATTAGGACTCTACGGCATGGATGAATTACGTCAGAAGGCTTAGAATTACGTCATAATAGCCAAACCGAGGCCAACGAGAAAGACAGGCCTCGAAGCGGAAAAGTCACCTGACCATCTGGGTCCGAACAACAATCCAACCTTCATTGGAGCCAAACATTGGATAACGATTTCAAGCATTTTTTTTTTTAGAATTTTGAAAAATGGATAAGGAAAATTATGCTTAGAATTTTGCAGAGAACGACGCTAGGTACTTTATGACCATCGAACCTGATACCCCTGTATATCAGAATATATTTAAATGAACAAAATTAGAAAGCAAAAGTAGAAGGCTTAGGGTTATCGAGTAAATTATTCATTAAGAACGTGTCAGTGTTTAAAAATTTTAGTTTTTTTTTTTTTTTAAACTCGATTTGGCTCTTACAATTTCATGTTCACCGCTTATTGAAAAATATCGCGTTGCGTTTTAAACGCTAACAAATAGAACGTCTTATACTTGTTGGTGTGCTTCGCTTATTTACCTTAAAATGAAATTTAAAATGAATTTAATTAATTTATATACACCTTAGAAATTATTCTAGTTTTATTCTACCTCATAATATATAAAGGAAAGATTTTAAAATAAATAATATTTATAAAAACACAAAATGCTAGAGTCAAAAATTTAATAAAAACATTTTCTATTAATGGTCTCTTCTTCAAGAAATTAATGCAAATTTGCATTAATTTCTTGAATTGGTTAACGGTTTTAATTTTAGTTGTTTGAATCAATTTTTACGTATTTGAATAAGGAAAAATGAAACTAAAAAGAAACCATGACGCACATAACCAGAAAAAACTATGTATCATAGGAAGATTTTAGTATTTTTAATTTTAACCTTTTTTCTTTCTCATATCCCCTTACTTAGCATAAAATAAGAAAATGAAAGCTTACAGGATTCCGACTGCGTACGGTGGGTTGCTCTAGTCCTACGCTGTCCTCGTCGAAACCTTCTGCATCGTCGCCGATTTTAGCATCGGTAACTGGGTTGTGTATACTCAATAGTATACAATGCAGTTTTTGACGAACTATGGATATTCGAGGTAGGGAGAAAATGTTTTCTTTTTGGTTTGAATAAAAGTTGCTCTCGTTTTTCAGTACTTCGTCGATGGTGATTTCTGTCGATCTGTTGTTGTTTAGTCTTCGTCGCGCATTTTTATCCCCCTCCTCGGGTAAATGTGTAGATAATTTTTTCAAGGCTATTCTGATAACTAAATTTAAAACAGGCCATGCTTATTCTGATAAGCTGTGATAAGAGCGTGCTTTTTAATCGAGCGAAAGTGTTGGTTTGATGACCGACGATTTGGTTTCCACGAGAAATCGGTCATCACTTTCCTGCGAACGACAGCGAATCAGACAGCCGCACCTTACATATTTTCTTTGCCTCGTTATTGGACTAACGATTACTTATTAATAACCTTGATAACATTGATTTAGCTTCTTCATAAAGGATGCCACATTAATCTTGTTCAAGCACATGTGTCACTTTGGTTAACCCTTCGTTAATATTATCTTGATTTATTATGTTGCAATGTTACAAAATTGAGCTACCTTGGTTTAGTTTTAGAGAAGAGGGCCTTTTTCAGTACCAAACAAATAAGTTAACACAACATAGGTAACAATACCCAACAAATAACTGCAAGCTAATAAGTATCCGCACTCGTGTTTGTTTAATGTTCTGTGGTTTGGTTTGGCTTTAGTTTTATGCGCGCTTATACCAACATGTGGCATCTTTGTCATCTGCGGAGGCTTGTTACAGTTCCTCCATCTCTATCTGTCTATTCTGAAACGACTATTGCTAAATTTCGCAGTGCTGCCACCAGGAGATGTCGATTTTTCCCGCTATTTCCCGCCACCATCATAAACATTGATATCAAAATATCGATGCACGGATATAGATAATATCGATATTAGATATCGATTAAAGTCATTTTAAAAAAAAATGAAAGGATTTTTCTCACACTACACATCTATCTTTTTAATTAATATGCTTTTATTAGCTTCACTTGTAACTATGTAAACAATCTTGGAAGGTAGAGAGGTGAAATTTGATACACATACGCAGGACCGATGACGATGCATGTTAAAAAAAAATTTTCTCAGATCGGTTCGCTGGTTTGTGTTCTAATGGTACTAATTCATCACTACGAACTGTCCACTTGCCACAACAAATAATTCGTTATGACAAGGTTTAAATGTATCCATTGTTTATTGTTGCAAAATTAAACTTTATTAATTTTACAAATTGTTGACGCCGGCTTGAAGAAATATTATAATAAAACATAATGAAACCTTTTTTCCCTCCTAAATTATTCAACTATAAAGCATTCCTCTATCATATTCCACCCCTCCATAAGGCTTTTCATGAGTGATGGAAAAGAAATTTCTCATTGAAAAAATTAAAAATACTTGAATATTTTTATATTTTATACATTATATTTTTTCTTGATTGCTAGATTGAGTGCTAGATTGTCCAGCTTTTCTTTTGAGATGGACACGGATCTTATTTTTACTGTATTAATTGTAAGCTTTTTAATGTGTTCATATTTACTGTGTATTCACATTCAGATATTGCAAGATTTCATCAAAAAAAGAGCCCGAGCAACGCCGGGGATATCAGCATAACCGTCGAGTCTGAACATTGAAACTATTTACCCAAGTAATCATCACCGTAATCTCTCACGCGTAACAGTCACGGGATCGTGCATCCGAGAATTTATGAAATATGCTCGGTAGATAACAATTACCACTAAGATGTTATCTTATTAACATTTAAACGTAAGAATATCAAGCAGTACTAATAATACTTTTACGTAAAACGGCATCTTATTAAAATGTTATAAATAGTGGTGTAGACGAAAAGATATACCGGGTGATCCAAAAGTGTATTGCATTTTTTTTACATTGTTAACGACATTTTAAGTGTTTGCGCGTGCCTCGTGATTCTTATGATAGCATTGAATTGCTGGAAAGCAAACACTGAAAATGTTGTTAACAATGTAAAAAGAAATGTAACACACTTTTGGATTACCCGGTATAATAAAGTAAAAGGGAAGAGATATAAGTAACTGTGACGCAGTACATTTTTTAATATTTTATACCCTTATGGGATGATAATGAACTTCCGCAACAAAACAAGCCATATATGTCCATGAGTCAATATGCAATCTTAAATTCCACTGTGATGAGTTATGTAAGTCCGTCATCGCTTGTAAAGCTCTCGCTACGCCGTCTAGTAGGAACTTATTAAAGTTAAATGGAAAAATCCAACTAATTGCACGGGCACGCATGCCAACTCATTTAATTCCTAAAACATAGCTGATAAATATTTTAGTTCAACGGCTTCACTTTCTCTATTTAATATTAACCAGTTCGTTATTGATAATTTGGTTAATTTTCACTATCCGCACAATCACAAACTGTTCGTTTTGCGTTTTTTTTGTCACGCCTCCAAGTCTGAAATTGAGAAAGGTTTCTAAGGAAAATTTTATATCCAAAATTAAGAAACTTTTACTACTCTCGGCCCTGCGTGCCTCATTGGTAACAGAGGGCAGTTGGTTTACCCCCGGCCGATTACAGGAGGTTACTAGTCAATACTTATTTTATTGTCACAGAAATTGCGACAATTCAGTTTGGGGATTCAGTCATCGTGCGAATGTGCGGATAGTGAAGATTAACCTAAAATATTTTTAGATAACGTTTCAAAACGAACAGTTTACGATTGTGCGGATAGTGAAGATAACGGAAAATTCTGATCGTGATTAATATTGAGAATCCTCGTCTCCTCCTCCTCTCCTTGGCTCAAATCAAGGGCTGCGTTCGGAGAACAGCCACTTTTTTCGCTATTTCCACTTTGTCGTTCGAGAAACCACCACCAGTGATTCACGACGTTCGGGAGTACACTTTATCCTCGTTTCTCTTTCCACTTTTCTCTCTCGCCAAAAGCTAGTGGAAAAAGTGAAAATGACGTTAGATGGCGACGACCAATCAAATTTAGAGGAAAGCTAAAACCAGATTGAGTTGTAATAAAATGTGCAAACGACAGCAATATACGGTAAAATGTTTAAAAAATGCCTTACAAAGTAAATTATTAAAATATATACTTTATTTAAATAAAATAAATTAATATAGGTTTTTTTATGAACAAGATATGCTCATAATTTATCTTCTTTTTGCTGAATTAATTTTTTTTCCATTTTAGTTTGGCATGACTAGTGTTTCAGTATTCCATATTTTTATTTCATTTTATTTTATTTCTCATTATAAATTTAAAACGAATTTTCAATGAAAAAATTTTCTTTGCATTCCAAAACAGGGCAGAGTATTTTCTTCTTCCTCTCCCTCACTTTTGCGCCATTTAACTCACAATTCATATGATTTTGAGAAAATAATGTTCCGAAAGACGATCAGGCGAGCTTACTTTCTCCATATTGGATAATCTATCAATATCATCGAGAATTCATTGAGGCGTTCGAGACATATGTGAATTCTCGAATTCTCTGATTCTCGAAAAATTCACCAGTGGCTGTTCTCCGAGCGCACCCATTGTCTTTAGATAGTATATGGTCGTCCACATCCACTCAAAATGAAACTAAAGTTTCTAGCTCCCGATAGGGCGGGAACTCCATTGAAAAATGGCGCTGCATGTATAATCGCGCTAAAAACGCATGCAGCGCTGCCCTATCGTGAGCTGAAATTTTAGTTTCATTTTCACTTTCAATGCAGCCGGAAGTATTGACATAATACTGCCGAAATTAGTGTACTGTCAACGCCTCTTTATAGGAGGCGTTGGTACTGTCCGCACGCCATGAGAAGACCGTTGAGTTGTTTAATGTGCTCGTATGTGTCGCTGCAGTTGCATATGAATCTATTCAGTGTTGGGGGACAAACAGCCAAATTTGAGTCGATCCATGTTTCATCACCAGATGTAAAAAAAAAAAAAGGACGATTTTCTTCTCTTAATTTTTTTATATTTCTCAGGTATCTACCTCTCCATGCAAACGTTTTCATTTGTTTGGAATCACGGCCAGAACTCATTTTTACGCTACTTGATTTTAGCGCTTTTCCTCTCCTCTTAACTATAGACTGCTCTGCGACTACAGCGACACAATACGAGCACATTAAGCAACTCAGCGGTCTTCTCGTGGCGTGCGGACAGTATTCTACAAAATTTTAAATAAGCAATTGATAAACCAACTATTGAATGCATTACATAGGTCACTATTAATTTTGGGCATCAACTAAATAAATAAAATAACAATACAAGTCAGGAAATTCAGATCACGCTAGGTGCCGCACAGATCGCACAAAGTCCATTGCGACCTATGCGGCTCCTAGCGTGATCTGAATTCCCTAGCTTCTCTAGATCATAGCCATCATGATACGAGGCATGTTTTTTAAGTAAGTATCGTTTCGGAATTAAAAAAAGACGTCCAAAGATATCGCAATAATTTTATTTTTACATGAAAGCCTGTACCTTAATCTACTTTTCTACATAATTTCCGTGAATATTGAGGCACTTGTTTTTGGCACCAGTTTTTGAATACCCTCCTCATAAAATTCTGCCGCCTGACTTGTTAACCACTGTATCACAAATGTTTTGACTTCGTTATCGACTTGAAGACGCTGACCACCCAGGTGTTTCTTCAAGTGCAGGAACAAATGGTAGTCGCTGGGCGCCAGATCAGGGCTGTATGGAGGATGATCTAGAGTTTCCCATTTAAAAGATTTGATGAGATCTTTGGTCCGATTAGCCACATGTGGACGGGCATTGTCATGCAGCAAAACGATACCCTTACTCAACTTGCCACGTCTTTTGTTCTGGATTGCACGACGCAGATTGTTCAATGTCTCACAATAAGACGCTGCATTGATTGTCTCATTACGAGGCAGAAACTCCACTAGCAATACTCCTTTTCTGTCCCAAAAAACTGTGCACATGATTTTCCGGGCAGAAATTGTTTGCTTAAACTTCACTTTTTTGGGTGATGATGAATGTCGCCATTCCATGGATTGTTGTTTCGATTCTGGTGTGACGTAGGCCACCCATGTTTCGTCACCAGTAACAATTTGGTCTAAAAAATCTTCACCTTCATTGTGGTACCGCTCAAGGAAAGTCAATGCACTGCCTAAACGTTGGGTTTTGTGCAAATCCGTCAACATTTTTGGAACCCAACGTGAACACAATTTCCGGTAATTCAAGTTCTCGGTCACAGTGCGATACAAAACACTACGAGAATATTGAGGAAAGCAGTCGCACAATGATGAAATTGTAAAGCGTCTGTTTTCTCTCACCTTTTCGTCCACTTTCTGCACCAAATCTTCATTAACGACCGAAGGACGCCCACTCCGTTCTTCATCATGCACATTTGTGCGGCCATCTTTAAATGCTCTCACCCATTTCCTTACCATTCCATCACTCATAATGTTTTGTCCGTACACTTCACAGATCTCACGATGAATATCGATCGGTTTTACGCCTTTAGCACTAAGAAATCGTATAACAGCCCGTACTTCACAATCGGCGGGACTCACGATTGTCGGAGGCATCTTAAACACTCAGTAAACAACGTATACAATGAAGAATCAGACTGTAATGGCGTCAGTGCGTAGACAAGAGATGTAGTTAACCAGCGCGCATGCGCGGAACGCCGACCGTAGCGCTGCGGCGGCGGAATCGCAAAACGGTACTTACTTAAAAAACATGCCTCGTATCATAGCCTGCCTAATGGACCTTCGTCCATTGTTCAAACTGTCTCCAAAAAATGCAGACGAAAAAGGATAAAAACTAGCACCGCTTAACGACAAAATTTAACAGTCGGTTCATAGCCTAAAATGATATGGAAAGCCTGTCCATTCACACTTTGACTAAAAAATAACAAAGAACTTCACTTCTTAAATAAACAGCATAAGCAATTGAAACAATGTTAAATTTTATCGCTAGGCGCTGCTAGATTTTTATTCTTTTTTGTCTACATTTTTGAGAACACCGTTTGAAGGCAAATGAGCAGGCTATGTTATCATGATGGCTATGTCTAAACAGTGGGAAATTGTGAGAGTTGAATGACTCCCAACTATCTGAAGACAATGGCTCAAATATTCCTTCCATGACTGCTACCATTTTTCACTTTCAATGGCGAGTGGCACAGCTATAGTGGCTAGAAGAATAGTGTGGCAACAGCTACTACTCGCAATGCTACATGGTTGATTCCCGATTTGATGATAGTAGCGGTGGCGCTGCAATCGACATAGATGCGAGTTATGCGGGAGATGAGATGGAAATCTTAGGATGACGGAGGTTTTTTTCCAGCTATATTACGGTTGAGTTAAGTTTATTTATAAAAATTTAGTATATTGTTAGGTATACTAACTTCCATAGAACTTGAGGATAGTCTTTAACGTTAAAATAAATGAAAAAAATTTGCTGTTTAATTTGAAATATAAGATCAGAGAGATGGATGAAGGTATCCATCCATAATAAGATAAAGCATGGAATATGAGCCCTTCCGAGCCAGAGGAATTAAATTTTGAGTAATTAAGCATTAAACATAGATCTGCTAAATTAAGTCTAATAAAATATAAACATAAAATCTAATAATATAATGCTGTACGCAGCTGGTCACCTCACAAATGATAGAAAACGAATTTTCACAGATGTTTCAGGAGAAAAAATTCAAGAAATGAGGCGTTCGCCCCTGTAGCTCGAAAAGTCTCTTATGTGAAATGCACAATATTGAAAAATATATAGATATACAAAGAGAATGTCTTTTTCATATAAAATTCATTTATCACATGATTAACAACCAAATTACTTTATGTGATGATAAAAAATTAAAAAATCAGATACTTCAAGTCAATAGGTTTGAAAAAAAATTCTTTAAATACAAATTTATTATATATCTTACTTTTTTTTTAAAGATGCTTTGATTGCATTTTATTATTTAAAAATAAGGAATTTTAAAAAATATTCTGATTTTCTTAGATTTTTCATAAAGAAAAATATAAATGAGAAATATAGACAGTAAAGTTGATTCTTGGAATTTTAAAATGCAACAGTAAGAAGGGAGGGGTGAAAATCGGATGAAGAATCGAAAACTTATATAAAGAAAATAACTCAGTGTGAAACAGTCGTTTATTTCTCTATACCAATTATAACTAAAAAAGAATAAAATCATTTAAAATAAAAAATACTGCAAAATCATCTTTAAATTAAAAACAAAAAAAATGGGGGATCGAAATATTATTAAAATGATATATTATTTAATGTCCTGAATAAAAATGAAATAATAAATCAAATTTATAAATTTTACGAAGAAATTAATGGAGCTTTATTAATGTAAAGCTCTGGATGTTTAGGGCGCGTTCGGCATGTGCACACTAAATGCACCTAGTGACGTCCCTCAGAGCGAGCGGTGAAAAAGCGTAGTGCATTTTGTGTGTCATGAAAAACGGGAAAGAGCACGAAAATGGGATGTTCACCTCACCCGTGCTATCGTGAATAGTAAGCCTACTACTCAAAATAAAACCCATCATAACAACTGCATTCATATAATACGCCGAAATCGATCATTACATAGTAGATTTCAATGTCAGTTTAAACGATATACAGATTTCAATTATTTTATTATACCTGTTGGCTCTTTAACGGTAACTAAAACTCCGAACTATCTATCGCTACATTTCAAGCTCTAGGGCGGCGCCATCTTGCAACGCACTAAACGACTCTACTCCTAACCTAGGGTCATTTCGTGCGCGCACGAAACGCCCGGTAGTGTGCGCATTCCCGATGACGAACACGCGCGGGTTCCATGGCGAATACGTTAGTGCGTTTAGTGGACGCACAAAGGCGTTTAGTGCGCGATTGCGAACGAGCCCTTAGTTACTATGTTGATGTAGCTGCCATCTGGCGGCATCATCATTCAAGGAATCAGATGTCAACGCTCGCTGCCACACTATTCTTCTAGCCACTAAAGCACAGCACTGCCGACGAGACATTTAATACTGTATTTGAGCGCGAACTTACATCCGCAAATTCCCACGCTATCGTCTCAGAAAATATTTTACGGCAACCACAGATCGAAAATCACGCGGGCGCAGATTTTTTTTGTTTTTGATAACCCTATATATTTCTTTATAGTAAAAACACATGAAATCACAGTTTCAAAAATAATTAATTATACAAAAAAATTTCTAAATTTATTAACTTCTTTTACTAACTTTATATTAAGCGATTCACTAATGTAATTCATGATTTGTCTTTTTTATACAGCTGAGGTTTAATATTCCTGATGAAGTTGGAGGCCTATAACGCTTTTTAAAAAGTTTGCGTCTTTATCTTTTACCCTTTCGGTGAGATTTAACCTAGCAGGGGATTAGCCTACCGAGAATCAGCTTGGTCTTCCAATCTTGTCAAAATCGCGTCTTCTTTTTAAAAAACTCATCTACAAAGTTCTTGGTTATCTTGCATCATAACATAAATTTCTGTGCTATTTAGCATTTCAGTATGATTTTTTAGGCAGTTCGGAGTTTTTAATTCCCGTGGAAAAGTCTTGATGATATGCTCAATGTGGCCACCACGAACGTTTTGAATTGCTCGCAGCCGAATGGTGAAGTTGTTCATAACTCTATCCAGGATTTCTGCATCCACAAGGGTGCAGCAGTCGACAATGCTTTGTCGCAGCTGGTCTAGGGTTCTTGGTGCTGTAGTGAACACACTGTCTTTAAGGAACCCCCAGAGATAAAAATCACATGGGTTTAGGTCAGGACTCGTAGGGGGCCAAAGAAAGCCACCCCCGAATCGATCTGGAAACCTGTTTGAAATGACACGATTTCCGAATTTCTGATTGAGAAAGTCTAGCACTTCATTAGTGGTGTGAGGCCTAGCCCCATCCTGTTGAAACCATTGATGTCGCAGCGGTATACGCCTCCTTCGCAGCTCGGGGATGATGAAGGTTTCCAACATGTTAAGGTAAGCCTGTGACGTTACGGTGCCCTCAAAAAAGAACGGACCAATGATGCCTCTTTTGGAAATCGCGCACCAAGCCAAAACCTTTCGTGGATGAAGAGGTGACTTATGGATCTCATGAGGGTGCTGGAAACCCCAAAAACGAACGTTGTGTTTATTAACGTCACCTGACAGATGGAAGAAGGCCTCATCTGACACCCACATGTTGTCCACAATGTCCTGATTGGCTTCCATTTCTGCTCCAAACTCCATCGCAAATTGTTTTCGCTTCTGTCTTCCAGTGTCTGTTAACTCCTGATAAACATGGATCTTATACGGGAACAGGTGTAAATCCTTTCTCAAAATTCGCCACGTCGTGGTATACGACAGCCCTTCTTCAATGGACAGGCGGCGAACAGATTTTTGGTAGGGGAATCGACCAACCTTGTGCGAACATTTTCGACAACTTCGGCCGTTCGAACACGAGCTTCGCTCCTCCCTTTTTTTCTTGCCTTTAATACATCCAGTGGCACGAAATTGCTTGACAAAATCGATGATTGCTTGCCTGCCTGATGCGTCTCGACACTTATACTCCTTCCGGAACTTTCTTTGCACGGTTACAGATGATTTTGTCCTGAAATACCATTCGACAACCTTGTATTTCTGCTCTGTTGATAAAGCGGGCGCCATCTTTCAACAATACGATTTTCATGCAACAATACAAACTCCAACTATTTAGAAATTCGATATGGCGCTCATATTCTTTCAATTGTTTATCCCTAATGCACGTCATTCGAGTGAAATAATCAGAAAATGACTGAATCACCCTGTATTTTTCTTTAAATATTTGGAACGGAATATTATGTATAATGAATGAAGGAAATCCAGAAAGTTATGGTGTGTCACATACATACATGCATCTTTACCGTCATTAATAGGATTTTATCATATTACATAAGATACTAAAACCCTAATAACGGATGGCATTTGAATAATATTTAGCGATTTGATTCGTATTTTTTGTTATATGAAGGAAGAAATGGTACTGTTGGATATTTAAATATGTATATGTAAATTAGTAGGATACTCTAAGTAGGGCCTGGGGTAATGGGGGTTGCTGATCGAAGGTGTTGCGCCCGCCGGTAAAGGGCCCTAGGTCACTTTGTTTCCCGCGAAACTTTTAACTGCGCTTTCTCCAGAGAAGGAAATTTAATTTCAGCAAATACAATTTCCTTTGGAGTTTTATTGATTATTTTTGCTAGCAGCCAAGCGCAAATTCGTTAGAAAATCGATCGGCATTTTGCTCATGATTTCTAAACCCTTAATACAATGGAATTGTAATAAACATTTAATTATTTACACTTCCCCTTTCTTATTAAAATTTAAAAAATATAAAGTGAATAGAAACTAAATAACACAACCTTTTTTTCAGTTTTTATAAAATTGATTTATTTCGTTCAAAATACATGGGCAGTGAAATAATGATTTTGAAAATCGAAAGCATGAATGGAAAAATAATGATGAATAAAACTTTTTTCAATAACTTAGAAATAGGCTAACCTATGAAAATTCTCTACACACTCTTGAGCCTTTTAAATAATTACAAGTCTCTCTCTCTCTCCGAGCTTTCATTTTTTTTTACAGAATTTAAAAAATATTTAAAATTTTCTTTGTACAAGCTTATTTATATATATAAATCACTAATTTATCGCTACATAATTTTTATAAATACACTCACAATAAGCATAGCATTAAATAGGCTTTGATGCCCCTTAATGGCAATGCTATAAATAATATTTTCTATATTTTTAAATAAATTAATTAATATTTTGTTGATTGCTCTTTTGAATGATGTCATATAATTACGGTAGAAATCACAAACTATTAATTGGTAATAATTATTACTATTTTTATTAATTGTAATTGTTTTCTAAAGCTGGCTATGCTGCATGCAAGTGAATGCGTGCAGGTAAGTATCACCTGGCGGCGCTTTCAATTTTGATATTTATCTTGACATAAACATCTCAATTATTTATTAAAAATGAACGATTCGTAAATATTAAATCATAAGAATAATCATAATAATAACAGTAATAATTATTACGTCGTCTTTCATGTATAACCATCCTTATTACTATTAAGCCATGCATATTTTTCTCTTCTTATCCTATTGCTTTTAGCCTATTTGCTACGGTTCAATTCAAAATGAATGCAAAATTAATCAGCATAATTTTTTCCAAAAAATGTTTATACAAATATGGAATCTATGAAAACGAATAGGGGGAGGGCAAGCTGTTACGTGAAGTCGATTATGGGCGAAGCATGTGATTTGTTATTGGAACAGAATTGGATTCATGAGACAATTTTTTTTTTATTTATATAAACAAGAAAGCAACAGTCAAAAAGTTATATTTGAGCAAAGAAAGTGGAAGCTGTTTTCTATGCTATTATTATTATTATTTCATAGGGAAGGAGGAATTTTATTACCCAAGGAGTTTTAAGTACATGCAAAAAAATTACGGTGATAATTGCTCTTAATACTGAACCCATTACAGAAAAATGGAATGACAACACACAAAGAAAGGGGGATATGAGGAATTTAAGTCGCAATTATTTGCGTACACGTGACCCAAAGAAAGGCCGTAATTGGACAATTTGCACAGACGCACACCCCAGCTTGGAAAAAAAAATTATAATGGGGAAAGTGAAATTACAAATTATATATTTTTCTGAAAAGATGCCAAAAAATTAGAATGGGAGAATTCATTACGGTTTTTAAAACCCCATTCTTTCTGCTCTGATCCAAGATGAAGAAAATTGATGTAAAAAAATAACATAAAAATTATTATAAAAAAAGAAAAGCTCCCAGCCTTTTTTTTTGTATTTGTCTTTAAAACACAATTGTTTTTTAAATTGTTCATTAATTTTTAAATCTCTATTTATGATTTTTTTCTTAAAACTTATTATTATTTACAGTTTCTTGTATTTCCCAAATCTGCAGGGAAGGTCATCAAAGTTCTTTTTTATGTTTTATAATTATTATTTTTATTATATGTTCCTCTTAATGTAAGATTGGAATCGCAGATTCGAAGGGTTTTTTTTGTCCTTGTCGTTATTGTTTTTTTTTTAATTTATAATTTTTTTAAATAACCCACTGATCGCAGAAACATTTTTTCCATTTTTCTTAAAAAAATTTTTCGGACTCCAGTAGTAATTGATTTCTTGTGACATTTTTCTGATTTATCTTTGTTAATTTTAAAATGAAATGAGAGTCAATTTCTCCTTTCGGAGTTCTTTTTATTTTTTTAACGAAAGATAGGATTGTTAATTCATTTATTGAAATGTATTTTCAATCTACGATCACTTACAACAGTTTACCGAATTTTTTTCCTTATAAACAATTAAGGAAGAATCTGTTAATATGGATACATTTAAATGAAAAATGTTTTACATTAAATACACCAGTTAAATCTTCTTGTTATCACAGTTCTAACCTCTGCCATTCGCCGCACAGTGGAATAATTGATGTGAGGCCGATTTACTGGAGGTTGCAGAAAAGTCCACAAAACGGGGGGAGGCGGTCAAATGAAGAAAATTTCATTGAAGGGAGTAGCACGTGGTAGAGATGCAATGATGCAAGCCGCATTACCTCTCTGAATGTCTAGGGAGATTCTCTGGCGGAGAAACTCTATGGATCTTGTGTCATGTGTAGCGACGGAAAGTCTAAAACCGAGGTCCCTTAGGAAAGAGAGGGCATTAGAGCCCCAGGACCCGAAAGTCTCGAAGCCGATGGGGGCAAAAAGAAAGTTGTTATTTTGCAAAAAGAATAAACAGGTCGGCGTATTTTGACGTTTTCTTGCCCTTTCGGCAAGGTTCGCCGCGAAACGGGCCTCCTTTGAACTTCCGTCTAGGTGGGAGCGGGCAAGGGTATCCACGCAAGTCACGTCCCATAGTAGCATCTTCCCTGACTTCCAGGCGGAGAGGGTCACTACGTCAGGGTGTTTGCCATCGCTTCGGGACAGACTGTTTGGTTCCAGTGATGATGGAATGCCTGCGGTGGTGAGGGCACAGTGTATCGTGTCATTTAAACAATTATGGCGGTTTCTACGACCAAAACTGTCACAGCTGAGGGGTTGGAGGGCTAGTTCATTAATGGTTGCACCGCAGCGGCAAGAGTGTGGAAAACATAGACGACTGCCTAAGCGGAGACCGACGGCGATACGAAGGGAGTTGTCATCAAGGAAAGTACCCAAGGCAGGGGGAGGGAGGACATGTAGCCAACTTCCAGATTCACTGGTGCTAACGGCATGAAGGCATGCGGTTGAAATAGCATCAAATGCTTCGGTGAAGAGAGAATTTTGTGTGCGCGCGTTGTGGAGGGCCAGCCAAGCTCGTTGTTGCCTGCGGAGATCGGGGGTTGGGAGGGTAAATTGTCTTGCATCCATAATGATTCTGTCTCGGCAACATGATGGATATTAGGCGGTAAGCCAGCGTTTGCAAGAAAAGAAGAGACGAGGTCGCCGGCTGAGTATGAAGAAGCCAGGAAGGCTGGGAGAGAGCATACTTCAGTCAGGCGGACACCCAGACCCCCCCATTTTGATGGGAAATGTGGCTTGCTTCCAGGAGGTGGTGGAAAAGGCTATATTACATATGGACTGAAGACCGGATCTGAACATGGAATCGAGGTCCTTAAGGTGCGTCTTGCATTTCCAAGATGGAGAGGAACGCAAGATACAGGTAAGACGAGATGAACTAAGGGAGTGTTGTAGGGCATAAAGAGCGTAGTGGGATTGGAGTTGGCTGATGAATTGGTTTATCTTCCTTCACTGGCTCCTTCTCTTTCCTCCGACGGTTTAGTTATTTCTCTAACCAAAATATATTTTTTGTACTAAAATAATCTCGAACGCAGTCTAGGTGAGAACTTTGGTTTCTCTATTTCTTTTTATTTTTTTATTTTTAATAATAAATGTCAACGAAACGAGCACTTCAATCAAAGGTGATTTTTATTTTTATCTTTTGTTTTTGTTTTCCAGAGATCATTTGCATCATATATACACAGATAAACAATTGTATTTAAAGACGAATAACACGTTCCTGAGATTAAGTTATTAAGGTTGGGAAAAACGAGAGAGAGAGAGAGAGAGAGAGAGAGAGAGAGAGAGAGAGAGAATAGAATTTGTTAGGTTTCGAAATGTGCTATAAAATTTTGATTTTGAAGCCTTTTTTAATTGTTTTTATCAAGGACTTAATAATGGGACGAAATGAATTTTGAAAGAACTAGAAAGGCTCTTTAAGGTCAGTATCAGTGACGCCTATTTATACACATCCGTTCAGGTTGATCAGTGATTTTCATGATGGCTATGATTGTCGTAATTTTGGATGAAAAGTAAGCTGACCAAGCCAAAAAAAAGAGAAGCAGGGTGTGCTAAGCTATTATTACAAGAACTAATGCGCGACGACGAAATTTTTTGAATATTTCAGGATTACTAAAGTAGAAACACATTTGAAAAAGCATAGCTCCATATCATACAAAAAGAAAGAGTTTGGAAGCTAAAAATTAATTTGAATCGATATTATACTTTTTTATTCTTTATATCGTTATTATTTATTGTTAGTACATTAGTATATTTTAGCACGGAAACTAAGTAGCAGGCACTGATATGTGTGAATTAGTTCTTGAGAGGACTGCGATATTTTTAGACGCTGATACTGATAAAAGTTGTTGGAGCTGTATTAAGTGTCACCTATATGACTCTCTCTCTTTTTCTCTCTTATTTTTTTCAATCGCCATTTAAAAATTTTAAAATTAATATTTATAAGTTTTTTTTTATAATATTAAGCATTGCAAGAAAATTAACAAAAGTCAGATAAGAAAATGTTATTTTCATGAACATAAAGTAATTTAGAATATTAATTAAGTATTACAAAAATTAACAAAAAATCAAATAAGAAAATGGCTATTTTTATGAATTTAAGTCATAAAGAAGCAAACCTCCCACTTCATGATATAGGAAAATAAAATAGGAAACTGGAAGAAGGCTAAATCTGGATTTAGCTCAGTGGGTCTCAAACTAATTTTTCCTCCCGCCTCTTTTTTTAGTCTTTAAATGTTATTTGAGTCCCTGGGTCCCTGGAAATATACTGTCTTTAAATACAGATTTATACAAACATAAATCCAATATACAATAAATAAATTTATATAAACACAACAATACAATATCTCAAGCTAATACCGCCCCTTTTGATCGTTCCAGCGCCCCCGTAGGAGAGTATCGCCCATTTTTGGGAACCACTGGTTTAAATGAAGAGCAAGAGACTTGAAAAGAGCTTTTTTTTCTATTCTTTTTGGATTGTGGTGTTAGTGATTGATGCGAAGAGCTAAAGGAAGAGCAGAAAAAAGGGCTGGCAAAGAATCAGCAGGACTCCTTGTCGTCATCCCCGTCAACAATGTTGCACGATTTGGTGATATCATCTTCTGTTGACGAGGGTTCACTGCTCGTGGTGGATTTGGGTTCGAGGATTCGAGAGTCGTATGATTCGTGGGAACCCGGAGAAGCGATGCCTTCGCTCATCTTGTCGATGTCCTTGTCATGGGACGAGCAGTCGTCGATGCTCTCCTTGGAGTCCTTCTCGTCGCTCGCTCATATCGGACATGTCATAGCAACCGGGAGGAGTCTTGACTCGGGCTAGTAACTCCTCTTCGACAAGGTTGGGCTTGCAGCTTGTCGTCTTCCAGTGAGTTCGGAGGCCACTGGCGCTGATGTACTTCTTGATGCTCGTCTGACAAGTGAAGGGTCTCTCGTTTATGTGCAGACGTTTGTGCAGCTTGAGGTGGACGAATTGCTTGAATTTGGCCGAACAGAGGTCGCAGGCGTAGGGTCTTTGACAATGCAGCCGCAAGTGGGTTTTGAGGTTGCTCGTGCTGCTGTAGCGTTTCTTACAGATAACGCACTCGTGGGGTTTCTCGCCCGTATGCACTAGGTGGTGTTTCCGGACATGCGCCAGCTGCTTGAAGCTTTTGGTGCAAATGTTACATTTGAAGGGACGTTCTCCGGAATGGGTGCGCAGGTGCATTTGAAGGTTGGATAATTGTCTGAATGTCTTATAGCAGATGTTGCAATCGTACTGCACTTTACCATTTTTCACTTTTAGAGGGTAAGGCAGTGATCGATAGCCGCGTGACCCATTCATATGTGCTTCCAGATCGCCGCTGCTGACACCGTTCACAGAATGTCCATTGGGAGAGAGGTGAAGTGATCCATCGGGTGAGCTGTTGTTTATAACTCTTGGCAGATGGGGGTGGTGGGGATGATGCGGGGGCGGAGGGTGGTGGTACTCAGCCGTCTGGGGATAACCAGCTCCCATGACTTGACCGTTACCGTGGTTTCCGTTCGGTTGGACGTAAGCGTTCGAGAACATCGGCATCTGCGTTATCTCATTCCGTTCTGTTGCATCATCGGCATTTGGGGAAGTCTCTGGCGTCACGAATACTTGTACCAGCGACTCCTTATACACGTATCCTTTCTTGTAAACATCATGGTGAAGTGGCTCTTCTCCTTTATCGCTCGATCTTCCAAGGAGGAGATTCTTTAGGATCCCTGTTGGTAGCGTGGACTTGGGACTAGTGACGACAGACATGCGTTGTCCCATTCTTTTATACGCTGAAAAGGCTAACCCCACTCTTTCTTGCAAAACCACCGTATTGGTTTGCTTCATTTCCACATCGTCATTGTACTTTGGGAAACTGGGCTCCGGAGGAGGAGGGTAACTGGGTTTCACTATTTCTGTTTCCATTCGTTGGTCCCCTTCCTCTTCCAACATCCTCTCTTTCTCCCGTTCTTTCTCTCGTTCCAGTCGCTCTCTCTTGGCCTGCTCCTTTTCCAACCTTTCCTTCTCGATTCGTTCTCTTTCCTCCTTCTCATCTTCGCCGTTGTTTTCCCATTCGTCCTTTTCAGCGTGCTTCTTGTTGCGGTAGTTGTATGCCTTGCACATCTTGATCTTCACTTTTCGATATTCGCTTCGCAGGTGAGGGTCCTCCTCTTCCTCCTCCTTGACGGTTTCCTTCTCTTTCTTCTGCTTAACACTACAGTTCAACACGTAGTTGTCGCTGTCGTCGTCGCTGCTGTCCTCTGGAGGGGTGAAAGCATCGTCGTGGTAGCCGTTGCTGTGGTAACCTTCGTCGGATGGAACGCTGCCATTCGTCGGCGTTAATTGATTGGGACGGGTTACGTAATAGGGATCCCTCTCCGAATATGCTTGTTGCACAACTGTCAAAACAAAAGAAAAACACATTCATCTTAATTTATTGTTTATGGGCATTATAAATTTACATCAATTAAATTTTTAAGTGAATTCTATAATGCAAGAATATTGAAAGTCCCCTTGTTTCCTTATGAGAAATTGATTGACGACCTACTTAGAACAGGCGCGAAAGGAGAGGTGCAAATGCAGTAAAGACCTCGAGGACTATTTTTTTAATTTACTTTAAACTTTCTAACTTATAATGTGGTAATAATAAATTTGAAGGAACTGAACAGTATCCAAACTAAGCCATTGGTATTCCATCTCGTGGGATAAAATTTAAAAATTCATAAATCATGGACACCCTTTCCCCTCTATATACAATGGCAAGGATTAAGCGTAAAGAACACGTAAAATCAATCTAACACTTACGTATTTTTTGCAGCATGAGGTCTCCCGTGACAGGATACTGGAGTCTCTCGGCGAATTCCTTGCAATACCAGACGAGCAGCTCCGTGTTGGGCATGATGGGCTTGACAGTATAGAAGAAGATTTCCATCCTGTACTGACAGGCGATCAGATTTTGGGAGTCGCTCGTGTAGGCTGGGTTCACGAACCTCATCCAGTTGCCCTTGTTCACGTCAAAGCCGTCAATGTAGCAATAAAGATCGTCTCCCCTGTAAACCTGTTAGAGAAGAAAAAGAGAAATCGAAATCTTATTTTAGTGATCTTAAAATTATAACGTCACTGAGTTACAAATTATTATTCTCTACTTCTGAGTAGCGAGCGTTATTTTCTAACAGTGAAGCCTCAAAAGTGATAATTTGAAAAACTCGAAATGTATGGAGGGAACAGTTGCCTGTTTCTAATTTTATGGTCATTTTCGTATAATTTAAAAAATATGACTTGTCACAAAAAAAAAATTTGGGGCGAATAACAGCCATTTTCTATATACTCAGGCATAAGCAACTAGAAAATAACACTAAGCAGATAAAAAAATTGTTAAATAGTGGAAGTTATGTTGAAAAAGTTCGACTTACTCTCCAGAAATATTTCCTGTACGCCGTTTTGGGAACCCCGTCTGCGCTATAAATTTCACCCCGGAGAGGACCGAACCGGGTTCCCCTGGGAATATAGTCGATGCTCCATACGCCCCATTCCTGAAGATAAAAAATAAAATATATTGAGATTTCGTCGGAAAGAGTGTTTGATAGCAGAGAACTGACTAAAGTGAAGGTCAAGTGCTAGTTGCTATCGAAAGGTGACAGTAGCTGGTGTTAGAGTGATAGGTTGATGGTCTGTTTCAGGCGAGATCGCTTAGGGGCTGTCAATGACGTTAAACTCGAGATACACTCATCCAAAAAATGAAAAAAAAATTTGCACCCAGAATGAATCGTCAGATTGAAAATGATATTTGAAAGGATGTTAGTACTCTCCACCAACAACAAATGATTAACCAATGAGCGTGGATATGACTAAATTTATTTGTCAAAATACCAGAATCATTACAACTACCAAAGGATGTTGGGCTGCCATTATTTCTAATGCATTCTGCCACATAACGTGGCGTGGAGCCGTACAAGTTCTTAAGTTCGTAGTCTTGACTCAGCTCATCCCATGCAGACTGAACTTTGGCTTGTCGCTCTTGCAAATCTTGTGCCAGCGATTCTATGGGTGCAATTTACTTTTTTTTGACGATCTTTGTATAATCTTACTGTGTATGCTGAATTTCAAGTGCCATATTATGGCTTAAACAGTGTGTTAATAACCTACGCTATATTTTAACACAGACTTATTTGTGTATAAGGTAATAGAGTTCCTTACGTTTAAGATGATTGAAGTTGAGCATTGAGGAGGATATGGGAATAAATTGGTATGTTTCAAGTTATTAAAAAATATAGTAGTATAATATTAAAAATCAATCAGTTTAAAATATTTTCATAAGCAATTATATTTCGATAAGCGTGTGAAGTTATTTTTAATTATGAAGAAAAATTATAAAATATCTATTTTAAACTTTTAATCAATGGTGTCAAAAAAAAAAAAAAAAAAAAAAAAAAAAATCGAAATCTAGCAAATATGGAGTATGCAATTCAGTGAACATAGAGAAACCGAAACTTAAGATTAAACTCGTGGCTGTAAAGTGGCGTCCTCTTTTGGCTAACGCTCGAAACTTCAAGTTTGTAATAAAAAAATCAGTTATTAACTTTTAATTTATATTCGTATTCAAAAAAAAAATATTTTAAATGTAGTGTTGTGAGGAAATTAGTTTCATTTATAAACATAAATTTCTTTAATTTAAATATTTTGTTGGCGCGCATTCTTTCATCTTGGATGGTATTTTAGAAAACGGAAGGAGAAAGCAGAAATTATAAATAAATGAATAAATGCATAAATAGATTGAGCCTTACATCGGTGAGGGTTTCCGAAGGCTTGAGAATAAGATTGCGGGGAAGTGAGCCTTCAGCGCGGTTGGAGCCTTCGCAGGGCACGTCGGGAACGTTGTAGATGGCGAGGCGTTCGAACTCCTCCTCGGCAATGGTGTTCAAGTCCCACGGGCCATCGTCCATTCTCTCTTCCGTGCCAGGATCTGGGAAGGAAAAAATAAACGTTTTATTAATTCAGGAAGAAAACAATTTCTAATTAATAAAATAATTGGCAATTGGCTTCCCCCCCCCCCTTTTGAAGTTTTTAGTGTTTACATTTTATCTTTGATCGATTATCGACCTTAAAATGAGGTGAATGAAATCGATGTAATGTCAATGTCGAGTGAAATGCCCTAATTTTGCTTTCTTTATTTTCTCTTTGTTTGTACAATTTATCACTCGACAGTAAAGTCAATAAAGAATGGTGCGAGATAAAGAGTAAATTCGCGTTAGCAAAAGAGTTGAATAACTTCTTGAGTCATCGATTGATAAATATCCTATTCAATTTTATTGATAACGTCGTTTTATTTTCAAGTGAGAGCAGGCTTCGATCTCGTTTAGGGAGCAAATTCAATTTTTTTTTTCTTAAAAATAATTTCATATTAAGATCTAAGAAACTATAGATTCAATTTTTTTTTTGATTCTGTAATTATTATTTTGAAGAAGGAATAAGTTTTCAGAACTATCCACACCTATTATTAGAAAATTTCCATTTCGTTTATGTTCAATGAAATTATTAGATTGGAATCCCAACGATGCGAATAATATCATGTTACGTATATAGGTAAAGGCTTCCATTTCTTTTTTCTTTTTAGTTCTTGCAAGAACAGATGAAGAGTGGGTTCTGGCAAGAACTCACCTTCATTCATCGCTGGTTCTTGTATACTTTGGAGGGATATTAAGTCATTGTTGAATGCTTAGAACAGATACATGTAATTAAACCTACAAACTGTATATCAGAATATATTTAAATGAACGTAATTAGAAAGCAAAAGTAGAAAACTGGGGAGTGTCGTGTTAATGTTTTAAAATTTTGCTTATTTTTTTAAAACTCTATTTGGCTTTTAGAGTTTTCAAGTTCACTGCCTATTGAACGATATCGCCTTGCTTTTTAAACGTTAACAAACAGATTATCTTATACTTGTTTGTGTGCATCGCTTATTTACCTGAAAATGAAATTTATTATGAACTTATTTACCTTATATACAACTTAGAAAAGATTCCAGTTTTATTCTACCTCATAAAATATAAAGGAAAGGTTTTAAAATAAATAATTTTTTTTTATAGAAAACATAAAATGGAAGGGTAAAAAATTTAATAAAAATGTTTTCTGGTAATGGTCGCTTATTCAGGAATTTACATACACAGTCTTAATTTTTTGAATTGGTTAACGGTTTAATTTTAGTTGTTGTAACCTAATTTTAGGTGTTTGAATAAGAAAAATTGAAGCCAAAAAGAAACCATGAAACATACTCAGAAATACTATGTACTATAGGAAGATTTTAAAGGGTTTTTAATTTCTACCCTTTTCTTTTTCCATATTCCCCTTAAAGTAAGAAAATGAAAGCTTACTAGATTCCCACTGCATATGGCGGGCGGTTCTAGTGCGGGTTGTAGTTCTACGCTGTCCTCGCCGAAACCTCCTGCATCGTCGCCGATGTTTGAATTGGTAACTGGGGCGTGATATCATACTCCGTAGTTGGGATTCTGATATTATCATTTCGTTTTGAGTAAAAGTCGCTCTCGTTTTTCAGTACTTCGTCGATGGTGATTTCTGTCGATCTGTTATTGTTTAGTCTTCGTCGCGCCTTTTTATCCCCCTCCTCGGGTAAAAGTGTAGATAATTTTTTCAAGGTTACTCTGATAAGCTGAGATAAGAGCGTGCTTTTTAATCGGGCGAAAGTGTTGGTTTGATGACCGACGATTTTTATCAGTATTTTCCACGAGCGCCCAGAAATCGGTCATCACTGTCCAGAGCGATTCAGATAGTCCCACCTGTAAAATGCACTTACATGTTTACTTTGCATCATTGGACTAACGATTACTTATTAATATCCTTGAAAACATTGATTTAGCTTCTTCATTAACCTTGGTCAAGTACATGTGTCACTTTGGTTAACTCTTCGTTGCTGCTATCTTGATTTATTATGTTGCAAAGTTACAAAATTGATCTACCTTGGTTTAGTTTTAAAGAAGAGGGCCTTTTTCAGTACCAAACAAATAAGTTAGCACAATATAGGTAACCGTACCCAACAAATGACTGCAAGCTAATAAGTATCCGCACTCATGTTTGTTTAATGTTCTGGTGGTTTGGTTTGGCTTTATGCGGAGGCTTGTTAGAGTTCCTCAATCTCTCTATCTCTCTATTCTGAAACGACTATTGCAAGTATCGCAGTGCTGCCACCAGGAACTGTCGATTTTTCCCGCTAGTAGGCGTCCCAATATCCCGCTATTTCCCGTCACCATCATAAACATTGATATCAAAATATGGTTACACGGATATCGATAATATCGATATTAGATATCGATTAAAGCCATTTAAAAAAAAATGAAAGGCTTTTTCTCACAGTACACATGTATCTTTTTAATTTATACGCTTTTATTAGCTTCACTTGTAACTGACTATGTAACGATGTAAACAATCTTGGAAGTCGAATTTAACATACTTCCTGAAAAGGTAGAGAGCTGAAATTTGATACACATAAGCAGGACCGAGGAAATGCATGTTTAATTTTTTTTTTTTTGAAATCGGCTCGCTGGTTTGTATTCTAATGGTACTAATTCATTACTAAGAACTGTCCAACTGCCACAACAAACAATTTATTATGAAGATGGTTAAATGTATCCAAAGCTTTATTAATTTTACAAATTGTTGACTCCGGCTTGAAGAAATATTAAAACATTTCCTCGACGAAAGGGAACCAGAGGGGAAGGGAAACCGACTCCATATAAACCCAAAAAAAAAAAAACATTTCCTAAACAACGCGACGTGAGCGCGTCAAGTGATCCCTTTATTAAATTATTAGGAGGGGCGACACAAAACCTTTTTTCCCTCTTATATTATTCAACTACAAAGCATCTCTATATATATTCCACCCCTCCAAAAGACTTTTCGTGAGTGATGGAAAAGAATTTTCTCATTGAAAAAATTAAAAGTACTCGAATATTTTTATATTTTATACATTATATTTTTTCTTGATTGCTAGAGTGCTAGATTGTCCAGCTTTTCTTTTGAGATGGATACGGATCTTATTTTTACTGTAATAATTGTAAGCTTTTTAATGTGTTCATATTTACTGTATATTCACATTCAGATATTGCAAAAGAGCCCGAGCTTTATTGTAAAACTCTCCTCGTGTACATATTTTTGGTATCTAATAGAGTTGTGACTTTCTTTTCTTTATTTTTTTATAAGTCTATACAGAATAAAACCTAGGACGCTGTTATTAATTAGAGACAGGCTCATTGCTGACCGACGAGGAAGTAAGCAGCGAGGATACCTAGGTATCATTCCGTAAGATATGGATTACGCAGTCAATGTGAGGAGAGGGGAAGGGGGAGAGATGATACACGTTACAAAAATTGTCTTATCGCGCAGACTACATGATATTTATAGTGATAAAATACAGATCTATAATGTAAATTTTCTAGATTCACTTTTACTTTCAGAACCTCGTGTAATTGCTGGATCGTCACAGTTCATGCTTGCAAGTTGCAAATAAATTACGAAATATGAGATAAAAATTATAAGAGCTACATCAAGGTATTAAAAATTGACATAAAAAGTGGAAAGTATTTCGAGCGGAAAGCTAAGTTCCTCATCGGGACTCGTTGGTTACTTCAATGTCTAATTTAGTACAAGAGCAGTTACATATCAGTTAAAAAATAATAACTATTGACCTTTGCAGCATTATTCAAAAATATTTAAATTTCATGCTGATTTTTTCCGATATATTGCTCCGTTTGAAATCTAGATAGTGAAGTAAAACAAAAGGGACAAACTTCAGGGGATGATTCTTTCAAGAAAAGTAACAAAAAAACTTCAACTCAACATATGTCCGGAAATGCATATTTTCCATGGAAATGTCAATAATCTTTTGTATTAGAAATGTATGCCGTTATTTACTGTTGTGATGGCTGGCCTAAAATAAGGTTGTCATAAGGATAAGTTTAAAAAAGATTTTAATGATTTTAATGTATAGGATGAGACGTGAATTTTTGAATTCCATTTTAATAAATCGAAAATAAAAACAAAATACGAACATTATTAAACACTGAATTGACATAATATCAAAATAGCCTACATGTGTGTATGTAAATGTTGAATTAATAACATGTCCTTTTTTTTAAACAACAATAAAGTGAAAAGTATCTGCAAGAAAATCATTTTCAAATCTCTCAAAGATTTCCCTCGTTACATTTTTTTAAAGATTTTTCTACGAGTTTTGAAGGTTACTCTCAACTTACCTGTCAGCGAATTGTGTGTCTCCTAAAATTTCTTCTTTGGACCTTTGATAAGGAAACGCATCGTTTTTGGGGTCTCTAGGAAATTCTACTGGGTTTTGTTCTACTACTGTGAAGGGTAAAAACGTTCGATTAAGGGGAAACCCGAACCAACCATCCCAATGATGCGATGCCAACACAAAGCTTTTGAAGGGAAAAGAACCGAAAGGAGAGATTTTTGTCATTGGACCATGCCAAAAAAAAAACCAAAAAGAAAAACCAAACAAAACAAAACAACTTTCAACCGTTATTAATGGAATATCTAGTTTATTGGAGAAGATGAGTTTAAGTAAAAGTGTTCAAGTGTTCATTAAATAGAAAGAGTTGGATTTATTTTAGAGAGAGGTTTTTATTTGTAGTTTTTGTATGTTGTACAGTGATTAGAAAGACTATGTTCATGAAGAACTTAAATCTTATTTATTGTTTGCTGAAGAAGAAGTTGAGAATTTAAAGAAAAAGGGAGATTAGGTTTCAAAACCATCGGACGATTTATTAAATTTTAATTACAAGATTACACGATTTTATTTCTAGTTGATAAACAGATCATATATAGTTTGCATGTTTTTAAAGGAGATGAATCAGTCGAAGAAAGAAAGGCACAATGTGGAGAAATTGTTAAATGATCCATTTAACTTTTTCTATTCTTTGTTTCTCACTGGATAGAAAATGAAATTTTATGTAAAACTTTCTCAATAGACGCTTCAGTTGCGCCCATAGGCGCTCTGCTTGGGTGATTTTGTGATATCGCCTTTTGAGCGAAAGTTAAGAAAAATCTTTAAAATTAGATCTTATTTATCGGACGATCGCTCTATTTTCTCCAGATTTCAGCAAACAAATTGTAATTTTGTTGTGTCTGTGGGTCGGGTCTGTTTACTCTTCGAAGTCGATAATGAAGATACATAAGGAACTGTTATCTGGGAAATTTTGCTTCTGCTGACCTAATTCACGAAGAGAATGGACTCGCAATCTTTCTTCGTATATAGGTTTTCTTTCTTTTTTTTTTTCTTTTTTAATTCAACGCGAGTTCTTAATCGGCTAAAGCTTCTGGTGAACTTTAAAACCTGGACCGTTAACCTAGTGATGACACTGAACTTGAAGACTGTCGCGCCACCAAACAGTTGCCCCGAAAATCCTTACGCTCGGTTCTGACCTAAATTCTTTTAATTTTTATATAGAATGGAAATGAATAACTTCCACACTGTTTCGGATACCTGGCTTTAATGTTCCGATTTTGTCTATTTTTTTTTCTTTTTATCTTTTGTTTTTTATTTCCTCTTCCTTCCCAGTTACGTCCTTAGTTGGTGACGAAAACAAAACAAGATGACTATAGTCTAATAGCCACGTGTAATCATTTATTAATATTTATTAATCTAATCTAAAAGGTGACTCATAGAGAAATTGCTTATTTGCGATACCAACCAACGTTCAAAGTGAAAATGCTTATTTGGTCATAAAGTCATCATCTAATTCATTTAATTTAAATGAAAGAAACCATTGTTTGTAAAATCTTCTAAAACAAATGCGTGAGAAAAACTCTTCATTAGTCACCATATTTGCTTAATGTTCGTGTAGTCATCAAATTCCTTCCTTCAACAACGACGACTAGGCCTAAAGTATGGTTTTATCTGACGCTAAGTTTTTCTTTGATTATTGAAATGAAACGCTGTGTGTTAATGAATCTAATTTTTTAATTGTTAGTTAATTGTTACGTATTTTCATAAGTTTCTTTTCAGTTAATGATTATCGATTATCTTAAGTGAAGTTTTATTTTTCAGATGAATTTTAAAAGTGGCATTTTTATTATTTATTAATTACGGTTAATGCATAGAAAGTGATTTTAACGAAGTTGGTCGTTACTGTTTTTGAATTTTTGATTGTGACTTCGCGAATTAACATCATTCTGGCAATGCAGTAAGACGCATTCTCAACTGGTTTTTACTAAAAATGCATTTGTGTATAACTGTCTAAGTTTTATATTTCACAACAGTAGTTTTTTTCATCAATCATTTTTGGTTTACAGAATTAACTTTATTTACCATAAGAATCTGATTACTTTTATTTTAACCGCTTATTGTTGTTTCTTGGGGGGAGGGGGGGCTTTTCGCTCGTTTGAGCAGGTAGGGTTTTTTAGTAGTTCGGATTAGCAAGATACTAATGCACGTAATATTAAAAGTGTTTGTAAATATTATTTACCTTCATTCGAGACCCTGTCTATAAAAAAAAAAAAATTAACGAAGCAGTGATTAATCTTCTGCCCAAAGTTAGCCTTAATAGGAGAATGGGGCCAAATACGAGATATTTTCGCCACTCTTTTTCAGTTCTCTGTTTCTTTTCAAGCTATTTAGGCCATCGAGAAGATCTGAGGTCGAGAGAGGAAGAAAACTCGGAAAGATTTCTTTGAGTTGATGGGAATCAAAAAGAGGGAAGGAGAGGGTAAGGCAGGTGGCAAGAAAAAGAGCTTTTATAGGCCTATCATGTAATTCGCTAGACACACCTGTCGCTCAGGTATCACCTTAATCAAATAAATGTTAAATAAAGCAAAAGATAGGAGAGCGATTATTGATCGGCTCCTGAATTTTCCTCGCTTCTTTATCAACGGCGATCGTACATTTTCTTAGGACCGTGGTCACCGACTTCTTTTGCCCTTGTGTTTTTTTCCCTGGTAAAAAATTCATTTTATCAGTTTTGCTTTTGTCACTCTGGACATAGATACGAAAAGAAAAGTGTAGCCTTGTCATAACGTTATCCTTTAGATAACGATAACAGAAAAAACGCGTTTTACTTTTGGTTTGTTGTTTAAATTAGGTAATGAACTATAAAAAGAATCGAGCTGCTATTGGAGAAAATTTTCAAAATAGACAGTCTTTTTTTAATTATATGTACTTTGAAAGACTACATGTTTTCTGTACCTATTCTTTGCGTATTCATTTTACATACATAATATTGAATAGTTGAGTACTCAAAGATTAACTAGGTTTAAAAAAACAGTTAAGCATATTTAATATTATATTAATATAATACATAAAATTATCTAAAATAAATTGATCTGTAAACAAACTCATCACGTAACGAAATAGTTTCACATCAATCACTGCGAAAATACACTGACAGCGATGAGGCATGGACAGGACCCTCAGCCACTCTTGTTTTAGGGCAACTTTCAACTCAAGAAGCATTGGACGTTTGCCAGACGTCTTCCCAGTGCATCCCAAGCATGATCAATTCAGGCGTTCGATTCCTGCCTCCTGAAGAATGTTGTTGATGGTGGGGCGCGCATTATCGCCCATGAAAAGAAAGTTGCTTCCAACTACTCCAGCATATGGTAGTTGACATAACTTAGCGATCCGTTTATGATGATCTGGAGATCAGCATGACCACCAATGCTGATGGCAGCCCATACCATGATTTCACGATCACCGAAGGGAGTCCCTTTCTCGCACGAAACCTGCATTCTCTCATATTTCTCGTTTACGCCAGATCAGGACATGGTATTGTCAGGCTGCAGACTGAACCTTGAATCATCAGAAAAAAAGAGCAGCTGACTGCTCACACGGGTCCAAAGACAATGCTCATCAGCCCCCTTCTATGGCCTCTAGTTGTTAAGAGAAAGCATAACATTGGTCGCCGGGCTTACAGTCCAACACGATGGAGCCGATATTGTATGGTCTGGCAGTAAAAAATATGTCACCGCAGCTCCATCGCAATGCTGCACCAGTTCCTACTTGCCAAAAATATCAAGTACCGTTCATCTTTTGCTGTTGTGGCCCTGCCCTCGCCTTCTTTGTACTGTGCTAGTCTTTGAAAGTGATTTCACAGTCTGCTAATAACGCCTTGGAATGTTCTGAGACTGCCGTCTGTGTCTGACCAGCTTCAAGATGTCCTATGACTCTCCAGGCTTCGGATTCGAGAAAATCGTATTGCAGGGGCATTGAAAGAGTAAGGAAATTGCCGCGTGTGCATTTTGATGATTAGGGAAAGTGCACAGATACTCCAGTACTTTCAGGCTTTTTAGAGTGCATTTTAACCAAGTTTGGGTTTGCATCTCATTTGCATAATCGGACAACTTTCTTTGACTCGTCGTTTGCTTTTCTGTTCTTCTTCATGTGAATATAAACAAAAATCAAATGCTTCTTTCTTTTTATCGTTTCATATTCACATCCCCTAATTTTTGTGAGCAGTGTACTGTATATCAATAAAGGAATAAAATCTAATGGAAAACCCATCTTATAACTGCATATTTGTGATTTATTTTGCAAAGCTCAAAGAAGCCTAAAAGATATCATTTTCAAATACAACAAAAAAGAATTTGATGAAAAATAGGAAAAAAAAAAGCCAAATGGGATAGCCAAAAGTTCCTGGTACGAATCCAGGCTGTGGAATTTTCTTTCCTATTTTTCATCAATCATTTGAACAGCTGAGGTATGGCATAGGATAAAACCCTCACAGGACATTCATGATTTATTCTTTAAAAAAGATTGACTGATAAAAACATATAAAACCATTTAACATAAAAACAATTTTATAAAAGAAATTCATGAATTCAAAAATTACATAACATATAAGTATACAGTGGGCCTGTTGCTAAACGAATGATCCATAGAATACTCGATATATATATATATATATATATATTAATAAAATATATATCTATCCTCCCCATATCTATCCTTCTATATAGGTAGCTCAAGCTTTTCAGGCCCTTATTAATGATTTAAAAGCTTAATAATAAATATTACTTTCTATCTCTCTGCAATATATTTCTTATTTTTCCTACCAATTTTAATGCCAGCCTGGTAGCCGAGAGCGCTGGAGCGTAGGATCTTCAGATCCCGAATCCGTCGGGTCGCGGGTTCGAATCTCACCGTGGGCATGGATGTTTGGTATTTGTCACCAGAATGCATAAAAGATATTATTCATGTTGAATTTTCTGGATTGTGTAACGATGTTAGTCACGTGATAATGAAAAGGCGTAAAATGTCCAAGTTGTTGATGCACCAATAAATCCTAACCAACGAATCAATTTTGATTGATGAAAGCGCTTCTTGGGTGCATTTGTTGTGTAATCTAAAAATTTCACGGTCTTCTAAAATAACGAATGCTTCACCCAGTGAGCTTGTTAATCGTACGAAGGCCTTTTTTTCTTTCTCGTTTGTCGCGTCGATACGATCCCGATATGAAGTCTGTTATTTCTTAAATCGTTTTATTTTTCCTTCATCGAAATGGAGTCTAGAGACCGATAATAAATTGATAACGAGAAGTGAACGAACTGATTAGAGTATAAATTGATAGCAACGAAGGTCGGGCTATTTTTGCTTTAATAATTTACACCGGTATTGGTTTACATTATCAAAATTCAGGTAAAAAAAGACAGGAGAGAAAACATCTTAAGAAAATGAATAAATATGTATATAATCGATTGAATAACAAGAAGTCGGTTTGTTTGTTTTTTTAAACAGAGTTGAGATCGAATAAGACAAAGAAAAAAAAATGACAGAATTCAAATGTTTAAAAAAATAAAGTTGGGAAAGAAAAATGTTTTTTTATTTTTCTTTGATGAAAAGTGTGAATGGCAAAATTAAAATTAGAAACAAAATGTAAAAATCTGATATTTTTTTTTAAACTGTGGACAGTTTTTTTTTGTAGGATTTCACCACAGGTCTTGATTGGTTGATTTGAGAATTAATTTCGATTCCCCTTTCAGTTTTTGAACTGATAAAATTTTTACACAACATTCGAAAATGACATTAAGTATAAAAAGTATAATTTTTAATTCTTATATAATGTTCTTTTTTATTATTATTATTATATTTTTTTTTTTACTATTTTAAATATTTTCAGACAGTAACGCGATAACAGTTTAAGTTCAAGATCGAACAAAAGGGAATCTTATTCTCGAAATTAAAATTACTTTATTTCTTTTTTTTTTTTGCTAAGAAGAGATTATAGAGATTGGTAACCAATCATTAGTGTTTATAGTTTAGTTTTTTATAAGGTTTCTTTGTTAAATCTTTATTTTTCTATTCCTCTCCTTTGATTTTCTCTATCAATTTGATTGTTTGAAACGAGAGCAGTTTGGATTGAAAAATGAATCGCAAACATAAGCAATTTGTATTTATAGAGTATTAACATTTTTTTCTTACAGAAAATATATACTTTTACCATATTAAATTAATTTTACCACCAATATATCTTTGTTACCTGAGCATAGATTTTTAAAGCTTTTGTTAAATAAGTAATTGGTTTTAAAATGCGCAAATGAAATTTATATTGGAGAATTGATAGAAAATTTTAAAAAAATATTTTTAGATCTTTTGTATTTAAAGGAATTTTTTTCTGATAATTTTAATAAATATTTAACAGAAAAATATGAAGCTGGGAAATTTTTTATTTTAAGAGAAGAAATTCATAATTGAAAATTTTCGCTGAAAGAAAAAGGATGTAAACAGGATGACGTGTATTTGAACATATAAAAGGGATAGACTGAAGACAAGATCTATAATTTTGTCATATTCCGAGGACCGATAAATTAGTAGTAGACATTTTTCATCCAATAAAACAAAAAAAAAATTATTTCTTAAACAGCCAGCTCTGTTGAATAGGTTAGTTTTATTAGCAACGAGATGGAAACCTGGTGAATTTGTTTTCTCGAGTTCCACACACGTTAGTCTTCCAAGGTGTTAGGAAGGGTTAGTATAGGTGAATGGTGTTATAAATTGAGATGAATGGTAGTTGAAAAAATGTGTTCTTACTGCTCGTACGTTGGGCTAGGAGCCGGCTAGGAGAAGCCTCGCTCGCCTGGCGGTAGGGTGGCGAACTACTCGTGACATGGGACACACAAGTTGCCCTGGAAGGAGTCTGATCAACCTGAGTCACAAAGAAAAAAAATGAAAAAAAATTATTAAGTTTCCTTAATGCTGTTTTAGGCAGATTTAACATTGATTGAGCGAGATAGATAAAGGAATAAGAATGCATAGCTGAAAGTTACATTGTTGACGTTTTTATTACATGTACCTTTATAATATCGGTATTGAATTTGTATTTCTTTAGGATAAATTTATTATTTTCAAACATGTTTGGTTGAGCATTCGTAAGTGGATCATGTATGAGAAATTATTTTTAATCACAAGATTTCTGTTTTTGTTTGCTTGAAAGTTAGCTTTATGAAAACGGAATTGCGTTATTTTGATTTATTCGATCTTTGTTTTCCGAGGATCATCAGATTTCACAGGCTGACGCATGCATAGTCTTCACTTTAAACACGCTACCTCTATTTATAAAAAGATGATAAAGCGAATAGACTCGACGGTTAACACGACAGTCGTAAATTGTGCAGCACAAGTATCCCGATGTGCTTAAAATATTGAGTTATTCGTCAAGAATAATTATTTCTGTGTATATTTGTTGTAAATTTATAAAGAAAGAATAATTTATAAATTTAATAAATAGTCAGTGACTTTATCACAATTTTTCCACTGTCACCATTTTTATGGCCCTTTATACCATTCTCTCCGATTCTTATTCTGATAATTAAAAAGGAACCACCTGAATAGTTCAATCGCCTAATCGTTACTACTTAAAAAATTAATTCCCGCTGGAGTTTATTTGGAGTTTGGACTGCCCTCCTCAGCTACGCTGCTAGTGACGATATTATTCACGGATCTTTAGCACTTACATAATAAAATCACAGATCACAACGGGTCATTTATCGATTATTATTTGCAGAAGAATCCGCTGCAGAAGACAAAATTGAAAACTAGGCTATTTGGAAAACATTACGAATATTTAAACTGTATAAGTTATATTACTTAAGCTAACAAGCGTTTGTTTCAAGTTATAAAAAAGTACTTTTCTGTGTAATAACAAAGAACTTGTAATTGATATCGACCTTCAAAACAAAGTTCACCTCTATATTTCCACACGAAATAATCAAAAAAGAGTCATTTCTAAAAAAAAAATGTAGGCTAGGTTCTTGGTGGAATTAAAGTCTCGTGTAAATTTTTTTTTCTCCTTTCAATTTTTCTCATTTTTCTTTAACAAGGCCAGATGGAGGGGACGACAGGGGTTCATCAATGACCAGTTTGTCAATGAGACACGCGATGCCCATCAAAGCCAAAACAACCTTTTACCAAGAATGATAAGGGTTATTCGATACTTTACACGCTATTTTGATTGTTGATTATAAAAATTTAAAAAGTTTCGTTGCTTAGAATTTAGAAAATTAAAAGTTCCAATGTGTATTAAATTCCTCTGTATTTAGTTAATTTCTGTATTGTGTGTTTACTAGTTGTTCCTAGTAGAAATCTTGAAAAATCGAATTTTTACTGGCCACATTTACACTGCACCATTTATAGAAACATTTATTGCAGAGAATATTGCTTATTGAACAGCTGCGAAGTAGAGAAACAATAAACATTAAGGATACAAGTGAAATGCGTGCACGTGGCTGGAATTGTGTCCCATCACAGTGATTGAGAATATATTCGTGTGTCATCTGTTCGTGCTGTACAAAGTAATGTGTTTTATTTTGTCCATCCTTTGTAATTAAATTAAAATGCATTTCATTCTAAGGCTGCTACAATATTTGTATTCTAATGTTTTCGTATCATACACAAGCAGTATATATATATTTCACATTAACGTTCACTTCGGTTTAATGTTCAAAATTCCATTTCCATTGGAATACGTTAAAACGAGGTTTTACTGTAATGTGTAATGATAAGTGTAGTTCTTCTAGAAAGAATAAAAAAATAAAAATGAACTCTAGATTAAGTAAAACTGGACTCGATGGCGTTGAATAGAATAATTTTTTTATATATATAATTTGATTAACCCACGTGCGAACGGGATGATAAGCTGTCCACTCTAGTTGAGTGACGAAGTCATTGGGTGGAGTTGTTATGCTCACATGAAGGTAGCAAGTAGCCGCTCATGGTTACCATTATGAATGCGCTTCACCTTTGCCTTTATTGAAAATTACTGCCCTTGCCTAAACTGATGATTGACCCTTGACCACTCTTTTTCTTGATTCTCTTGAACTTTATTTGCTCTCATCATTTCGGCCATGTCTCGTGCTCAATCTTTACCCCCTTTCTTCCATCTTTTCTGTCGCCTACCTCCATCTCTACCTCGACTCTTTATTCATTCCTCTCCCTCTTTTTTGAAGAAGAAAATGGCAACCCTTTCATCCCTCGTGACCGAAGCGGAACAAAGGAGGGTCTTTGAGGTCAGCGAGGTACTCAACTTGACCTGACCTGGAACGCAGCCGTGCCTTTCTCTCATCGCCGTAGTCGTCGGGAGGAAGATATCGAAAGAGTGAGAGACAGAGACCAGTTTGCCCTTGCTATGGGGACGTGAAAGATTCTCAAACCAAGTGTTGAGGGGAGGACGAACATAGAAAGGTGGGATGAAAAGGTATGAGGTTGAGAAGGAAGGTAGGAGGGGAAAGTAAAAAGAAACCCCGTCAGGTTGGATGCGGTTAGTTTTCGAATTATTCTCAACTGGAAACCAATAATAGTTTCACTCGCTCTCTACCTGTTCCCTTCCCTTTTCTACCTATAATAATGGAGAGGGGTAAGGAGCTTGCTTTTCCATGTTAGTCCAAGGGGTTTGTACCTCGAACACGGAAGTCGTTCAAAATGTATATTGCGACAAATTTAGAAGGCCCTGAATGTAAATAGTGGGAAGGGAGACGTTGTATTACAGGTATTTTGAGTTGTCAAAAATTTCCATTTTTTTTTCCAGGTGGTATGTTAAACTTCTTTGCGACAACCTTGCTCTTAACCTGCCTTCATTCGATTTTCCTATATTCTTTTCAGTTAAGAACATGAAGGGTTAGAATCAAAAACTTTTGGCTAACTTGATATCTAGCCTACTTGGAAATTGCATACGTTTGGATATTATAATTCTTAGCATGGCTGTGGAGTCGGAACCGGAAGTTGGTAGCTTTGCTGTGGAGGCGGACTAAGGATCAAATTATAAGAAAATGATGTCTAGAGTCGAAATTCTTTGAATTATATTTTTAAAAAAATGAAAATGCAAAAAGTTATAATTCCATCGAATTTGTTCAGTAACTTAAAAGCTTTCCCGCAAAGCTATTCCCGGCCTAATTTTTACGGTTACGTAATTGCATAATTCGATAAGTGAGCAATTCGTCGTTTTGAGCACGTATATATTAAACAAATTTTTTAAGAAACGAGAAATTGTAAAGTCGTATAAAATTTTTGGCAGGCCATTTATTCCGTTATGTAATTAAACAACGGTCAAAACATCCTGGAAGGGAAAGTGGAAAGGTTGGATTTCCCACGTCATCATCCTGAAACCTTGGTTGTTCATCCAAGCAAATCAAAGGCTAATTTATTGAGATAGATTTTTATTCGATGGATATCCACAGAATTTTGTGCATATCTGCTCTAGCTTTTTTTCGGCAGTGTGCAATAAATTTACATTCGACCATTGACTCTTACTATGTCAACTTCCTCAGTTTGTTTCCTAACTGTCATAGTTTGCATGCTTGCTTTAAGATATAAATAGTGTTAATGTTATTTTTATTTTAAGTTGTTGCTTGAGTAAATTCATGCATAACTTACCACGAGTCTACTGTGAAATCGCTTTTTTGAATATTTTTTAATTATTAAGTTGCGGAAGAATGGAGCTACTTATTGTTTTCACGATGTCCGTCTGTCTGTCCGTCCGTCCCCTTCATAATTTCCGCATTTTTGGAGGTAGAAGGTTGAAACTCGGAATGTAGCTTACTAAGGGCATGTACATCTTCACTATTTAGTTTGGTTTTGATTGGCCCACTGGGGTCGGAGTTTCGGGGGCGGAAATTAGGGGGGACCAAAAGGTCTACGCGTATTTATGCATATAAAGAAATGAAATTCGGTACGCAGATTCCTCTGAGCAAGATCAACATTACTGTAAAGTTTGGGCCCAATTTCCCAATAGGGTCGGAGTTACGGGGATGGCAATCACTTCATCTTTAGAAATATGGCAACATATGGAGTGTCATATATCATTCGATGGAAAACGGTGAGAAAGTAAAGAAGATAGGGTTCTTTTATATTTTCTAAATACAATGTTCGAGAAAATCAATTTTTGATTAAAAAATTGAGGGGTTAAAAAGTGCAGATGAAGGAATAAAAAAATAGACGAACTCAGGGCTTCCGCTACTTTCCTATACCTTCCTCGGGAGGCTTAATTTCTTATTTACATTTCTACGCGTCAAAAGAAATTGTTTCCTTTTAAGCAAATCACTGAGGTCGTCGATAGCTTCACACTGATCAAATTTTAATCATGAATTTTCTGTTTCGTCTCCATTTTTCGGGAATGAAATCCAAGGAGGGGAATTTTTGTTTCGTGCATCCAGTAATATTTTACTTTTACAATACACATATTATAACATACATATAAACACTGTTGAAATACATTAGATTTCGAAATTTCTTCATATTTTATTTCTGAGTCCGTGAGAACGTCTTTGGACTGACTTGTCTTATTCATTCCAAGGCGAAATTGGAGCATTTAAAGCTCGACGTCCTTTGGTAAACATCATTCCTTTCAGTCTCTTCCATATAATGCCTCGCCCAGTAACTAGAGAAGATTACTTTTAAGTTCGGAAGGAGAGCTAGATTGCCACTGAGTAATAAATTGAAGGAAATCAAGCCAAAATCTATAGTCGATCTTGCTTTTTATTCTCAAAGATGTGAGAAAGTGGTTTGACATTCAGAGGTTAGCATAGGCTTATATTCCATTAAAATGTTACAATAAATCTTATTGGTTATGCGATGATAGTCTTTAAAATCTAGTTAATTATTAAAATTATTTAACATGTTCATAAAGTGAAAGCATATGACAGTATTTGCTCAAGATTTGAGGATAACGACTTGTTTTGCTAACGTTGTCACCAGGACGAAACTGATGATGATGTCAGTAAAAAAAGAAAATTAATAACTTTTTGACGGGATGCCTGAAATACCAGTAATAATATAACCTTGTAGGTCTTTTTATTACAGTATCAGACCTTGAACGATGAAATGCCGATACCTAGTAGAATCGTGAACATTTTTTAAAGCTTGTAATCTATTTTTAGGTAGATTTCAGAAAGGACCTACAGACGCTCTACTAGTAGAGTTAATTTATAAAATTTAAGTAAAAACATCTTTCTTCTCTAATATGACTTTTACTGCTTTCATTATCATTTAACCTCTTACTGAGTTATTCGTTTTAACTTGCTGCTCAGAGCTATATGGCTTTCTGCTGAAGAAATGTTCTTAATGGCATTTACCTTGAGGCAAAATTTCTAGTTCTGGGTTTCACTGAATAGTGCGGCTTCCCAGTAGTAATAGAAATAACAACATGCAATAAGTTTAATAGAGTAAATGTTACTTCTTACAGTTCTTTAAAGCTGAGTTTCTCAATGAAGAAAGGCAAAATTTCTATTGAACTCTTCTAGACGCTGAGTATCAGAAATCTATAATTTCAATCTTTCAATCACCAGTAATTTTGTAATTTCAGCTAGAACTTCGTAAGACCTCTTGACAGATTATAGTTACTGTAAATTTCTGTAGAGATACTATAAAAATATTTATTTTAAATCCTATAGAGCCTGTTATTTGGAAACTTATTTTTCCCGTTATATTTATAATATGATTAAAGTTGAATCCTATGGAATTGAAGAAGTTTAATATACTCTGGGAAGCCTAATTTTATATTATATAAAAGTATCAAGTAATATTGCTTAATATGTCTTACCTTATGAGACATTCGTCTCATTCATGATCGTCATATTGTCGCTGAAGAATTCGCTTTTATCAACCGGAAAGTCCGAAATGGTCGGAAGTAAAATCGAGCGCTCTCCATCAGCACCAACAAAAGTGTTAAAAATGCGTTTATATCTTTGAATTATATCCTAAGAAATATAGTCTAAATTATCCTCTTTGAATCACCACGCTTTAAGCTTAGATTCGACTATCTGACTCTTCTTTAGGTCACAGCTAAAATGGGGTGAAAAGCATTTTTTGTGCCCAATCGAATGGCGAGACGGAAGATCCCAAGCTCATGGTCACAAATGTAGATTCTGAAACGTGGATATTACTTTTTTCCTTTTTCCCTCGCCCAACTCGTAAAGGTGTGCTTGTTTTTTTAAAAAGGTTGAGAATATTTTAATTCGTCATAAAAGTCATTTTGTTTCACTTAGAACCCGCTGGTCGTCTGTTAATTGCGAGCAATTCAACACATCGAACACGACAAAGGTTGGCGGATGGAAGAAGGGAGGAGGAGAAAGTAGTTCAAGGGCGTGGACTGGCGATTCTTCGGTATAGCTGGACAAAAATTGTGAAAGATGAAGGGGAGGAAAAAAAAAAGAGACCATCCCTAACTAATTGATTTAAGAGTTTAATGAATATTAAATTAACAGGACGTGTGAGAACTGTCCATTGTGATGAGATAGGCTTTTGAGGTATTTGGTTAAGATTAGGGAAAGAAGAGGCTTCTCGCTTAAGTAATTACTTGCTATAGAATTATATTATGGTAAACAAGAGCTATATTTAAGAAAAGGGGCTGATTTCCTTCCTATTCATTTACCGTATATGAAGAAAGAAGCGCAATTATGCTAACCTTGCTTGTATTTGAGATGACTACGTTCAGGTCGTTTATTTTTAAAACTTTATTAATAAAATTTTATCTATCTATATTAGATCGGAATGATATATCTAAATAAATATCTCTTCTGAAGGCGATTTTATTACGTTTATCCATAACGATAGCACAGGAAAAGATTTACCGGAGTAAACGTACTCTCGTCTTTTAACTTGTACCGTCTCAAGAGAGCCTTGCACGGAAGAAACTTTCCTTTTTAGAAAGCATGCTACAAAGTTTATTTACACTACAAGTTTACGAAATCGAATGACTCGGCTAGTTTTGCCGAACAGGAGGCGTGGATAAACCGTTCGTCGATCGGAGGGAGGTGAGAAGAGGGAGGATTGGAAATTCAGTTTCTAAAACATCCCAAGGCTGCGAGAATGGAAATTATGTGAAGGTTTTGTTTTCTGGGGTCAGAGCAGAACAGTGAAAACGACTTTCACCCCTCCCTCTTTGCGTTTTATTCTTCTCCAAAGGTTGTTTACAGGCTTTGTTTTTCCTTTTGCCTCCCAGCCCTGAGGCTGGTTATGTCATACACATACACAACACTCACGCTTTTTGTTCTAGGGTTTAAATTATGCATAGGATGACGCCAGAAGATGTTTCCTTTTAGAAATCGGAACGAATTCGTTTAAGATTTAGATGAAGCTGGCATGCTTCTCTTCCGGGAATGTAGAAATTGGAAGAGAATGTCGTTACAGTCGGAGGCCGAGTTGTTGTTATGTGCAAGGAAAACTTTCGCTAGCCTTTCTATAAGGTTTAACTGTACCAGTAGACCTTGACCAAGAGAGGGAGAAAGAGAAAGAGACAACCTTCACGTGGACTTTTGCTTCACCCAATGGACTCAACTGATCTGGCTTAAACCTACGGACGAAATGCCCGACTCACCCTCCTTTTGGTTCAACTTTTTTATATTTTTTCTCTCGAAGAAGGGGAGAACTTTTAATGTGGCCACTTTCTGCACTCGACCAACCTTTTTGCTCTCGAAAGCCTTGAGTAACCCTTTTCTTCACCTTGCGAACGACCCTCAAATTACCGAAAATGCTTGATATTTCCCCCTGGCCACGAAAACAACTTTCTGCGTGTCAACATAAAAAAAGTAAATCCAAAGTAACCATGAAATTTTTCGAACTTTTGTATGTTGCAGGGAATTTAAAATTAATTTATGGAACTAAAGCAGACGGTAGAGCATTTGCAATCTCACTGAAATATTTCTTATATATGGTTGGATGATTTTGAATTAATGATAGACATTAGAACCAAACAAAGTTCCTTATTCTTAATACTTGAAAAAATAAAAGCCAGTAGATTCATTATTTGACTTATTGAAGATGCAATTGTCTTCGTTTGGTTTCTACTTGGAGATGTATACATTAATTATAATTTAATTATATAATTCTATGATTTTGAAAAATAAATAAATTAAGATTAAATTTATTGAGCTTATCAGATGACTAGTAGTGATTAAATTTCGTAATTACAGTAGTTTCAATCAAGTTAGCAATTGTGTGTAGTTCATTTACAGAGGACAAACAAAAAGTCGCGCACTATTTTAATGAAAGTGGTTCAGTTTATGTACAGTAGTTTTCTTTTGCAGATCCTTTATGTATAAGAATAGTACGATTCGTCATCACTGAATATCTATGCCTAACCCTTCGTAAAGCAATACACAATCAACTTTCCATAGATAGCTGTGCACAAAAGTTAATTTGTGTTAAAAAGCACACAAATCATGTTCTCATTTACAGGTTTTCATTTGAAGGTTTTCCTTTATGGAGTATGGCATGTAATGATTTGCTAGAATTCAGCGTTAGTGAATATCACTCTTAACACAAACGATTTGAGCTACAAAGATGGTCATCATTTTAAATCCTACTAACGAAGTTCAATAACAATTGTTATTAATCTTCTGTAATTAAGCTATTTATAATTTCAATGTGCTCCATTAAAATTATCTGACTTGATGTTTTCACCCTGTATACGTTATTTAATCATTGCTGAAGTTAGGAATTCACTTTATTTTATATTATATAATGATTATAAATTCAATTTGAAAATATTTTGTTCAGTACTTCTTTATAGGCTTTGAAAAAGGTATCTATGCGGTGGAGAATCTTAATTTTTTTTGTTGTTACAAGACACAAAATTATTTAGTATTCTCACTTAATAGGGTGGAGAAAATGTATTCTACATCTATCTTATACAATTTTAACGAAGACGATCATTTTAACTTTTCACGTAAGCCCAAAATATTAGATGAAATGTTCAAAATTATCTTAGTTGATATTAGAGAGAGTTATCAAAAGCTCAATACAGAACAATAAGCCCGAGATACGAACAATCAACCATTTCTAAATGAGAAGTCGTTTCCAGTAAATTCGATAAAAACAGTGATAATAAAATCCTAATATATGGAGTAATGTTTAATATATGTTACCCTGAAGCCATGTAATCATGACTTGTGCAATCATAATCACCGAGTCTGACTCAATATATAAGTGATTAAAAAAAAGACCAGGAATACTCCTGGAAGAGAGATTTTTAATGCAGTTACCTTTAGGTGAATAACCTGACATTTAAAATGAATAATATTATCTTTTTTTAAATAAATATATTCGAACAAAAACCAAACTCAACCGTGCTTGACGCCTCCCTAAAGAGTTTGGATTTCTTAATTAAAAACCAAAATCAGTGTAAAGAGTTGAAGCCTCAAAAACTGTTTTGTTCAGATTTGGATGTTACTGTCGATCTTATTGCAATTTCGTTCCAGCCACGTGTAATTAATTTTTTCCAACCTTTTCGAAGAGAGCCGTAATTGGAATTTTTCTTTCCGAAACGACACCACCGTTATTAATTTATGCGTCTATTTGGAAGGCGTGATTCTTTTTAACGATTATTTTTCATTCCATTTTGTTTTTTCGCTTTCTGCACGTAAACCAAGGTTTTCAATAAATTAACGGCGCCTTTTTTTTTCTTAATCCCCCTCGGTCATTTTTCTCTTTTACGTAAGCTTTAAAGAGCGGTCAAGTCGTTACGAACCTCTCTCTTAATTGAGACATCCATTAAAAAATGAAAAAAAAAATTTTTAAGGAACCAGAATTTTTAACTAGGAGAGATGTTTATCTGTTGCTGTTATGGTTGTTTCACAACCTTTAGCCCGAATTGTAGCAGAAATGGAAATTTTAAGTAAAAGCGTAATCTAACAACCTTGGTGGGGGTGTTATTGAGCCAATTTCTTTTTCTTTCTCTCTCTTTCGCCGAGAAGAAGCGTGGGTGTCACGTGGCCTAAGTGTCCCATGGTCAGAGAGTGAAAACGCGGAAGTGGCTGTGACATCAGCGCAAGAGAGCTTTTCGTTTAGGAGGATCGAACGAGAAACCGGTTCGCAAGAGACGACTCTTCACCTTGGAAAGGCGACAAACAAACGGAGAAAGAGAAATGGAAAGAGGAGGGAAATTGGTGGTGGTGGAATGGAGTAGGTCGAGGTCAACATCACCTCATGTTTAACACACACACATACACATACACACTCACTCAGAAACAGCATCGCACGCCGGGAATCATCCTCCCCGCTGCTCTTATATGTCTCATCTTCCGGGCTGGGATTCAATTAAGGAGAAAGCTTAGGAAATTGATAATCATTACTGTATTGTTCCTCCTTCACTCTCCTTTTAATTTTGCTTTTTGTTTTGCCGCCTCATTTTGCTTTCAGTGCGCATCTCCGCAAATTGCCCGAACATAAAGTGACGAATGTTATGCGTAGGATTGCACTCTTGTTGGGGGGAAAGCCATAAGAGAGTTTGTACATTCAAGTTCTGTTTAACGTTATTTTATCTTATCGAATTGTTAATATTGTGATGTGATATTGGCATGATACTTTTAAACTACTATAGTTCGTTTTCAAACCTGTTCGAGCATTTTTAAATATTCTAGCAATTATCTATTTTTTAAATAAATTTTAAAGAAACCTCTCTATGTAAAATTCTACTAAAATTTTAAATATTCAAACCTCTTTCTGTTAATGATGTTTTCACCGCCCTTGACCCTCATATTTATTTGTATATCTCACTTTTTTCTTCTCAACTTTATTTAGAGCACAAAGGGATTATTAAAAGCTATGCTCCCAAACTGATTCCTAGAACCCTTACTATATGATACTTACAGAATTATTTCTAAGTCTGTGTCTAAATGAATTAAAATGAGGTTGCTGACTCACTCACATAGAGAAAATTCCATCTTACTCGTATGTCCAGGGTTACTCATCATAGAGTTACTTTTTATTTATTTTTTAAGTTCTCTTCTCGTAACTTTAAATTTTTCGAATATTTTTCTTTACTTTTTTTTTTTTTTACAATGTTATAAACCAAGGTAAAAAAAAAAGGACAACAATGGGGGGGGGGGACTTGCCTTTACAGTTAAAAATGCTTAAACAACATAATAATAATAATGATAATTAAAGAGCTTTAATTTTATAGTTGATAGGTTAAATGCAAAAATGTAGTTTTACGTGTAGCTTAAAGTGTGCATTTCCACTTGAAAAGAATTAAAATTCATCATGAAATGATTTTTAAAAATCGGTTACAAGGTCTTCAAAGTTCAACTGTCAAGTTTATATGTGAACATGATAAGCCTTGCGCCTATTATTAACTTCAATGTAACATAGAAGCTTAATGAAAATAATGATTATTTTTTTAATTGCGTGGGCAGAAATGTTATTATTATTAATACATATTCTATATCTTCACAAATAAAAAGTTTCCTTAATCTGGTGGTTCCTTTAATTGTGATTCTGTTTCCTGCCGCTAGATTACGTTAAGATTAGCGTAGTCAGGAAAAATTTTTTAAAGGAAGTAGAAAAGTATTAAAAATATATTACTGTAATAGCATTAAATCCGCTTTCGTGATTTTTTAAATTAATATTCTCAGGGACGGATGTAGGTGAATAGGTCTAAAGGTCAAAGAGGTTGCATCACTTTGTCACGATTTTGACTGGAGGATTTGCCAAAAAACGCGCTTTAAGGAATGTTCGTATGAATTACATTTTATATAAAGTGAAATCGCATTTTTCTTATTTATTTGCGGAGAATATGTAATTTGATGAAATTGGCTACTTTCTTAGCATTATAAGCTTTGTCTCTGCGTAGACTGAGTGAAGTTTAAAGAATCACTATGTTCTGTTATCACAGGATTTGCGAAGGCTGATACAGTTTGTCCGATTAAAATTCCGAATTTTCGTTTGGTTGACAAATTGGCCAAAATATAAAAAGCAAACAATAAGAAGATTCGGGAGACGAATTAATTAAAATTTAGACGAGCTATCAAAATCAGGAAAATTATAAGTAGACTCTTAACTTAGTCGGCATAGGCCAAACCATAATCGAATGATCTAATTAATAGCGTTCATTAGAGGTCATTAGATGTTCAAAAAAGTTCACTAGGCGAAACTTCTCTGGTGTAAATTGTAGTTTTTTAGAACTAATGTAAAAGTTGATCTCTAACCTGTTGTTGCTATAAAATCGTCCGGACTCCATAGTGTTGCACAAAATCCCGGTCACAAGATAACGAGAGCCGCAGCTCGGGCAGGTTGACGGTCGCCGCGCTTCTTCCTCTTTCTCTGCGCTACGTCGGAGCGAGGCGTCCTGTACAACGTTCTCTCCGTATCAATGGGTCATTACCGAAGGCAAAAATGGAGGTTGTCCGTTCGTGCGCATGCGCATTTCTTTTAGGATTCTTTTCGCTCGCTTTGCTCGTATCTTTCTCCAAAGGGTGTTTGACAAGGAAGTAGGTCAAAAAAGTACGAAGAATTTGGGAAAAAATAAAAGAGAGAGAGAGAGACGCTCGGTAGGTAGGAGAAGAAAGAGTTTTAAAGGAAAAGAGGGTGGCGATGGTTTCTGTATGTGTTTGTGTTTAAAGAAAAAAAAAAAGATCATTAAGAGGTAAATAAAAATATAAATCAACGAAAATTCCCAAGGGATCCAGGAGTTGGAGTATTTCACTTTTAATATGAAAAACAAACTAAATAAAGGAAACCGAGTGAGAAATAATCACTTTCTAGAGATACATGGGGAAAATTATAGGAAATTAATAATCGGATCAGACCTATGTTGAATTGTTTTGTTCCCTCCCCCCCCTTTTTTTTTCTTCGGAAATTCAAAAAGAAAAAAAATAAGATTCCCTGAATAAATTTTTTTACAGTAATTGATAGCAATAAATACTTGTAATTTAATGTGTTTTTATGTGATAGTCGTATTGAATGTATTTTAACGATTTATCAACAAATAAAAGTTACAAAGAATAGATGCACATAAAGTAATTGATTGCGTAGAAATAAAAAGATTTCAGAGAAATTATATCAATATCGAAAAAATATTTTCTTTTTTTTTTTGCCTATTTGAATTAATGATCCATTCTTAATTTTTTCTTCAGAATTGCACTTTTTATTCCCTTGTATCAGAAGCTTCTTCTCAAATGGAGGAGTAATTAGATGTCAATATTAATTGTTTGTTTATTCTACAATTTGATAGTTTTATGGTGGTTTTCCTATTGTATTTATTATTCCCCATCGCTTGGTGTCCAATTGGATCAAACTTCTCCGTTTGCTTTCTTTGGGATTGATTAATAAGCATTTTTATTATTTTTCTTATTAAAATGATGTCTAATGAGTTTTTTTAAAAAATAAAAAAAAGTCTTAATCTGACCTTTACGAGCAGCTTTTATAGCGAAATAGTCTTTACGTGAAAATGATAATAACTGGGAATGGAATTAAAAAATAGAGCGAGGAAAGTCTTAATTGATTGAATATTGAATTCTAGAATTTTCTAGATTATCCCCCCCCTTTTTTTAATCCATAACAATGGCTGATGAGCATGGTTGCGTGGTTCCGTTGGTTAAAAGTAAATTTTGCTTTTTCCTTTCCGTCTCAAGTCAATGTCTCTTTCCGTCGTTCATCGCTCAAAAAAAGCGAAAAAAAAAAAAATTAAAAAAAAAAAAAGGACAACGAGAGAAAGCGAAGCAATCGACCGGAACAATAAACTGTGGGAAATTTTTTTTAATTTTTTTTTTTTTAAATAAAAAGGAGGAAAAGATTTTCTTTCGCTGTTAATACAAAGTCGCAAATTTTTCAATAGAAGGCTTTTTTCCCCCAAATATATTCAACGATTCTGGTTCAACAACACGTAAACAATTTAACATGTTTTATCTGAAAGTGTTTATTCAGCCAGTTTAAACAAACATGATTTTTTTTTTTTTTTGAAATCCATTCTTTTTTTGTGTGTGGATGTGTGTGTCAACCTTTCATGGACACCTTAATATCTATTCGGACATTAGAACTGATAATTTAGAGTTGTACAAAACACCATTTAGAAGTAACATAAATAATCCAGCTTGTAATAAAGAATAAAAGAGCTTAAAGTATAACATGTTTGATTTCCTAAGAGTTTTAGCTTATAAATGAGTTAAAATTAAGTTACTGCTTTGAAATGCACTATTACATATGAAATGTCTTTTTTTTTTCCTACATAATGATGGATGATTACGTAGGTTCATTGTCTTCAGATTCAACAGACTAATTTTCAAGTGTGAAATTTCGCTGTTCAACCTTTGTATGTAGAAAACACCGCATAGTACAAGCTGTTCAGCCGTTGGTATCTATTTAGAAATAAACCAATAACGAACCTCAGACTTCTTCTTGATGATATAGACTTATCGACAAAAGTGTAGAAGGCAACTGAAAAAATATAGTTCGAGAACTTCCTGAAGACTTCCTCACGTCATCTCAAAGCAATAATTTTAGAAGTCTTAAATTTTAGAAGTCTTAAAGGTCTGTTCATCTCTTGTCGTCAGACAAGACAGAGATCCACTTTCGAAAAGCATCGGAAAAAATGGTTATATGCTGTGTTTGTACAATTAAATTTCTTTTCTTAGATTTAAACAATATCTAAGATTTTTATTTTTTTATTATAAGAAAATAAAACAACATTTCATGTGTTTGAAACGATTTGAAAAATGTTTGAAAAGTTGTAAATTTACTGTTTTCATAAAATTAATAATTACGACATTCGCGCTAAGAATTGTAAATGACCCTTGTGACTGAAAACGGAACGGCAATACGAAGGTCGCTATTGAAGTTAACCAGATTTCGTTAAAATTACCCTTCTAGAACGAATTAGTTACAAAATTACTCCTCAAATTTGCCTCATAAGTCGTTCAGTTGCAATAAAGGAGTCTCTATGTAACTGTCTAATAAATCCTTAAAAAAAAAGAACGACACCATAATTGCTATGAAAAAAATTACATTTTTTAAAATTACATTTTTACAACAGTTCCTCGCCTTTGTGCGACTTTTTATAACCAGAAAGCTGTGATAACTTTCCCCCTTTTTTTGTGTATATAACCTGCCGCTTTTTTTTTTTTTCTCTCGCCGTTAAGTGTAGATTAACGGACGATTTAGTTCCATTCACATATATTAGAGGAAGGAAATGAAACTAAACGGCGGCCGCTTTAATTAAAGAAAATGTGGGAAAAACTTAAAGGTAAAACTGGAAAAATTAGCTCTCCTTTTCCCTTCCCTGCTCTGACGAAAGGAAAATTACATCGCGCGTGCCATAGACTGTAAGTTTATTACCCCCGAATAGAAAGTTCAAAGGAATTACGCTTGCGTGTTCTATGGGCACCGCTACACGTTTACAGTTACCTAATTGGGTTTATAGAAGGGAGGAGGGAGATGACCAGTAACACACCCCCAATCGGTTTATTTTTTTATGAAGTTGAAGTTGAGAGAGAAAGGTGGGGGTTAAAAAAATGAAAGGCCCGCTCGACCTTAACTCCACCCAACCCTAAACACATTGGACAAACACACCCGCGAAGGACATCGTAAAAGTGAATGCGTGCACGTTTCATTCATGTAATTTTTGGGGATCCGTGAAAGTGAGATGTTTCGTTATTATATTAAGTGGTGTTCAAATCTTTCGTTTAAGGATTGGTTTGAGCACTTAGATTAGCAGCTTCAAAGTTTTTACTTTAAGAGGTTATTTGTACATGCTAGGTTAAGCGTGGCGTTGTTTTCCTTTGACGCCCTTAACGCAACCATTTGGAGAAAATTGATATTGTTGGTAAATTGGGGACTGATAAAGCTCATTACAGTAATTATCATTTCCCTTGATTTTGAGCTTGATTTTAGGCATAGTACGTGTTTCCTGGATTAGTTCCCCCTTTGTTGTATTCAACTATACATTTTCCCATAAGGAAGTTCATAGAGCTTAATATAAACTTCTTCTTGTCAGCATTGCGTAGAAGACAAATATTTGGTGGCGTTTGGACACAATGTTCCGTTTTGGGTTTGATGAATGAAAGTAAAAATAATTCGTAGTTCAATGCCTTGTGCATTCGCTTCTTTAATTACACAGGAAAAGAAGGAGAGAAAGGAAGAGGCGTTAATTCTATTAAGGAAGAATATTATATTCGTGGGAGAACATGTTTTATGTTATTGGTTTTAGAGTAAAGCGGAGTAACGATAAGAGAGACCAAATCCATTGTAATTACTAAGTAAAACTGTTATTTACTATCTAAGCAATAATCGCTACGTTTCATGCAAATGTATTCGAGACAATGGAGGTCGATAAGAATTTTTTAACGCTTTCGAGCCCAGGGGCTTCTGACATTACAGCGAAGGAGAAAAGAGATAAACGGCCGATTGCAAGGGATATTTGCGGCGGTCAGTTGGTCTTTTCTTTTTACCCCCTCCTCGTGAGCCCCCTCCTTATGCCTCGTGCTGCTTCCTTTGTGCTTGGGAGCGCTGAGGGGCAGCTCAAGAGCGCTTTGGGAAAAGCCGCTCACCGGATTGGCTCTGGTCGTCACGCCGTGACATCACCGGTTCCGTTAGTCGAACGGATGGCCGAAGGCTAGACGCGAGACGAGCAAGGTTAGTGAAGGTAATGGAGGCTCGGGTTCAACGACCTCGCTTGGCTTCGTGGCCCACTTGAGGGCGTCGTGTGGTGTGTGTTCACGCACGCTGATCTTCGGAGTTTTTTTTCTTCCATCTTTTCTTTATTAGAAGGGAAAAAAATAATGAAAGTGAAGCTTTTTAAAATTTTTCCATTCATTTTTCCTTATTTTTAAACCTTTGAATAAAGTATACACCGCTTCGTGAAATGACAATGATCCAACTCACTTTTTTAGAATTATCTCCTCCCTCACCTTTTTATCCCCTAGGGAAGATATATAAAAAAAAAACAAAAAAAAAAAAACCTCAGCCCTGCTCAGGATTAAATGGTTTTGGGACTTTTCCTCTCTCTCCTTTCCCTTATATAAAAAAAAACCTCTTTCTCTTTTTAAAACCTCTTCCCCTCAGTATCTTTTAAGTGGGTGGGGGACGAAATTTCTCTGCTCCATGGTCCACAGGTTTCACTTCTTACCGAAGGGGGTAAAAATGCTCCCTTTTCTCCCAGATCCAACGCAATTTCCTCTCCTTATCAGATGAAATTTTCTCCTCCTCGGACAGGGCGGTGTTTCCTGATACAAAGGGACAACAACGACCGGCACCACGTTGTGTAACCGCCCCGATAGACTTTTTGTCTTCGATTGGTGGTTTTGGTTGTTTTTTTTTGTTGTTGTTGCCCTTTTTTATTGAACTTGGAGGGAGTGGTTTTTTTCTGTAGAGGCTGATTGACCAATTCAATTAAATGGCATGCGACAGTATCGCTATTTCGGCACTCCTTGGCAAACCGCCTCCCCGATATACCCGCACCTTGAATTTGATGGCGTTATTATGTTTATTTTCATGTGGGTTGTTTTTAAAGTACTCTTAAACGAAAGAACGACTCACAAAAGAACCGACATCGTTTTACATGTAGGAGTTACATCTAAGAATAATCCAAGACTTTCCAGAAATCATAAAGGTGGCATTATAATTAATTTTCAATAGCTCAAATCCAAATTTCAGTCCAAATTCATATTAGACTAGCTATAGTTTATTATGTCCGAGTATAATAATCCCAATCAGATCTAAGAATGTAACATATCATACAGTATCCCAGACCCATATTAATCCTGCATGTATGTTCTTCAACGTCTTATCATATGGACTAAACATATTCAGCTGCATTAGCCCATTCTATTTGACTAAAAAGTCTGATAGTAAGGTGACCAGATTTTTCAATTCGAAAACTGAGATAAGTCACTAGGGGAAAGAGGGATTTTGTCTGGATATAATAATGTACAATAATCATTAATTTTCAAAACAATGTTATTTCTAATCGTAAAGATCTAATCCATATTAGGTATAGCTGCAACACTCTCAGTTACATCTAAGAATTTCAATAACCTTTCAGAAGTCTTAGAAAATCTTATATTAAGAATATTCCTGGAGACATTACTCCTGGAGACATTAAAATAGTAACCAAAAGAAAATTCTGCGAGTTGAGATCGAACCGGGTCCATGAGTATCAGTCTACTGTTTATTTCTTCAGTTATTATTGATGATTTAAAGAAAGGAAAGGATTCCGATTTGGAACCTGCTCTGCAATCTACCTTGTGACTTTTTGAGGTCCTAAGATACTTTGAGAAAGTATATCTATATAAATGTCGGCAATTACTCAGTTGGTAAGAGCGACGAATCGCATACTGGTGGTCACAATTTACTATTTTATATTTAAAAAGTCGTGGCATTATTGTTAAATGTAAATAATCTTTCAGTAATAACAGGCCTTTCACGATTAAACTTCATTTTCAATTAAACGGATTGTGCACACTTAGAGAACCATGCATATGACGGAATTCATTCAAAAAATATATTTTCAAATTTTTCACTTATTTTTATTCGTTGATAATATTTTTATTTGATTAAGTGTAAGGTTCATCCTCATCGGTCGCATGCATTAAGTTGAATACTGGATCTGACAATTTTCCTGACGTCTGACATGCCACTGCGTGTTCTCATTGTGATTTCTTTTAAGCTGTTTTAAAAGGCACGAACACCTTCTAGTTTTTAACCTTGGTATGCCATAGAGAGAGAGAGAGAGAGAGAGAGAGAGAGAGAGAGAGAGAGAGA
>JAHWFO010006931.1:4414847-4483547 GCA_023313115.1 Rhysida immarginata
TTATTATTATTATTATTATTATTATTATTATTATTATTAAACTATTTTGTAAATAAAATAAAAGGCTCAATTTCGTATGTTTTGAAATTTTCATTACATTCCGTAGTGTATTTGTAATATTGTAGATATTGCAGAGAGGAAGGGTTAACATGTCTCTTTTGCTGAGGATATGCTTAGTTATTACTAGTAATACATTTACCACCTTTTATTCTTGATTGATTATCATGTATCTTTCATCAGTACATATCACGTATATGTTTACGAAAGATTAAATTACTAGTATAGACTGAGAAAAAAAAGGTGAACGTTAAAAACATTATGCATAGTATCTTAAATGTGACTGAGCATTGCATTACATCTTTACGTTTTTTTTTTGTAACTGTATATTAGGACAATTTAATAATTGTGTAGTAAATTCGGATGCAAACATTAAAGTTATGTTTAGACGAGTATTGTTGTTATTGGAATGTTGCATTTGTGAGAGATGTTTGCGTTGTAGTAGCTTTGATGATAATGATGATAATAATAATAATGATAATAATAATAATAGAGTGATGAGTATGATGGAAGGTAGACTTACCGTATCAATGATGATGATGACTGTTATATCCTTTGAAAGTAAACAGGAAAGAACAGGTGGTCAGAAGAATCCGTTTCCTGTGTATGCTTGCACCTCTTCCCTGCGTTAAAAACGTCTGTCTATAGTGTAGAGCTGATTTTGTAACTTTTTTAAATGTGTATATAATCAATCCCCTTGTTTATATTGATTTTTCACTGTACGAAGGAATCTCCGTTGGTAGAAGAGAGAAGTCGGGCGATGCAGTCCGGTGAAACACGGTTCTTGCGGAGCAATGTTCGGAAACGCACAGTTAACACTCACTACTCTCACCACAACAAAACGAAAAGTCGCGATTAAAAATCAAATGGAAATCCTTTTTTTTTTCTTCTAAAGAATCGTCCCTGCATCGGAGAGAAACTCCCGTCGTGTATACTCAGTGAGAGGCCAACGTGCACATCCCGGGCGTCACCATCCTCGTCTTGTACTCCATGAACAATAAGGTCACTCTTCCGCTTATATACGCACAGCCCTCGGGCATGATTCGGGCGACCCGCGCTACCAACATCGAATCGACGCAGCCAGTTGCCGAGCGCCTTACAAGTGCGTCACCTCGCCGGCGGACCAATCGTTGCGATCGATACGTAAGGTCTTTTCAATCCGTTCTGAAAATCTTGACCCGGTTCTTTTGCGAAGCCTCTCTCTTCCCTCTCTCACGCGTTGAGCGTTTTTTTTTTCTTCTTCTTTCTTTCTTTTTTTTTCCTAATGTTTTTCTCTTTTCTTCTGTCGCTTTATCTTTGCTCAACGGCCAAGTTTATTTGCGACGAACGATTCAAAATAACGAATGGCTTCTTCCCCTCATTAGAAAGGCAACTCGTTCTTCCTTTGCGTTTGTTCGAGTCAAAGTTTTTTTTTCTCTCTCTTTCTCTCACTATCTGAACCCCCTTGCATAATGTTAGACAGCAAGTTATTTAATTTCCCCACCCTTTCTTTCTCTTCATCCTCGTTTGTATTCCTATCTTTCTTTCTTTTTTTTTGCTGTATAAATCTTCAGGTTAAATCTCGTTGTAACGAACGGCGAGGGGCTTCACGTTTCGTTATAGTGAAATTTCAGCCAACTCTTCATTTTATCTCTCTCGATATAAACAGAAGCCAAATAATAGGTAACTGAATATATGTACTTATTATTTGAGCCTTGCTTAAAATTATTCTAAATTGAAGCAACTTTCAGCAGCACATTTTATGCGACATCTAACATTTCGATAATTGACTCAGATTTCTTCCGATATGAAAGAATACATTCATTATTATTTCTATTTAAATACATACCTGGAATATTCAAAATTTTGACTTTTTTTTAATCTGAAGGAATCGCAGAGATTATAAAAAAAAAGCTTATTAGAAGTATGTCTCATTTAAGAATCCTAATATAGAGGCTAGTCCTCCTAAGGATATTAAATTAAGGATATATATTTTTCTCTTTTGCTAAAATTAGAAGCTTGAATGTATAGATATTGAAATATTTATTTAACACTAAATCGGATAAGAATATAATACCAAATTACAATGGGCATACATCAAAACTTCTTAGGTCATTCGGAATTGTCATAACATTAATAATTAATAGACTCATAATACGGAGTTAATCGCTCACACGTCTTTGATTTGAGTACTTAAACAAAGTTTCTCTGTCTCTGACATTGTAAGGTAGTTTATTCCAGCAATGCATGACATTAAAAGGAAATTTCAGTTCACAGAAAGTAGAGAGCGGGGGGGGGGGGGCGTCAATTTCTATCTGCAAATTGATTTTGTAAGTTCGGTATCTGTTTTCAGTTTTTCACATATCGAGTCGGATAGTGATCACAAATAATTGGACGAAAAATTTATTGCAAGTTCATCGGTTGAATAATTTTGTTCGCCGTAGGAACACCTAGGCGGTTACAATGGAAGGTAATGGATTCAAAGTCATTTAACCCTAAAAACATCCGTTATGATCTGATTATAAGCGACTTTCAGCCGTTCTAAAAGAACCCCTGCAGACGACCATAAAAAAGTCACATATTTCAAACCTGACACTGCAGATTCCATATAAAATGCTTGTAGAAAAGATTAAAATGTAAATCATTAAATACAGTAAAAGGTAAAAGTTTGTTCATCATTCAGTTTGGCTGCTATCTTTTCAGCTTTTATGGGCAATTGAGGAACAGATTATGATTTTTCGTACGATTGTTTAATTAAATCCTCCAATAGCACCAATAAAAGTAGATAATAAAATTGGCCCTATTAAAAAATTGGCCCTAGATAGGTTTATAAATACAATTAATGGAGCGATTTTTGATCATGTTATTAGGATTAAATGATTAATTCAATTGAATGATAATCAGAAATGGAGAGATTTATTAATAGTGTAGCTAAAAAGATGATTTGTGACAGTGCAATATATGATCGTATTTATTGATGTAAATAAAATATGTTTATAGGAGTATCACTTTTGGAATTAAAAGGTAAAATGGGAATTGTTGATATTAAATTCAATTCCAAGCCCACTCTAATTGTAAATCATATGTCGACAGATTTAATGTAATTTATTCTTAAATATCAACTCCAAAAGATCGACTTTACTTCAGGAAATACTTTCTTCGGTATCAATGTCTTTCATTTTAATTATTTTTTTTTTGCTTTCTAGTATTATTATTACTTTTTAACTTAATCTATTCTTTCCTTTACGAATAATCAATTTCCTAAGCTGAATTTAGTATTCATCGGAGTAAAGCATAGATAATTCACTCATGAAGAGAAAACCATATTCATTCATTGGGTAATTTTTTTTTTGTTTTTAAATATTAGTATAATCTTCTTTAAGTCATAAAATAAGAATACGGTAATAATACAGTAATAAAAATCGTTCTCATAATATTCAGCGAATGACGACATTTCTTTTAAATCTGCGTCGAAATTTGGGCACATATTTACATTTTGTCTTATTTAAGGAAGCGTAAAAGTTATTTTCCGAATCAATCGTAAATGCAAATCGTTTCCAGGTGTTGAAAACGGCAGATGCAATTAAGTCTCTCTTCCCGCCATCAAAATTATACGAAAGAAAAAAAATTCCACAACCACCACCACCACCACCACCACCACGCCTTCAATCTTCCTAGGTCAACAAGAAGGAGCCAGGTGAAAAATGGGAAGGGAAAGAGTTATACACACAAATAAAAAAAAAAAAACTTCTCTACGTAGAGAGAGAGGGAGAGGGAGACTTGCTTAATAAGAATAGAAACGGTTAAATGTTATTTTTGCCTTGAGAGTGGGTCAATGCGAAGTGTGGGCCAACGCGGCGGCAGATGAATTCATTCGTCCGTCGTTCCAATATAGATCAGAAGGTCAACCGTTTTCCAGAGAACGGTTATTAAATCTGAACTGGAGGTTATCAAAGTAAATTTTCGTCGGAGGCTAATTATATTATCATGTCTTGATAGCTAATAGTCCCATTTTTACTCGTTTCATTTGTGTGTAAAAATCCTCTCTCTCTCTCTCTCTCTCTCTCTCTCTCTCTCTCTCTCTCTCTCCGTCTCTCTCCGTCTCTCCTGATGAGGTCTTCGGGTAGAGATTGACCGGACGAGATTTCGATTTGAATTCCGGTGAATTAGTGAATTGTGACAAGCGTTGATTTCATTATATTCTTAAATAAGTAATAATTTTTTTTTTTAATTATTGCACAAAATCTTAAATTGCTGCTTTGACGATATTGGCTTTGCAGGGAAAACCGCTTTCTTATTTTACCTTACTTTATATTATATATTTAATATAATCTAAAATGACTTAAAACTAAACTTTGATTTTAATTTTTTTTAAATCGACATTAAACCCCTCTAGCAATATTTCTTCTTAGATGGCAATTAAAATAAATATGATTAATTAACGATGAATTTTTTAATCAACTAGTTTTGTTATTTTTAATTTAAATTAGGCCACGGTTTGGTTTACTTTTTTTTAACCTTATGAGTTTCTATATATTCGAAAGTTTCGAGTTAGAGGTTGCCAATGAAAATAAACCATTTTTTTTCTTTAATTTTTAAATAAATTAAGCAATTGTAATTTCATTTCCGTATAAAATTCCGATATTTTTTTTTTATTATGAAAAGGGGGACATTAAAATTTAAAAAGAAAACATTTATGTTGCTGCATTCTGAATTTAAAAAATGAATGATGAACAAGCGAATGGTTATATTTTCTCTCATTTGTATATTTTTCATAAATAATGTTGTTATATCGAGTAATATAAATGTAGAAGCGGGTTTTACTATTTTTTTATATGACTTTATTGTTTCGATTTACATCTATTGTTCCTTCTAATTTAGTCAATTTACTCGTCCAGATTGTAATCCGTGACCTAGTAGTATTCATTTGTACAACTTCATTTCGTGCGGTGTTTACAGGGAGGAGATTCTTCCGTAGCATATATAATTAAAAAACAAAAGGGTTAAATGTAAACATTAGAGATACGTGAGTCTTTGCTTTTCAAGAAACCTTATTTATTTTTTATTATGAGTTTTTAAAAAAATCCTCAACATCCTTGTTCCAAGTGGATTTTTCATTTCCGCGAGAATCGCCGCTCTCGTGACTTAACTAGCCCTCTTTTCCTTCTTTCTTTTTTCTGTGGTCTGATACAAGTTCTATCGTTTAATACACGTGAGAGAGCAACATCTATTTTCTTCTCCTTCAGCCCTGAATTTCCTTTCGGAGCCAAAAGTAGTTCAGCGATGGATGGATGGATAGTGTGACCCCGACATTGACGACTTCTCTCTACTTCCACCTTATATAATCTTACATCGTTTTGGCATTATATGATTCTATTTCACTTCATATACTAATTCTTTCCTTATCTTTTTTTTTTTTGCTAATAAATTATATTTTTTGTGGTTAATATTCATTTAGTTGATTCTTTCGGAGTTTATTCAACGTTGTGATAGTGCATTTATAACGTAAGGATGATAGAGTAAACGATGCTGACAGTGTTTTGTATAAGTTAGTAAATTTTTAACGTTTCATATTTAACAATACAAACCCTCAAAATGCGAAATTAACATTTGATCTCAATAGTTTATTTTCAAAAAAATAAAATTTCTCATTCAGAGATAAAAGTGATTTTCTGAAGTTTTTCCCCTTTATTAATTTTCAATAATTTAGAGCTATACAAGTTTCTCTAAACTTACGTTTTTAAGCAAAGGATCATGATATTACTAAGTAGAAAGTTTTGCTATATTTGGTAACAAAGCTGCAATAGAAACAGTTTGAACTTGACACTGAAAAACCTGTTTATGAATCTTGTAATATTCATTATTTTTTTGTATATTTTCTATCCTTCAGATTTAAAGCGCTTATTGTATAAGTTCTTAATAATGAAACTATAAAAAACGTTTAACAACACGAAAACTGAATTGTTAAGGGCATTTTTTTTTGTTGAATTTTAGAAATATGGATTATATTTTATTTCAATTTCTAAATTATCTCGATAGCATGATGAGTATAGGATGAATTGAACGAAGGATGAATTTAGATTCCTATATCATTGAATCTTAATTTCAAATAAAAATTAAAAACTGTCTTATACATGAGACATCACTTTGAACATCGATTAATTTACTGCGTAGTGTAGATTAGAAATACAGCAAACTTCCCATTTCTTACAAACAAACGAATCCCAAAGTTGTCACAAGTCTATATTAGATAGATATTTTGTAGAAAAGTAAGTTTTACTCTTTTATTTTTTAAGCTTGAAGGAGAGAGATGAATCTTGTTTGAAGCGCTTGGCCACCGACGACGAAGTGCTTTTCGTTTCGAAGGATTTCCCTTTGGACGAAACCCGGATGTTGTTGTTGTCGTAGTCGGTTGTATACACACACAAATTCAAATGTGGAACAGAAAAGTCTTAGGAAGGGATGATCATGAATTCTTTTTCCTTCAGTGTGAGAGAAAATGATGATAAACATGAGCTCGGATATTCAGCTGATTGAAGTGGGTCAGTGTTAAGGCCTGGGCTAGCTTAAGACCGTGACCAAATTCTTTGGGAGATTTCTCGTTGCGAGAGGAGGGAAGTTGGCTTTTTCCAGTTCATTTCCAGACGGAAGGAGGAAGCGGTTACTTTTCAACACCAACTTAACGTTTTAGATAAAAGCAATTCAATTGTCACGGGAGCTTATGAGGAATACATCCTTGAAATGACAGGAGCATTATTATAATTTGTTTTTCCTCTATACATATATTAAATGTATTGGGTTGCTCGTATGAATGTCTTATTAATTTTTTTCTAGCAGTTTTATATATTAGGAAACTCTAATCTGCGCATTGAAGGATGATTAAATGCAGTTCGATCTTTTTTTCTTGTGTTTTTTTTTAATATTGAAGGTGAATCCTAACTCATTGTAATTTAAAATTTTATGTCTTGCAAGAAATTAGAAATTGTTTGTTTTAAACGTAATATACGGATACTTCTTTACAATATAATTAGATAGTTTTTTGTTTTTTTTACGCGGATAGATCTTGGAACTGGGATATTGCTTAGTCGTTTACCGTTGGATCGACTAATCCCGTATAAATTTTCCGGAGTTTAACTTTCTGAAAATAATCGACGGGAAGGTTAAAAAAAGAGATTTTGTTACAATTTTCCGTTATATCCAAAGAAAATACCACAAATAATGTTAAGCGACTCGCATTTAAATTGTTAGTGAGAATTCAGATTACAGATTACTCAACCGTAGTCCAGGGTTGGGTTGTTGATTTTTATTATAATTTTATTATTTCGTTTTACTTATATCTAATAACAATTTGTTAGTTAACATAAAAATCAAATTTTCCGAGTTTTTTCCCTCTTCACTGAAAGCGTGAACAGGAGAACAGGCTTTGATGGGTTGTAACTTTCGTCGTCGACGAATTACAGTTTAAACATTATTAAAAATCAACCGAAAAAAAAACCCATTTTTTCTCTCTCTTTAAATTATTTTTACTTAATTGTAATAATTTTTCGTAACTAAAAGCACAGTAACCGAATAATTTTAGTTTTGCTTACCTTCTTGATCTCAAGTAAACAGAAAATTGAATTTTTTTTCTTAATATTTTCTGTTTTTATTATTTCAGAGATTTTTATGATGTGAAAAAAAAAACCCATTTGAAAATCTGTAAAGGAAACATGGGAATATTGGGAACATCAACTGACTTAGTTCTTAATTAAAAATTGGTTAATAAATTTGTCATATGGGTAAAAAATTTTATTAAGCGCAAAATAAGATGACAAATTTTACTGCATTTTATTGGATTATTGATAAAATACAACAAAACTTAGTTAAAGAAAACACATTAAGTCAGTTTTAGGATATTCGATTTATATGAACTCTCGTTAGTTAATAGTTAATATTAATGGGTCGAAATCACTGGCAGGAAAGATTATTTAGGCGTCACAGGTTGTATACACCATAAGAGGCTTGATATAGTTACCATAAAAATCGTCATTGTATTCTAATGAAGATTGCGAACGAAACGATATAATTAACGTGCTGTCTCGTGGACCTTATTTCCTATCTATGTGAATTAGCATTATTCATTAATTCCTATTTTTAGCGAATTTATTTTAGAAATATTTTATGCAATATCAATATAGTTACTAAAATTCGTTTTGGGGATAATAATGCAGTATTCTTTTATGATGGCCGTATAATAAAGTAAACGAAACAAAATATAAATTAATATAAGATCATTATTATATATCTTTATAATTAACTATTTCTAAATTTTCATATAGCTATGCATTTAAGCTTAACGCTTCTAATTTTTTTTCTCCTTACAAGGCTTTATCACCTTTCTCAAGTCTAGCTAAGGGGGATAAGAGCGAATGAGAGAATTTCATTGCAAGATATATGGTGGATGAGGGGATTTTTTATTGTACAATTGATTGAAGGTGTCGCTCGTGTCCATCATTGAAGAGCAATCGAGCAAGGGACTCGAAAGAGATGCACCGCTGATCATAAAGGGAAATCATCTGTGTCGTCTTCTTCATGGCGGTGAGAGTTGTTGCCATGGACGCCAAGGGTTAAGGAACCCTCTCTCTCTCTCTCTCTCTTTCTGTTTGTATCTGCCTTACGGGGAAGATTGGTGATTGGATGATGGAAGGAAGTCCCTCTCTCGGATACTCTCTCTCTATGGGATGGGGTTTTGAGTCAACGGATTCTCTGCCCCTGACCTTTCGATGACCCCTGCTGTTGTCTAGTTATGTGTTGTGAGTTACTACGAAGGTCCACAGACATGATATGAAACTGAGCAGAGGGTGGGGGTTTAGATGACATTAACCCTACCGAAGTTCAATGCACTTTGGGTGGAAACGAAATTGCCCCCACAGATGGACACTGAGTTTTTTTGAGGATTTCATTGCCACCTTCGCTTTCATTGTCTTCAAAGAACTTTTTTCCTCCTTTCCCCTCGTTTTTTGAACCCTTTTTTTCCTCTGAATGTGAAGGAAAAGGGTACTTGGTTATTTTTGAGCTAAAGCATTTTATGGTAGCCTTGAAATTTCTCAGAATGTTGATACAAAGGATGATGCTGAAGGTTGATACAATACAAAGGATGATGCGAAGGTTGATACAAAGGATGATGCTGAAGGATGATGTTGTAGTTTTTGCTTTTCATTTTTGCATGTATGACATCTTTCGCGGGTTAAACAAATATATGTACGTCGAACCAACCATGAGGCATTAAGAATTGCAGTTGTTTTCATGAAACCTGAAAAACCTTTAATTTGTAGCATAATAATTTTGTTATCGATTGCTTCGATTGATAATTAATAACTTATTCGATATGAACCATTTAACGAATAAGACAGTTATTATTGCATGCTAATTTTCAAGCTTTGTTATTAATTCAGCATGCAATAATAACTGTCTCATTCGCTAAATGGTTTATATCGAATAAGTTGCTGAGAGAAAGTGGAATATTTGATGTTCTAAGAAATCCTTACGATCTATCCTGTTATCGATTCTAACTTTATAAATAATTCTACCTCTATAAATGTCTCTATAAATAATTCTACCTCTACTGATGTTTTGGAATTTTCTCTGCAGGCTTGCTTTAAAAAAATTCATATTCTGGACAATAATTTTTATTCAAGCTCTTAGCACACATGATTTAGTTCTATCCTTGAAATTATGCTTATTGAATTATATTTAGAAGGTTGCCTGCATAAGGACAATTAAAACTCTTTTCCTTGTGTTAAAGATAGGAATTATTTACAGCAGATGGTTCCGGTGTTTTTTTTTCTTTTTTTTTATTATAATAACGCCTCTGAATATGAACAAAAATAGCATTTATTTTGAATATTAATAATGTTTAAGCTTTTTTTAAAATATATATTTTGTTATTTTATACTAAGCTTCTGTTTATATCTTTACCTTTTTACTAGTGGTGTTATTTTTAACAGCACTTACTAAGTGATATGAAGGCTTACTGCAATCGGTAAAGACTCTATATGCAAAAATAAAATTCAGTATTCAAATTAAAAATGCATTACGCTCATAATTCTTTGCTACCCTGGTTTACTGGAAAATTTCGTAATGTATTATTAGTTTCTATATTATTCACTATTCTTCTTCATGCTCTACTATTTTACTCTTGAAAAGGTAAATTGCAGACTTTGATGCTTGTTTTTCTGATATATTTCTAATTCATCTATGGAGATGCATATATTGCGAGATCGGTGAAATAAGTAATTATACAGAGTTCACAACTCACATTTTATAAGACAAAATATCCTTTAAACAAATTAACTTACTGGACAAAGTGCTGCAATTGGTAGCCAATTGATTCTCTACGGTCTGTTCTCCAATCCACAATCCTGCAGGCGAAGAGATGTTTTCACGTTTTCGGCGCATGTGTACAGGAATAGCGTTAAATCATGGGCGTACCCAAGCCCCCTCCCCTCCAAATCAAATAATTAACTTTTTTCATCACATTAACGTTTATTTGATTAACGCTGAATCATTTTTTGTAACTTCGTTTCAAATGTTTGTTTTTTCTGATTAACACTCATCAAGGTCTCAAAATACAGCGTCATATGCCATCTGGATATCCTATGAGCCCAGTATTTGAATAACGCTGTTTTGAATAGCGTTCACGTTTCAGGAACCTAGTCCGATCGTTAATGAAGAATGTGGTGTATACAAAGACTAGATTATCGATAGAAATAAGATGTAAACGGGAAATTTATTAGTTATTGGTATCGGCTTTATTTCGCGAGCTGGTAATTGATCCACTTTGTCACGTAATTTCTAAAGTGTGTTTGACTACCCACTCAATTTAAATATTTAATTTATTTCATTAATTCTAAAATGGAACAAAATCTATATTAATAAAAGTCAATCTGTGTTTGTCTATCTGTGTGTATATTCGCGGTAATCTCTACAACCGCGAAACCAGTGGGCGTCAAACTTGTCATGTTGCTTTAACATGTAAGGCTTTTCGCTACTTTTCAATGAATTTCCGCGGGTTGCATGGGTTTTATCACTGTGGAAAGAAAAGATAGTGTGTGCAATTTGATTCTCAATTACGAACAGTTTCGCGCATGACGTCATGTGGATTGCAAAATATGAGCATCATTGCCATCCTAACCAATTAGAAACGACTTAGGTAACATTTTAAATACTTCTATTAGGGGAAGTCTTGTATTTAGCAGAAAATGATAATTAAAATTAAATACATTTTAATATTAAATTTTGCGATACATAGCCCGCGTGTCTTTTTACAACGGCCGTGCAATCCGCATGACTTCACGACATGCGCATGAACATAACATCCTTTCTTTCCACCATGGGTTTTATGAGTGAAAACCATGGTCTATAGATATTCTATAGACCATGGTGAAAACCAACCTTTTTTCATGCAATAATATATACTTAAATTTATAAATTCAACAACAATACTACCAACAACAATATGAGAAGCCAACAATAACAACCAGCAATCCACTCTTGAAATGAAAAATAAAACTATGATGATCTAAAAAGCGCTAAGGACAATCATTAAAAATAGCGGGAGTCATTTTGGAGTCAGTCCGTACCTTTCAGATGGACAACTTAGTATGCTCACGCGTTTGATCTCCAGAACACGTTTTCATTTATACTACTGGTGGACATGCAATAATGTTGTCTACAAAAGAATCTTTGAAGACAATCTTCGAAGACACATTTGCATTTTCAATAATTAAGCCTTAAATTTAGTTATTCAAATATTTACCTGAAAAAATTTACCCTTATTCTACCAACCCGAGCTAAAAAAATTACCTTAAAAGGTGAATAGGGTTTTTATCGAGTTTTAATAACTTGTAGCGGTTACGCAAATTTTAAAAAACCGACCGACATTTTTCATGCGGGTCTTTTTCCTGGGGATAACCCTAGAAAAGCCATGGGTGAATTTAACCCTGTATATTTAGTCAGAGTTGCCAAAAGAAGTCAATTTTAATTTTGTAAAAGTTACCCTAAGCAACCTTATATATTCAATGAACCCGGGCGAAACCGGGTATTATTCTTGCATTTTATATTCAGTGCTATGCAGTGAAAAGAGCAAAGATTTATTTCTTTAATAATCGCGCATATTTTTTTATTTTATTCAAAGCTTTCTAAAGATAATTATCGTAAACGAATGCCTTATTTCTAGCTACTTTATGAATCTTTGTCGAGCGTTTAAGGGAACTCCGTCGATAAATATTTTTTTTAGTCAGGGTTTTATTGTAGATTGCTAAAATCCTTTGGTCAGTTTTCAAATGTTTTTAACAAATGTTTTAATTAATTGAATTTTTGGCCGGTTCTTTTTCTAATTATTGTAAATGAATTGATAATTTTTGTAATGAATATATCTTTGAATTTTCTTAATTTTGATTATTTATGTTTGCACTGATTAAAGTTTTGCTGTTCAGTGCTTTTCATTTATAAATAAATAAATAAATAAATAAATCTCCATTGCAGCGGAATTTAAATATTTAATTTAAACATTTGTCACACGAATCCACGACATATCCGCTTTTCCACAATACTTTAATTTAACATGAACATGCATATTTTAGCTGACATGTGGTTGCCTTTCAGCATGACTAAAAATTACAACTCAAATAGACTTCTAAAATTAAAGTGCGGGGAAAAGGGAATTAGTTTGGATTCCTGTGATGTTATGATGTTCAGTTTATAAGATAATTTGGTGTTTTATCTCCTTCGTTGATCTTTTGTAGCGGCTGTTCAAACTTTGCTAAAATATGTCGGCACTCCATTGTAAATAGCCTTTCACTTTCTACATTTGATTTTAGAACAAACGTTAAGTAATCATGATGCCATACTGCCATGATGAAAGAGGTTTCATGAAGTATGGTCAATGGATGCCATACTGCCTTTTTATTATCTTAATTAATTCAAACATGTTAGTTTGCTTAAAAGCTATAATCACAGAATGTAAACCGTGAACTTTGGACTACTATGTACAGGGTGTTGCAAAAATATACAGAACAGTACTGCTGGGTAGCCTATCGTCTCGCTTTAGGGGCTGCTTCATAAAATGATAATTAGGAAATTTTATTTTGTTAACCCATTTACGCCGAAATTGGTAAAAATGGAAATTGAGACTTCCTATCTTAAATTTATATTCTGTAGCATGTAAGGACATAAAAGGCATAAAAAAATTACATCTATGGACGACAGCATAGAATTTTAAATAAAATTTAAGTTTGGAATCACTAGGCAAAGGGCCAGGAACGACGTCACCACTTAGTTTTCTTGTTAAGTGAATTTACCAATTGCAAACTACATTTTAGCAATTGCAAACTACATTTTACCAATTTCAAAAAGCTGCAAATTAAAAATTAAAAATTAAAATTAAATTTTAATTTTTATTTTTATTTTTAAGTTATCATGGAGCATGTTTAATTTTTAAGTGTCATCACACAATTGGTTATTTATTGGATTGCCTTTTCATTTCATCGAAATTTTTATTGTGAACTTTTTGGACCTTAATTTCAAAATTCAAAATTTTTTCATGGTTATCATTTCATATTGTCAACAATGAAGTCCGTTTCTACGAGGTTTGAAAATTAGTGCCAGGACAGTGGATTTGAGATTACTTGGACTGTTAGAAGCTTTGTGTTTTAATAATTGTTATTTAATAATCTTTTAAATTTTATTAGTTTTAAGTCCCTTTTTAATTATATTCTTGTAATTTTTTTATGACTTTACATGCTACAGAATATAAATTTAAGATATGAAGTCTCAATTTCCATTTTTACCAATTTCGGCATAAATGGGTTAACAAAATAAAATTTCCAAATTATCATTTTATGAAGCGGCCCCTGAAGCGAGATGATAGGCTAGCCAGCATTACTGTCCTGTATGTTTTTGGAACACTCTGTACATGCAAACATTTGGTTATATAGAGTGCGCTTAAAATAGCCATCTATTCCGAATAATATAAGGAATTTATAAAATGTTTGACATGAAACATATAAGCTGATAGAATAAGTGTTTGGTTTATTACATTCTGCAGATCTCACATCTTAATAACCATCTCTGCAGATCTTACATTACTCTGGAAGTTGTTTTCAAGCATTTCCTGAAAATATTAAAAATAATAAAAAAAAATCACAAAAAAATTATTTGAAAAGATTTAAATGTAAGGAGACATGCATTTTGTATGAAATTATAATGATGTTTATATAACAGATTCTTAAAATCACACTTTTTCAATAGAATTTGTTGATTTTAGAAATACATAGAAAACTGTATAGAAATCTGAGTTTTATAACGAGATGTGACTTAAATGAAGTAGTCTTCAATAAGATTTTGCACTAAATGAGATACTCTTGTTATTTTTAGTGTTTTAATTTTTTGATTTACTTACTGAACAGTAATTCTTCTAGGAGTTATTCTTCTTCTTTTCTTTTTTGCACTAGAATACACCATAAAATAGTTATGCAGCATATAAATGAAGCATCAACGAGGCTTGCTTATTCGTCTGTTTTTGCTTTCCTTTTAAAAATAAAATCATGGAAACATTCCAAGAAGGAGCTAAACAAATGTATTCACTCTGGACGACTCGATTATTGTGTGACATTATCTCGGTATTCTTTACGGTCACTGTTTCAGCCTAGTTAAGACCTTGATGGTAATATTTCTGAAAACAAAATTTGAAAAAGTTAATCCGTTTTCCAGTTATCGTGCAAACGGTGGACGGGCGGACGGATAAGCGTACAAACCAAGAAAGCATTCTTATAAGTAGCTTTTACCTAAAGCTCCTAATAAATGAAACTCTTGTACGAATGAATTCGCTGCTGAAGATGGCGTTGTCATCGAAATGTTCATCCGAATCACTAAAATAATTATTTTGTGGTTTATGATTTGATTTTTCCGTCTTTTTTATAGTGTCCACAGTTTCAAGTCATTTTTTAAATTTTTATCAGTAATACCATTTATCATTCGTAGTAGCAAGTAAAAAAGAAAACAGTAGTATATTGATTTAAAGAATAACTTGAATAACTGTCAGTTATTTTAGGATATCCTTAGGGCTGTTTAATTCAAGTGGTTGATTGTTTCTTCTTCAAAAATGAAGATAAAAGCGAACTATCAAATATTTGATTACAAAAAAAGCGATAAGGCCCGACGTATCACTTGGGTAACATAGATCATTTAATATTTTATATTCAGTGTTAAATGTTAGAAGTGAAAATGAGCAAAAAATTATTTCTTTAATGATCACGCTTATCTTTTCTTTTTCTTTCTTTTATTCAAATATTTTTGAAGGTAACTATCGTAAACGAATGCCTTATTTTTCTGCTACTTTATGAATCTTTATCGAACTCTCTAAGGGAACTCCGTTGAAGGAGCAAATGATGTCAATTCAAAAGTGCACTTTCTAAAGTTTGCATAAAAAGTTTTTTTTATATATTTCTTATTCAGTGTTTTATTGATTGCCAAAACGTTTGGTCAGTTTTCAAATTTTTGAACATACTTGTTTAATGGTTTTAATTTTTTGGCCGGCTCATTTTCCAATTTTTGTACTGAGCATATATTTGAATTTTCTTAATTTTGATTATATTTTTGCATTGATTAAAGATTTGCTGTTCAGTGCTTTTCCTGTATAAATAAATGAATAAATAAATCTCCACTGAAATAAAATACTAAATTTAAGTTTTTGTCATAGGAATCCAAAACAAATCTTTTCCACAGTACTTTAATTTAATATGAATATGCATATTTCAGCTGACATGTGGTATTTTAGCATGAGTAAAAAAAATACAAATCAAACAGACTTCTGAAATATGCATATTCATGGTAAATTAAAGTATTAGGGGAAAACAGATTTCTTCTGGATTCCTGTGATGTTATTGATGTCTACAGATGTTTATCAGAGAATTTGGTGTTTTATCTCCTTTGTTTAGCTTTTGTGCTGTTAAAAATGAGACGGTCACTGTTATTGATCTTGAACGAATATACTTCATTAAAAATCGTTCAATTAAATTTCATTATTCTCAAAGAAATATTTCTGGAATGTTTCCAGCAGTCTCCCTTGTTTTCGTATTTTCGCTTTCTATACTTCCGACTTGTTTACAGTTGGGTTTCAAAATCAACTTCCCTCTTTTTTTTTTTTCTTCTTCTTCTTCTTCTTCTTCTTCTTCTTCTTCTTCTTTCTTTCGCTTTTCATTTTTGCTTTAAAGTCCCCTCCCGAGTGCAAAACGCCGATTTCACCTCGAGCTGAGGGGGTAAGGAAAAGGGAAAAGGTAGACACAGTCTATTCCCTTCCCGCCTTCTTCTTCTGTTTTTGACCTTATCCCGCCAATGACCTGACCTCCGTTAGGGAAAAGAGAGTGGGGGATATAAGTGCTGAGAAAAGAGGGAGGGGGGAATAATCTTTCGTCCATTCATTTCTTCTTCGACTCAAAACCCCCCTCTTTCTACTTCTTTCTCTCTCTCTCTCTCTCTTTTCGTCCCTCCTTGAACAAATGCAGGAAATAGCGCGACGAAGGAGTGAGTGAGAGAGATGCTCCATGTTGGAGGAACCCCCTTCACCTCTTCCCCGTTGGCTACCTTTAACCTCTTGTAAAGCTGTCCTGGGGCCTCTGGGTCCACTGGTGGCGAAGAGAAAAAGGCAACGAAAAACCAAAACTTTCTTTTGTGGGCGAAAGTTTTAGCAGCTTCCTGAATTACCCCCAAAGAGCCGACCAACTGACAGCAAAGGTCATTCACCCGCTCGGAGAAGGTGAAATGAAGCCTCTTGCTTGTTGTCCGATCGACGACCGTCCATTATCCCCCAAATTTCTGTTACAGAGAAACAAGTGATATTTTCTCATATGACCTTTTCTCTTTACTCCGTCTCTAATTCTGCTTTTAGTTATTCTTTTTTGAGTTCATGTTATCTTTTGAAGAATACTTTCGCAACTTGCCGTCATTGATATTTTAATAAAATTTGTTGAACCTTTATGTGTAATATTTGTACTGGTAGATATGTCCAGAAATTTAGAAAATTCGTTTTCGTCGTTTTCCTTTATTCTTAATGTAGAAAAAACGACTATAAAGCCCCCTCGACAAATAGTTTCACAGATTTCACCTAACTGAATGAAAATAGACAAACATCAATGCTACTCTTTCTGTTGTTTAATTTAAAACCCGTTCGACTAAGTTTATAAGTAGTGGCTGAGTCTTTTTCGTATTGTGCAGAGCTGCTGGCCTTATCTATGTCCAACATCTCGATATTCTCATCGAAATCAGTTAACTCTTTTCAACGCAATCATAGGGTCACGCATTATAGACATAAGATCATAAGGCCACGGATATAAGAAAATTTTCAGTATTTTGTAATGGAAAAGATTCACTTAAGACGCTCAAAATCGGTTTATTTCTGAATTTTTAGAAGAGTTGATGCAATTTGAGAATCAAAGAGAGACTATTATACAATTTCAAATGAAAAATGCTTTATCAACTGTGCTTGAACTAATGCTCCAATTTATTCGGAAAGATACATCCATGACAAATAAGCAAGTTCGGTAATGGGTAGGACACTATTAGCATTCTGGATACCATTGAAACAAAATGTTTGTGAATACCCATTTCTTGAAAGGGTTTTGTTTTTGAAGATGAAGCACACGATATGTAAATTTCTCATGTATTCTAATACTGTAAACGCATTGCCATGACATCTCAAACTTGTTATTTAGGATATTTTAAGATCTTCGTATTCTTGGCTTGTCTGGGGTAATTAGCAGTATCTGGTCGCGCTGGGAATGCTGGAAAAATGTTATTTGGTACCATGTTCATGAGGGGCTTGATTATTGGTTTTACCATTTTTTGCACATGCTAATACAAACTATATACGATGACTGGCAGGAGTTATTGTCTCTTTGCCAAAAACCAAATCAATTATATTGTCTTACGCAGTAGTTTCTGCAGTATAATCCTAGACACTAGAGAAATGTGCTTATCATGAATTAGCATTAATTTGCTCTTTCACCAATTCATCTACGAATATGTTGGCGTCGATTTAACTATCCCAAAGAGAAATAGGACTCATCGCTGTACAACACAACAGAATGCTATCGTCTTGTCCAGGTTCTGCTATTGTGTTGTGTTGAGTCAAATGTACATTAGGCATGGGAAGATATGTTTGAAAACTTGTTCCCAATTGTTAGTGGCAATACTCTGCCTGTAACTACTGCTGGAATTTCAGTCATCATTCAGCCTATTCGTGCTATATACTTAATATAGATGAAAAAGGTAGGGAAAATTTTGCGATCTACATTCGAACCAAGGATCACGAATCTCTAGCTCGTCGCCAATACCAATTGAGCTACCGCGGGTACTGGTACAGCTGTCTCCAAGTATCCTAAAGGCTGCTAAGCAGTCAAAGTGGAAGCCCAATGATTGAATCCAGGTCGCAGAATGCTTCCTTCCCTTTTTCACCTATATTTAATCTTATTATTTGAAGCATAGCTTCAGTATCTTCCCCATCACTTTAGAACGTTTGGTTTTTTTTTTGTAACATTGTTTTCAGGATTCCATCCCTTCAATATTTGCACTTTAATCATGTCTGGATAATCTGGCTGAAGTGCCCGGTATTACCAATGTGTAATTAAATCTCTCACTCGGTTTATACGGAACTTAATTATTATCAATTTACATTGCCATTTGATTATAAAGAAGTTGTAACAAGAATTAGAATTGGGCACATAAGTCCTTATTGCATTTAATTTTGAAATCTAGTTTAAAATAAAATGTTCCTGATGATGCCATCGTTTGCCACAACGATAAATGAATCTCGGGAACAAACACTAAAGGATGAAGCGATTATTCAGCTTGTAATCTTTGGTCATGGTCAACTACATGTCGCGCTTTCTCAAACTTCTTCTTTCGACAAATACAAAAATGTGGACGTAAAATTAATACACGTAATCTTGTTCATCGAATCATTTTTTGTCGCTTTACGATATTTTTGGTAGTATTTATAATTATTTGTATATTTTAAAAATTATTACTTTTTTTTATTCCAGCTTCAAATCAATAATTTTTACATCTCTGATTTAGTTATTTCATATTTTTAATAAATTTTTTTTCAGATTGCGCTCAGATAATAATATAGTTTAAAATAAATACAAATAAAATTTTTTAATGTTTATAAATATTTGTATCATTTATTGTTACCCGCCAGGAGGAGGGGGGGGGGGGGGCAGACTGGTATTATTAAAGATTAATTTAGCAGCATTTATTAACTCTAATTTATTAACTCGGGGACAGTCTTGAGATGATAAGTTTAACATTTTTTTCAGTGTTTGGCCTTTCCCGTCACATAATAATAAATTTTAAAAATGACTGATTATATTATAATGAATACTTAATTACTATCACATGGCGAATAAGAAGCGAATTGGAGTGAATTGAATATATTTGCTTTGACAATTATCAAATTTTTTTTAGTGAGAATAACTTCTAATAACCTCAAAAATATTTTTCAAATAAACCCTTCTTGCACAATAGTGGAGATTGATTTAATATCTAGATGTCCTGAGATTTTTTCATATATTTTTTTAAATTTATGAAACTTCCTTTATTGATATAAATGTTTTTCTTATGAGGCTCATCGAAGGGGAAAGCTCGCTCCATCACCAGTCTTAAAATCTCCTCATTTTATAATTGTAATAACAGGAGACAATTAAACTCTCTAAAAGAAAACGATCGAGTAAATTAAGTTTAGGCGCCGAAATTATTTTTAATTAATGATTGCGGTTAATTAGTAGTACTAGGAAACCTATTGAATCATCTTGTAAGTGAAGTGAGATATTCTTAAAGCCGATTGAACTTCAGAGACAGTTAAATGTGAAAAGAAAAGAGCATAGAAAGGAATTCACCTATTGAGTTGTTTTTTATTTTCCATACCTTCCGAGGGTTACATTGTGAGCACGTTTCACTTGGGTGTGACCACAGTATACTGTTATGTGAGCGCTGTCCGCTCATCCGAATACAACTCCAATTGCACCGCTTTAGCATTAAATTATTTATTTATTTATTTATTTATTTATTTATTTATTGTAATCTAATACGTCCATGCAGGGTCTGTATGGCCAGAGGCCGACGAGTTGGGTCCCTGGATGGACCTGGATTAACGACTGCTGTATGATGGTCGCAGCAGCCGGGGGGGGGGGTGAAGATCGTGTCTCACTGATGTTCGCCCATCCAGTGACTAGCCGTGCCTGATGTTGCTTAAGTTCTCTGAAGTTAAGTGTTCAGTGAAAGCCCAATTTAAATTATATTTAATGAATTCAATTTTCAGCTATTATACAACTTTTTAAAATAGCCCCAAGCCACAATAACTTTGATGAGTCAATTTTTGATGCACTGCATGAAGACCCTTATGGATTGCCTTGCCTATTGTTATAACTGAAGTGCAGCAGTAAACGTTTTAACATTTCTTTCAGGAGAGTTTAATATTGATTTTGTAAATGCAATAAGAATTAATGATGTCCTATATCGAATATCGACACATATCGAATTCATTTTGTTTTTCCTTTAGAGTACATGTTTGTCACTAAACATCTTCCCTTTTTCATTTTGTTTTTTATAATTTTATTAATAAAGATAAAGTCTTGCTATTGATACACTGAAAGTAAAATTATGATTAGTAAATATTTTTTATCATAAAATAATCTTCCTATTTATAAATGTAATAGTTGAATGTTAGGTTAGAAAAATTTTAAATAGAATTTAAGAGAATATAATTTTTAATTTATTAGATATCTTGAGATTTTTTTCATATTTTTTTTTTAATTTATGATATAAATGTTTTTCCTTATGAGGCTCCATTGCCATATATTAAGGTTGTCCATGTTGACAAAAGACTTCATGCAATTAAAGAACTGATTTTCATATCGGTAAATGATGATTAATACAAATACAAGGTGTTGCAATTAAATACCCGGAAGTCCAAATTTAATTTGGACAGGGAAAATTTAATGATAAATTAAATACACATACTCACAAACGGGAAGTCTAAACGAAAATTTTGTTTAATATGAATCAAAGTAATCTCCACCGTACGCAATACACTTTTGAGCGCGTTTGTACAAGTTTGTAAAACAGCTTTTAAAGTTCGCTTGATTTCCGACGTCACGTTTTTCTCAATGTCGGAAATTTCCTAAAATCGGGTACTTTTCATAGCGTTTTTCATCTGTGGGAACTGGAAAAAGTCCGGAGGGGCCAAATCCAGAGAATAGGGCGGAGAATAGTATAAAGCGATTTCTGGCTCTGTGATACTGTGTTTAGTCAGAAATCGCTTCACACATATGGCAGTATGCGGTCGGGCATTATCGTGAAGAAGAACCCAACTTCAGTTTCATGAAACTCTGGCCTCACTCTGCGAACTCTTTTCACGAAGTTTCCTTACTTTCTCGATGGTTTCTGGCGTTCGGACTTTCTGAAAGTTCTTCACGGGCATCACGAAAGCGATCAACCTCACGAATGTACTCGTTTGGGATAGGGCATCGTTCCCTGAGCAGTTTTTAACATCCAACTTTAGGCAGAATTTAATGCATTCTCGATTTGAGTCTGCTCGATATTTCGAAATATCTGTGTCGTTTACTAAGATTAAACTTCTTTATGATCAAGTTACGAAAAATCTTAAAATAATTGAGATGCTAACTATTATACGTATTTACTAAAAGTAGTAATATTATTGAATATAGCATTAGATTCTAATCAAATACGTATCCGATTCAAATTATCCATTTTTGGATGGCGTAGAATGTTGTTCTAAGAAAAAAAATCATTATATCGATATAGCTTTTGTTGTAAAGTTTAAGTTTCCTATTTTTCGGATTGTTCTCAGACAACATTTTTAGAAATTATCATGAACATTTCGTAACACAAATCATTCTGCCTGTTTCTTAATGACCAGAATGTTAGGAAAAGCTTAGAAACCATTTTCAGATTAATGAGATTACAGCGTATATTTTTTCTCAAAACAGAGAAAGATTTTCTGGTAAAATGTCTCTGTACTAGAAAAATTCAAGGCATAAATATAAAACAAAAACTTTACAACATTTCTTAAAGTACCCGTAGTTAAAAATTAAAAAAATAAAACAGTTGTAATTATGTGTGTAATTTGCTTAATTTTTGTTGATGTTATGTTATAATGGGTATTTTGAATTATTTTTACTGAATGTATTCTTTTGTCAGTTTTAAGTATTTTTGTATCTCTTATAGACTATCTATACACATGTATTTAAGTATACACATGTCTTTCGACAGTTCGTTGGAGAAAACTGCTGCATCAATTTGGTCTTAAAAACAAACTTTTAATCTATAGATTTGTCAAAGTTAGTTTTTGTGACCATAATTATTATTAATTAGCGGTAATTTACAATTAAAAATTGCTTTAAACGCATGAATAGTGATATGATAAAAACTGTCTGCGTACATCCGCTAAGTGGCCAAAATTTGGCTTCTGTGCAACGTTCTATGCTTTTAAGCTCCTCTATTATTCTATTTGTTGCTCTGACCATTTTTTATTTATTTATTTTTTAATTAAAGAGATGTAGATTAATATAAGGTGAGTTATTTACAGTCATATTTTGACGGGATCCATCTAGTTTTTCTTTTTTCTTTTTGTTAATCATATTTTTGATTAATAAAAACTTTATCAATTTACGCGTATGTTTGTGAAAATTTAGTCCTAGCTTTAATTTGTATTATTGAAAATGAATGCTTGTAAATTCATGTTATGTAATTATTTTGTGTATAGTTCGAAATCATTAAGCGATTTGATCGTGGTTAGCCTTAGAGAGCAATCTTATGTTATACTTTTTAGAAATTTTATATGAACAGCATAAAAATGAAGAAATTTCGATTTGTTCAGATAGAAATGTCGTGCAGGAGCCTTATTTTATTCGGTTGCCACAAGTTCAAAGGTATATGTTACCGCCTGAATTTTAACACTAGAAGTTATGTTGATGACAACAAAATTTACAAGCAGAATGAATCTAGCTTTTCACATAAGGCTAAGGACATTATTCAACTATGCAAATGGTATGCAGATAAAGGAATGATATCGAATGATAAAAACCCTTCCCCCTTAGAAATACGATGTAAAACTCAATCTACATCCACCCTAAAATCGTAGGTATTTATTATGTTAGTGCTCTTAGTTTCTGCAAATTTCAGCTCAGTAGATTTTCAATTGTCTTCTTGAAGCGTCAAAACCATAATGAAGATGGAGATGCGCATGATCCTTTAATAGCTTTTTCGTTTCTGTAATTTGGTCAGGGTCACGAAAATTTGGCTCTCCTCTTTACAGGTTACACCAAAAATATAATTCGTTCTTCCTTGCTTTGAATAGATATGAATTTGTCACTCAGTTTTTAGTATAATAACTCCTTATGAGTTGCATAATATTTTACACAGAAATAGATACCCTGCCCATTACGTTAGACAATGGTTAGTTACTGTAAATAAACTTTGTCCTTCTCGACCTCTCATTTTTTAAGTCAATAAAATTATGTCGTAATTTCCATGTTTATAAAGAATGTTGAAAAACATCTACGAAAAAGTCGATTATCTTAACTATAAACACACAGCCGGCATAGTTTAAGAATCATTGACATTTTCCTCATATGTCGGTTTATAGTTCTTGTTAATATATACTAGATTTTTATACCTTTCATTTAATTTGAATAGTTTTTATTCCTCTGGGGATGCTTTCCAATACAGTACAAATTTTGTGCTGTGTGGTTTAAATTGTATTCCTCACAATAAATAATAACACTAATATTGCATCATAAAAATGTATTTTCTCCTACTGTATTCGAGCACCAGTAAGTTAGACAATTAGCTCCAATGTTGTTTTCTTTTTTTTAAGCTCCTGTAGTTAGTTTTATTTAAAAAAACATGCTGTAGCGAAATTCTCTTCCTAAACCCTATGCTCTCAAACTGGAGTTGTTGAGCGCTTTTTCACGCTCAACTGGAAGGGTTTGTGGAAGATGGACACTCAAGTGTCTGACCCTGTCTCGGTTGTGCCCTAGTCCAACCGTCCATCTCCGGAATGGTGACCTAAAGACCCAGCGCCCAAGGAACGGGGGAGGGAGACTGAAAAAGAATGAAGTAAAAGAGAGAGAGAGAATAATAAGATAGATAAAGAGGAGAGAGAGAGAATAGGGTGGAAAGAGAGGGTGATTAGTATCCCTTCCACTGTCATTAGTGAACCAAGATGGAGACTTCCGATAAAGAGAACAATCGAAATGATTGATCGGCTCTGTTGGCAGATGAAGTTTCGAAAAACAATACTAAAAGTTATACTACTTAGAATAACTAAAGAGCTATCGAATAAGTAAATTTTGAAATTATTTCATTTTTGAATTATTAAAATTTAATATTATCTTACTTAATAAGAACGAATCCTCGTAAGGTGAAATGGATTACGTAATAGCAGATACCCATAGTTCGCAGTACCTGGATGATATGTAAACAATCGGGAATAACTAGAATGTAATACAATCTATAAAACACTGTTCTCTAGACAATGTATATTGAAGATTTTGACCTATTTGCTCACTCCTGTTTATGTCGTTTATTTGAAATTTTTGATTGAAATATTTTACACGCAAGCAATATGAATTCAAATTGAGCTGCGTGAAAATTCTAAAAATGGAGTTTTATGCAGACTTTAGTCAACGATAAAAACCAGCATCGTGTTTTTGCATGTACTTTGTAAATTACTATACAACGTTCACAGTCATAAAAAAGTATATTGCATTTGTATAATAATGAGAAATCGTACGTTAGTCTAACCGAAATCCGCCTTTTAATAACTAGGACTCGCATTATGGGGAATTGCTATTAATAAGTGAGAGGATAAGATCGGATGTCTACATGGTATCCTAGATCCGAGTCTTACATGACATCTCTAGACTCCTTCATATGGAGCAGTTCCTGTTCTGTCATCGAAAGTCGGTTCATTGTGTCCAAATTATATAAGATGGCGACTGAGCGCGGAGAATTGATCGTTTGTTATTCCCAATGTTCCTCTCCTCCTTCAATTGTCTTCTCGTTCTTCTTTATACGTGACCGAAGAACCTTTTCATTGTTGTTTGTCGTTGGAAAAAAGAAGCCTTGATAATCGCCGTGTTGTGGTGTTTGTCATTTCGGTAAGGTGATGATGGTGGAGGTCGCTCTGTCTCCCTTGAACAGTCGCGCGTTTTTATAAAGACCATTCAAGAGAAACGAAAGGGAAATAGTGTCTCGGTGGAGGAACATGAGATCCCATTATCGAGAGCAAAACACACAGACAGGGAAAAAATTTTTACCTTCCTTATCTTAATTATACTGATTATTGAAGAGATTTATCAAGTGTGATTTTTTATATTGCTTATGAATACGCTCCAGATAAATTTTTTCCTGGATCTATAGATGATTCTACTGTAATAGACAAAATATTTTTAAAAATATAATTTTAGCTAGAACAAATATTGTTAAAAATAAACAAAAATATTTTTAAATTTTGACATTATTTTCTAGATCAAATTTCTATGAGTTTCAATATTATGACGCCGTTTTCAGACTGGCGATGATGACACTGCTCTACAAATTGTCAACTTTTTCAGTTTCGGAAATGAAATGTGCCATTTCTTGATGAATTTTACATGATGAATTCAAATATAACAGTTTTATTTATCAATTGGCTTTAGTTTTCATGCAAACGAAAAGTTACGAAGAAGTGTGGTTAATACGTGCATAATGCGCTAAAATTTAATACTTACACGTGTATATAGACCCATATCTTTTCAAAATATAAAGCTAAATGATATTTATTTAGAATGATATATTGTTTATGCTTATCAAGCAAAACTAAATTAGTAAACTAAATTTAAAACGATTAAAAGTTTAAATTTCTCACTAGTTTTGTCTTCAGTTTATGTTGCCTCGCCTTCTCTTGGCTTTTCACTTGTATTTAAGGAAAGAGCAATCTCTTAATTAAGTCATTGCTTATATCATTTGTAATGAATTTCTTTAGAACTCGACTTAATCATGACATTTCCATTTTTTGAAACTCTTAAAATTCCTTTCGATTTACACCAATTCCATTACAATGAGTTGAGAAATAGTCGATATTCAAAATCTTCTGAAATCCTAATAGAATCCTATAATTAAGGATATTCATTCAGAATATTTTCTAATTTCATGTAGAATATTATAATCAATGGAAAATTATAAAAATTGTTTAATTATGATAATTTTATAATTTTCAAAAAAAAAATTGAAATAAAAAAATAAAAAATTACAATTGCCCATATTTTAGAGAAAATGAAATATTAAAATGTATGGAATAATCGTGGTACGATGAGATAAATCTACATTTATTAGCATTTCTGTATTGAAACATGAAAGCCATTGTTTTATAATAATCATTTGACTTTATTCATTGAGAATGTAAATATTTTTATATATTTTTTATTATTTTGTGTTTATATTAATCATACAACCAGGTCTTAAGGTGGAAACAGAGTGGAAAAACTGGAAAAAAAATTAATGCTTCGGACAGAGCTTGTCCTTTGTCAAAATGAAAACATATTTAGGAAGGTAATCGAGAATTGAACAATGTAGTATATCGGTGTTCGAGTGGAACTGAAACAAAACTTCCGTAATCTCACACTTCATGAACAAATGCCAAAGGAAATAACAGTGAACTTGACGAGAAAAATAGTGTACCCCAAAAGGTCATATACGTAATTACGATAGACGAAAATAAACACAGCCAATGCTGGATTTGATTGACGATTGTATCAACTAGAAACATACCACTAATAGTGACTACTTACACAAGAACCTATGATATTCCTTTAATCTGGAATGTGACATTATGAATGCCATTTAAGTTAACATTAAGAATTTCGGTATATTATTTTTAATGTAAATAAAAGGCATGGCGGTTATTCAATGACACGATAGATCTTTCACTGTTGATTGAAGACAACAACGAAGCCAAGATAAGTGACAACACTCGACAACTCAATTTTTTAATATGAAAAAAGTTGATGTTACGTTACACACCTCCTTCCATAACTTCCAAAGCATGGAAGATTTCAAATTTTATTCTTTATTTGTTTCTTGTTTCTTTCTTTTTTGAGTATAGGATGAATTTGGAGATTCAAGTTTTCAAATGATGTATGACTCTATTTTCTACAATTTTGGCTGCGTAGTTTCGATGCTAGCACGTAGAAAACAAAATATTGAAGCAATTTGTAATTGAAAAGTATACTTAAAATGTGGCGATGCATTGCTGTTAGTAGCGTTTTGAACAAATATTCAAAATTCAAATAGACGTCTAAATGCAACAACTGGTTTTTATTAACTTATTTATCTATCTGTATTCTTTCTTTCTGAATGGATTTTCTGAATTTTCAACTTCCAGGGGTACACATCAGTGAATCGCAACAATGCCCATAATCTATTCCAACCTTCCAGGTTAAAACGGTTTTGTGAAAAATTTATAAATGGACTAGAACATCTTTCCCAAGATGCTGAATCCTTATGGCGTAATTAATGGTGTAAGAGACTGGAGCAAGGGAATTTGTAAACTCGAATTCTCTTCCTCTCTGTGCCTATCTGCAATCTTACTAGGACGCGACCTCGCAAAGATTCCTGTCGAAATAATACATAAAGAAGTGGTGAAGTACATATTAATATTAATTATTATTAAAACTTTTATATCATTAACTCGGTATTTAAGTGACCTTTTGTTTAAAGCTTACGTAATTGATATGTAAAATCAAATCGGAGGCATTTGGCGTTATTCTTGTAAATGTTGTCTCAAAAATCTGCTTCATTTCACTTTAATGTAATTTCCTTTGAATTTCGGAACGATTGATTAGCTGTTTTTGCTGCTTTTAATGATTGAATGTAAACCGCTAAAATTTTCACCATATTATAGATAAGATTCGATGTTGAAATAAGAGCGAATGCAGTATTTATTGTATTTGGTAGAAAAAAAGCTCACGGCATAGGTTATTAAGAGGGGGAGAAATTAAACTATTATAGAAGTCGAAAATCATTCACTTTCATGCAAACAATTAGCCTCTTGTTTACTATTTTTAATGTTTTATTATGTGTTTGTTTACTACTTTTGATGGAATCCTTCTTCCAATATTGAAGTTTTTATAAGGTTCAGAAAAATACGAAATCTGAAAGTAGATATCATTAATATTTTAAATTATATTTTGGAGTTAATCATGACTTAAGTTTTCTTAAAATTTTATTTATGAGAAATAACTGAGCTGCCTAAGATATAGAGCCAAGAATTTTAAAAAGGTGATTATAAATTCATTGCGCGTTTCAAGTGTCTTCGAATGCCTAAAAATATTCTAGTAAATTTTTCCGAAAGATAATTTTGGTTGGTTAATTGGTTTATTAAAATTTTGGCGTCGACTACTAAGGTTATTTTGCGCCTTTTACACAAGTTATATTTGTACGCAGCCCGGGACAAACACAAAAAAACATACCCACAGCGGGATTCGAACCCACGACCAGGCAGACTCGAGAACTAGAAAGCCTACGCCCTAGCCTGACCGGCAAAGATAACGTTGAGATAGATTCAATAAATCCAATGAATTCATGTTTCAGTTCTATAATAAATGTTTTTCTTTCCTTTTCCAGGCAGCTATTGAAACTTTTTTTTTCTTCCTTTATGTTATGCTATTTGAAATGAATTTTGCTTACGTATCAACCATGTAAATATGTCATTGTAAATTTAAATATGGTGCTTTTTAATAAAAAATATTTAAATCATGATCTAATCAAATACAGGGTGGACATAATACCAGGTACTATTTTCATGAAACTTATTGAAATTATGAATAATTTAATTACAGAAGATTAGTAATGATAAATACTCTTTTATTATAGAATTCAGCACAACCATCCGTATTTCTGCATGGCTAAAATCGTTAAAATGAGTGTTCTCCATTAGTTTTCGCTGTGAATGCATTCTAGTAAATCAGTATAAGCTGTACGCCTTAAAACTTCTTAAATCATGTAGAAATCCTCGAATGATAGTTAGCTTTTTAAACAAATTAACTTTTCTGCACTGATTTCTTTGGGGGACGGATTCCATATTCATTGAAGATTTGACTCCTAGCATCACGTTATCCTCTGATCAGTTAACTAACTCGTATTTCTGCCGCTCCTCCGTATATCATCTTAAAGAGCCTGTAAAAGAAAATTATATAAACTTCTCTTTTAAATCATTCATGGTCCTGATAATTTTTTTTCATGAGAATTTAATTTTTAGGAAAATAAAGTTTTTATAGACATTTTAGTTTCATTAAAAATTTTTTTTGACAATTTCCTAAATAAAATTTTTGAAGGTGTAATGATAGGATATAATTTTTTATATAATATTTTGTAATAATTGATTGAAAGACTTCGATGACCCTTTCATGGTCGATAGAAAAAAAAAAAGTAAAGAAAAGGCCAAGACTCTTTCCATCGCTCGACCGACCAACCATCAAGGTGCTATTCCGAATGTAATAACGGTGTGTAGTGAGCCATGCCTTTAGAAGGAGAAAAAAAAATAAAGAAACACCTTCAATAAACAGGGTTACCCCTTTGGAACCCATATAGTCTTGAATCACTACCAATTGTGTTAAGAAGAGGTTATAATGTAATGTTAAGTGGTTGTACAAAAATCGATATGTACGATATGAAATAACACGAGTTATGTAATGTGATTTATATAGGAAGAGCGCATTAAAATTTGGATTTTTTTTAATATTGTATATTTTTTTCCTTTGCATTAGTACAGAATAGAAGATTAAATTGTAGAGTTTTTGGTGCTTTTTTCTTCGATTTTTTTTTCTATTCACATAAAATTTTTTGAACGAAGGAAAAAAATTAATTCTTCTTGATGTTGCTTTCATGACATAAATAAATTATTTCCGTTTCCTTTCACGGCATAAAAATTAATCAGAGTTATATATCCGAGAAATGCTAATTAATGTTAATTTTTATCTTCTTCCTTGAAATAATCTTTCTCTTTACATGTTTCTTAAATAGTCTACTGTTACTCGATTTCATATTTAGAGTAATTTCCTTGCGGGTCAAATCCGGGTCCCACGGAAAAAAGTTCAACGCTAACCACGTGTCTTACATATATCACCCACTTTATTCGAATTTAACCTCCGTGTTTAACAATATGGAGGTAAAGGATTTCTATTTAATAATTTTTTGTTTGTTTGATTTACTATGTAAACGCTGGAACCATTAATACTCTTCTCAACGAATATTGAAATTTCGGCTCCGGGTTGTAATGTCGTTAATCAATTAGTGCATAGTCATAATATTTGATAAGTCATCCGACAAGTGCTCATAATAATATAATTTCCGAGTTTAGATTTGAATAACTTACAGCTGTTTTTTTAGATTTTATTCATTTGAGAATGTACATTATTTGAAACGGTTAAAGAGAAGTTGCTGTTTGAAGTGTGACTAGAATTTCAATGTAAGTAAATGCAGAGGGACTTCCGAGTAGGAAATCTTCAAAGGGTTAATTTGACTTTTCGAGAATTCGAAAAACGGGATTTTTACTGTTACTTCCCTTATAAAACTATAAAATGGATATCAAGGAAATTCTAATATCGGGTGTTATAGGTAATAATTTTTGCGAATTCTTAACCACACCATTATACAAATTCGAGTTAAAAAATTTTCAGGAAAAAGTTAATATTATATTAAGAAATTCTTCTTTGTTATTTATTGAATATTCTTATAGTCTTTCTTTATTGTGAGAATTTTTTGATTAATTCTTTCATAAAATTATTTATTGAAGATTTGTCAATAGATTAGAGGAACTTAAAAACTTAGAGGCTCGCATACATGAAAGCCCTAGGAAAATAATTCGCAAATCCCCAGGAAAATTTTTTTTCCTCTCATTCTTTCAATAACATGACAGGATATTGTTAATTTTAAATAAAAATTCGGAATATTTTAGGACATGTTTTTAAGGATTTCAAATAAGCTAAAGACGAGAACTTTTAGCTTATATTGATTCATTTCAAGAATATATTTGGATTCTGTGAAAGGACCAAAGGTTGAAGACTGAGATTCCGAACACGGATTCAGACTCCGATCCAGCTAACTTGAGGTTCAGATAGCCTTTGCCTGTACTCTTTTGCCCTTGGGGAGCTTCACTGCTTTGGACATAACTGAACGACCAATTTATTAAAGACACCTCTTACGGAAAATGGATCGGCCTCTCAGTGACACTCAAATAATAGAACAGGCTGAAACGGTATATAAAAGGGATGCATTGGATCACAAGTTGCAGTCAGCAGCAGAAGTGGACTGATTATGGGTAAATCCAAAGATTTGACCGACTTTGAACGAGGCATGATCGTTGGAGTTCGACGGGCGCAGTTGAGCATTTCGCAACCGCGAATCTCCTCGGGTTTTCCCGTGCAACAGTGTCAAGGGTATTCCGTGAATGGCAGTTATGTCAAAAAACAACCTCCAACAAACACAACTCCGGACGAAACAGGGCCGTGGATGAACGAGGCCAACGGCGACTGGCACGTATCATCTACAGCAGCAGGACGAAAACAGCCCAACAAATTGCAGCGCAGTTCAATGAGGGAGCATACCAACCCATTTCGGAGCACACGGTGCGGCGCACCTTGCACCGAGCTGGGTTTAACAACAGTCGGCCAGTACGGGTACCGTTGCTGTCACCGCAAAATAGGAAAGCGCGCCTGCTATGGGCACACAAGCGCGCCACTGGACACTGGATGAGTGGAAGAAGGTCGCCTGGTCCGATTAATCGCGGTTCCTACTTCATCATGCGGACGGCAGACTGCGCATCTAGCGCAGACAGCACGAGGCCATGGACCCATCCTGTCAGCAGACAACCGTACAGGCGGGTGAACGAGCAGTCCTGGTCTGGGGTGTCTTCTCTTGGGACACACTGGGTACTCTGATATCCGTAGACACATCCCTGAATGCGACACACTATCTGAATATTGTTGCCGATCAGATGCACCCGTTCATAATGACTGTGTTCCCTGGTGGTGACGGACAGTTTCAGCAGGACAATGCTCCCTGTCACCGTGCTCGAATGGTCTTGGACTGGTTCGAGGAACATGACGCGGACTTCCACCTGCTTCAGTGGCCAGCTCGGGCATTTATGGGATGAAGTGGAGAAAACTATCCGACGCCTTCCGACACTACCGTCCAACCTGCACCAATTACGGGACGCTGTGATGTCAGCCTGGGCTGCTATTCCTCCGCAACGGTTTCAACACTTTGTTGAATCCATGCCAGCACGTATTCAAGCAGTTCTCGTCGCTAAAGGAGGCGCAACACGCTATTAGCGGGGTGTCTCTAATAAATTGGTCGTTCAATGTACTCTATCAGTGTACTCTCTAACCTTTGAATATTCACATGAAACAGCCCGTTATCAAGAATACGTCTTCATAAAATTATGAACGCACAACTTGAAACTAGCTAATTACATTTACAAGGGAACCCCACATAGCCTTAACAATGGAGTCCTTGTATGGCAATGTATGCTGAAATTTTTTTCGTTTTCGCGGTTTATTTTGAAAGAAACACAATTTCGCACTCTCTTATTTTGCAAGCATCTATAGTAGCTTCAGATGAGTAACATATTTCAATTTGGTAGAAAACTGTGACATACATGTTCGAGGGATTCCCTTGTTAGATGGCCTTCAGTGTCTTTTTATCTTGTTTAACCGTTATTTTTTTGGTATATTCCATCACGTCATTCCCAGATGGGGTGGGCATCGAATCGGAGTCTCGAAAGGCAACGATTCTCGCTCGGATCGAGGGAAGAAAGGACGCACTTGACCAGAACCCGTCTATTTTGGTCTCTGTTGCCATGTAGGCCAGTGTAAAGGACAAATACAAACACCCATGCCTTCAGCGGGATTTGAACCCTCGACTCGCTAGTCTCGAAAGCGACAAGACCTGCGCCTTAGCGCTCTCGGCCACCGAGCCGGCTTATTTGTGTATAAATAGCGATTTTTCCCCTCCGCTCTGTTATTATTTTTGTAAGAGTTCTTGATAAAGCAGATGTGATCTTAATAAAGTCAGTCAGTAAGTCAGTTTTCGTGTCACTCCCACAATTAAGGAATAACGATTTTCAATGGTGTCCCGATTTTGTATTCGCTTTTTCCCCCTCCCTTCACCCCATGTTATAACATCTGGTGATTGAGTCTGAACAGCAAAAACAACTTTGAGATTTGTCTTCATTCTCGTGCGTAGGTTGTTTTTTTTATGTATGTACGCCGTACGTATTCCTTCGCTTGTGTTTGCTCATTTGACCGTCAATGGGGGCCCGTTTAGCCGCCTCCTTTTCGAAAGGGTGGAGGGTAAGAGATTGTGGAAGGTGGGGGTTAAAAAGGAGAAGGGAAGAAAAGAGAAGAGTGCGCAGCTGGCTCGGCTGGCTTGGTTGGTTGGTTGCCCGTGCCTCCTCTTCACACGCCTTGGACATTCAAATCAGAAAGTCACTGGGTCAGTAGAAAAGAAGGTTGGCCACCATCAGGCAACACAACACACACTCGACGCACGTGCCGATTGTATGTGTGGATGTTGTTGTTGTCGGTAGGTCGCTATGTTTAAACTGAGACCCTGCGAGGAACGATCCACTTCCGGGATGACCTCCATCCACGTTGTTATATTACGTGACCCAGACATTGGGAGAGAGCGTGCTGATTGGCATTTACGGAGAGAGAGCATTTCGTGTTACGTGAATTACGAGAAGAGATAAGAAGGCGAGATATGATTTTTCCAACGTTCGTGGCCATCTTTTTTCCTCGTTAAGTCGTTGTTATTATTACATGTTGAATATCTTTATGAGGGCTTAGATGATTAAAGATATTCCTAAAAAGAAAAAAAAAAATTTTAGAACATGTAATGAGGATATTTACAAATTGTTTACTGAAATCGGTAATTAAAATGAGCATTCAGTTCCCTCGGAATGTCGTCATTTAAATGCAATTTATCTGGTTTGATTTCTTGTTTATCTCAAAATGCTGTGATAAGATAATTAAGCGGTTAACATTATAGCTTAAGCCATTTAAAAATTAAACGTAAATGTTTTTCAGTTCCTGTTTTCAAATAGAAATCCAATGAGTCAATTTCGGTATTTAACCACGAAGGGTGCAACAAACAACAGCGAATATAAATCCTGTTCTAAAAATTTTTTCTGATATATTAATAAAATGTAGCATTCGCATTAATAATGCATTAAGGAAATATTGAATGAAAAAAAAAACAAACAAATAATCAATTTGCTAAACCTCAACAGCTGAAGTTAATAAGAACAAGTTGCCGAACCAAAACTTTCGGAACAGATACAAATTATTTCTTATACATTTTTTAAAAAGGACTTCCTCTTTACAAACATATTTTTATAATTTTTTTAAACAGAAAAATAATTATTAAAAATTCTTTTTATTATATAAATTCATTTATTCACTGATGATGGTGAAAAGCGAAACGAGTCTTAATAATACAAGGTGTCTCAAGTCCGGTCCTATAGAAATATTCAAATGTTGCAGATTGAGAATACACGTAGAAGAATAAGTATAATATAACGATATTATAGCCATTGTTTCAGATAGGAAAAGCACTATGGCAACAAATGTTCAAACTGATACCTGTATTGAGTCTTGCATGTATTGATACGAGCATAATATTAGGTAAAAACTCCTTATAACAAATCTCTTTATAACAAAATTCCATAGTACAAGGTTCTCTGTATAATAAAAAAAAAAATCTAGTTTCACTTCTATTATCTGACCCCTACAAGACCATCATCTCCACCCTACAAGACTATCATCTCCACTCTACAAGACCATCAGCTCCTGTCGACCTGCTTCCTTTAGCTAGATCATAATATTGGTGACTTTTATTATTCAGTTTTTATAATTTTTATAACCAGTTTGTCATTTAAAAAGGTGTTGTTATATATTTTAATTATTGAATCAATATCTACCTCTCCTTCTCTTATAAAATTTTCACTTCTAGTTTTCTAACATCTTTAAATAGCGAATTAAGTTGATAATTTTAAAATACGGCACAGCATAGTACGGTACTGTACTAGCTTTACATGTCTTTTGACTTTTGTGCACCGGAAGTCTCTTTTCGTACGCGATTTTCATGTTTCTTTCCAAACGTGATTTCGACAAATAAGATATAACCAAGAAATTAATTACTTCGTTACAGTAATTCTTGTTTTTATTAACATAACCTTAATATTAATAATGTTAATTTACTAACGTTTGTTAATGTTGAATGCGATTGATAATTACAACAAAGCCGTACAATAAAAAATTAACTTTGTGTGTTCTTCAAATTTTTTTTTCACCTCTATAACGAGCTGAATTTTTGGTCCCGTCGAGTTCATTATATGGAGTTTTTACCTGTTCTGCATTCGTTTACTTGCGCAACACATAAATTAGTTCACTTGTTCAGGTATTCCAACGTTTCTACTCGAAACAAAGGCTAGAATATAGCTATACACGTTTCTACAAAGGCTTGTATTATATTTATTCAACTATGTGTATTCTACGTCTGTAACATTTCAATATTTCTTAAGAGACCGGGCTTTTGGGACACTCTGTATCTTATCAAATGCAATATGGAAACATCGATAGTCAATGAACATATCAAATAATAAGTTGATCACATGTTGTTGAAGTATTATTAAGTTAATCACAATTTCAGTTGATATATTTAATTTGTTGAGGTTAAATAAATTGTTCATTTGTTTTTGTAATAGTATTCTCCATTTATCATGATTTTTATGTTCTATACGCTATAACATGTAATTGGAAAAACTGTCTTTCAATAGCTTTTTTTCCAAATTTCGTCCATGGCATTAAATACATTTTCACATTTACTCTATAAATTTTTTTGTAAAATTAATAAAATTGTTCTTTGTGTAACTTAATTGATTTTTTTAACCTTTTTAATATCTTGTCTAAAATACTAGAAAAATTTTGTTAAATAAACGTAAAATGGACGCTGTTGTTGCTGCTATGCTTAAGATATCTTAAATTGAATTATGTCTCCCCCCCCCCTTTTATTTTTTTTATTATTTATTGAGATAGAAAGAGAGAGGAGGGGAAAGGAGAGAAAGAGAGAGAATACAGGGGTGTACTCTCTTTTATTGTGGCTATTTTTTCATTTTTTTTCTTTTCTTCGTCTTAATTATAAGAATTCATCTTTGAAAATTCTGAAGGTTAACTTCCGCGTCTTGACGACCGTCCATCACCCAACACGGAACTGAAAACCTACCCTCAAAAAAATCCCTCAGTTTCTAACTCTCCCCTCTTTCCATTCCTTTTCTTCTCATTTTCTCTTTACCCTCAGTCTCTTTTTCTCTTCCTTATTCAACCCCCTCCCATTTTTTTTTATTCCATTCCCTCTCTTCTCTTTGGCTATGACGCAACTAGGGCACAGACGTCGTCGACGCGAAAACAATGAAATACAAAGATTGGAGAGGAGAGAAACGGACCCCTTCATCTCTCTCTTTTCTCCTTCCTTCTATTTTTCCTATCATCATATCACCCACATTGTGTGATATGAGTCGGTAGCAGGAGGAGAATTGTAAACGAGGTCATGCATAATAATTAGTTTTTACTTGACAAGGCGAGGGTACAGAAGTTTTTTTCTCTCCTCTTCTCTCTCACCCCAACCCATTCTCTAAAATGTGGGTATTATGAATATTCCATCAAAAAATCGAAAAAATGTGATCCGTCGCGTGCTTTTTTGTTGGTTTGTCGTCGAAATATTTTTTGTGACTCACCCGTTGCTATTACGTCAGCTGCCGACCCAAAAGGATCGGTTTACAACCGTCGGCTCGCCATCTTAGTTCTTCTGTAGCTGCAAAGAATAAAAAGTGTCGAGTTTGTGATTCATTCTCGTATATTTTTATTGTTGTTAAACTCAAATCTCTCTAATCTTATTTAAAAAAAAAAGTTTTCAATCCTATTTGTGTTGCCCTAAACGTTTGGAGCGGCGGCACTTGTCATGTATATATATATATCATGTTGACAGGTTTATTTATAATAACGGCTTTAAATTTTTTTTGGCCTAGAGATTCAAGAGTCTTTGATTATGGTCTGGTCAGAAGCGTGTAATTTATGAAAAATGAGAGTTAGCATTAATATAGTCCAAGATTAGTTAATATATACCAACTACCAAGGACAAATTTGTTTATATGGATCAATTCTTAATCATTTTAAAATAATCTATATTATCAAAGATAATGATTTGATTGAGTCACGAAATGAATCTGGGACAAAAAATATGTTCAACGAAGCGTGACGCTAAAATCTGCTACCTGATATGAGAGATCAATTGTTTAAAGAGTAGAATGCCAAAAGCAGTGGGCAAGTAGTAGTAACAAAGCAAACACGCTAAAACCACAATCCTACAAATGAAATATTTAATACAGAGCCACGGATGTACTGTTTTGAGACTGTGTCGAAAGTAGACATGCTGTGTCAGTAGGAATCAGCGTCTCCGAAATGTACATCCGTGGCTCTGTATTAGACATTCCATTTTTGGAATTATGGTTTGTTGTTATTTAGTTCGTTACTAACATCAATTGTTATTAATAAGAAATCATTTGAATTTTTGTATAAGATTGGTTAATGCTACAAATAGATTATTTACATTTGTTTTTTTTTATTATACATATGAAGTTTAGATTACAAACTTCATACAAGCATCCTCTGAAGCTAATCTTAATTTTCAGAATTTTTCCTTTGAAACATTGAATCAGAAATGCAGTTTTAGATGGAGGTTTGGATTGCAGCTTATGCTAATAATTCTTATAGCTCGTTCCTAAATATTTTGAAAACAATGATCTCATTCCTATAGCTCACTCTTGAATCTCAAAACTTCATTCCTATATATTTTGATTTGGTGGCGAAATGATTTTTGAATCTTTTTTCTTTCGTCGTTTTTTTTACTGTTAGGAGGATTTCCGTCATTGAATGTTAAGTACGGCAAAGCAAGATGGGCAGATAAAAAGTAGTCGGAGCGTGGACTGCCCTTGTGCGCATGCGCCGAAGAAGAAAGAAGGAAAGAAAAGGAGAAGCATACTATACAAAAAAAAAGAATACATAATAAAATAATAATAATAAAAAAAGTGCGGGCCATGGAAATCTGTGGCAAAGCCGTCCGTGTTCCTTTCTCTCCCTCCCTTTAGGTTCTCTCTATAGGTTGACCGAGTTTTCATCTTTCCCCGGAAGATACTCTCGTAAACTGACCTTGCTGCTTGGAATTTTTATTTCTTGCCATTTTTTTCGATCTTTCTCTCTCTCTCTCCCTCTCTCCAGAAGGAACTGGAAATTTCTGGTCGCCATTAGAAAACGTGTCAGCGTTTTGTCTAACTCGTTCGTATTGAATTCGAGCGAGGCGACAACTTTTGTAGTTCATATATTAATATAGGGATTTATAAATCTTTTTATCATTTTATCTTAGTTTAGCTTTTATACCTCATTTTTTATTTGGTTTCTTTTTCCCTATTCTTTTTCACTTTTGATCTTCAACGACTCATTTCGTCAGTTTATGTAATAAAAATATACTAAAAATTAATAAAATAACTTATATTTATATTAATATAGTTCATTATCCATTTAAACTGACTGAATCTTGCTACTTCATACAAACATTACCGTTTATATAGATGCTTACATTTAAATTTAAAACTGAAATTGATTGACCGAATAAAGATATTGTATCAATTTTACAAATGTCTTTACAGGGAAGCACCTCATTTAAAATAACAATATTGTTTTAATATTAATTCCTCAAAACGACATTTATATTTCATGTATTGCCCATTATAAAATATTACAAAAATACGATTCTTGTGAAGAAACTAATATTAATATTTTCTAGAATATAGACAGGATGAGTATTTTGCATGAGAGCTGATTGTTTCTTTGCAATAGTCATTGACGTATGATGAAATTTTATTCAGTTTTGCAATCGCTGATTAAATTCACTGGTCAATTCAATCGCCTTGGATTCGTATAGTTTTTGAGTCGTAGTTGATTGACTAGTATGAGGAAAAATTTCATTAAAACGAGTTTCTGTAATTTTATAATATTTTAATCTAGTATCTTAAGAAATAAATATAAACTTCCAGTTTATCTTTTATACTAATAGTTTGAAGTATATATAATCAATTTTATTTGGTTTGTCTTTTGGATAGTCGTTAACGCTACTATGCCTCTCTCTCTTTTGCATTGAAACTGAATTTCATTATTGTTTTTTATCATTTTTATCTACTTGTTTCATACATAAATTTCGTTTTGTGTAACTGTTTCGTGTTCTCATGGTCATTAACGATTAGGAAGGAAAAAAAAGGAGGACAAGAGAGAAAGATAGGCGTTAAGGGGTTATGGCGTAGTTGTAAGTGTTTAGTCGGTCAAATTGGCGAACGGAAAAGTGGGTGAGCTTTACTTAAAAAGAAATTCACATACTGTTACTACTACTTAAAGGTGAATTCTTTAGCATTGCATGAACCTAAATAGGAAGGAAGGAAAAAAGCAAGATTTTTTTTTTTAAAAGTTAGCAAAAAGGGTTAGGTCACGTTTAAGTGTTAAAGGTAAAACTTCGAAAGGAGTGGCTGAGAAAAATCCGGAATTAATGAGGGGAAAATACATTCTGATTTTAAATTGACATTGTGTATAGGAGGAAAAAGGATTTTTTAAAGTTTTAAAGGAAAACAAGCGAGATATTCTTATCCTGTAGGAAAGTTAATGTCGAGCTTCAATCTATTAAACATACTTTAATTGTATTACAATAATCCGACAATTGAAATTGGAAGTTTAATGGACACACCCGATTTTTCTTTCGTTGAACAGACTATAGATAGAAATTAATTCATTCACTTCAATAGTAAAATGTAAGAAGATGTATGAAAGTAGTATTTAAGTAAAATAATAACTGGAAAAGCCAAAATTAAGATATTTTTATTCTTATTTTTGATTAATTAGAATCAAATTATAAATGAACAGTATAAATTATAGCGTTTTAAATAGTTAATACTTATCCTATACTAATGAGGAATATTACTTCTTAAAATTTATATTATATAAATAAGAATATAAAATTAACTAAAATACGTCACATAATTTTAAATAATCCTTAACTGGGCTTCCTTGCCTTTTCTGGGACACCTCCTGGGACAGCATCATACTGTATCAAAAATAAAAATTATATTTTCTCTTTATTGGCTTAATGTTGCTCAAAGGAAAATAACAGGTCACTGAAGAATATTTTATTTTTTATAAATTAATTAGGTAAAAAGTGAACACTATTCTTAATTATTTCTTCCTGAGCTCATCTTATGTTCTTTGAATTACATTCAGGAGATTAATAATAAATATTGATTATACTATAATTGTGGATATAACTAATAAATTATTTTTGATCTTTATTCCGCATATTCTAAGACGAACTTCGTCATCCTTGATTCGATACGAAAATTAAAATTAAAAAAAAAATCTACCTTGCCTAATTATATCATTTTTGACAGTCAAACAAAACGAAAACTGTTGCCATCCAATAAAAGGAAGCCTGGTGAGAGAGGAAAAGCCAGTTTTTGTTTTATTTATTTATTTATTTATTTATTTTTCCTTCTCAATGTAATAAGCAAGAGGGCCCAGACAGATTGACCCAGAGAGAATATTAAAAGGAGAAAAACAAACAAACAAACTCAACCGACGAAGAAGAAGGGTTTAGTGTGTCACCTCGGTGAGATAGAGAGATAGATACATGAAGAGATAGACACAAGCCAGGCTGATGAATAGAATTTTTTAAAACAATAAAATAAAAATTAATAATAAATTATATCGACACTATAAATTCGATCTGCGCTTTTTAATCGTTTGGAAAATTAAAGAAGAAAAATTTTTCTTCTTCTCTAGGCGCACTGGAATGAATCGAAGGAAGTTAATTTTCGTTATAAAGAGGGATTTAACTTTTTTAAATCTTTTTTTTTTTTTAATCTTTCAAGTTCAACTGCAAGGCATTTTTATTGTTAACTCTGTCGTTACGAAATGTGGGTTAACGGGGTAGATCACGTGACGAGGCGAGCCCGCCAATCGTTTGGTGCGACCGACCAACCAACCGTTCATTTATTTTTTCTTTCTTTCTCTTCTCTCTCTCTCTCTCTTTCTCTCCTTAGCTTTTCTTCCTTATTTTTTTCGAATGTGAACTTGAAATTAAGACCGAGACCTACTTTCGAAAGGAGAGGAATTGAATGAAAGAAAAAAGAAAAATATAAACAAAGGAGTCTTCTCTTTCGCCAGTGAATAAAATTGCTTGAGCCTAGATTCTTTCTTTTTTTTTTAATCTCTCGTCCTTATTAATTAGAATTAAAAAGAAATTGTCTGTTTTTCTTATTATTTATATTGAACTAGAAACCTTTGAATGTTTTTTTTCCGTTAATTTATTCCTAATTTACTAGCTTTAGAATAAAGATGAGAAGATCGCAGTGAAAGTCTAATGACTAGGTCCACAAAGAACATTTTCTAGAAGGAGACAATAGTTTCTTTTTTATTAATGCAAGTTTAAATAAAACCAATTATAAGGACATATTGCCTATAATGTTATTTATAAATAACTGTTCCTCTTAACTGTCTTGTGATCTTCATTGAATATCATGAATATATAATGCATACGAATTGGAATCCAAGCATAATATATCTTACAGGAAGCTCACTACAATGTTTAATTATTTTTTTGTATTTTTAAAGTTTTATTAATTAAAACAGAAAATACATTAATTTTAACCATTACATATTATATTTGACTTCGTTGAAAATATAGATGCACTGCAATATTCAATCAATTGATAGGAAAATAGTTGGAAATCCAGGTCGCAGATTTTATCCTTTCTATTTTCTTCTATTTTCAGATGATTTCAATAAGTTTTTGCATATTTCAAAGTTTCCATCCTCATTTTATGAATGAAATTGAATTTTTATAATACATTTTCCAGTATACAGTGTCCCGTAAGTTTCCATAAATAAAAAAATTAACACTTTTTTATGAAAACCATTTTCATTAATATAAATATGCTCCACGTGACTACCATTATTTTTAAAAGTGTGTGTTTTCGAAAACATAAAATGTTAAATAAAAATAAATAAAAGTCTATAATCTGACTAATTTCGCCTTTTTTCTGGCTATATTAACGATGCCAAATTATCAAGTTGATACCCTAATAAAGCCACTAATAAAAGGCGAAACTAGTTGGATCAAATATCGCAAAATGGATCTTAAAGCCTCAATTTCTTTCATGGCAAAAGACAATGCAAAGACTCCAAATCCAACGATTTACTTCGCCTTGTTTGCTTAGCGTCAAAAATAAAATTAATAATCCTGTTGTTCCCAAATGGATACATACTTTAATAAATTTTTTTTAAAGAGTTTTTCATTTAGGTGAAAGTTTCCGTATTGTTGTTTGAATTTATTGGCTTTGTAAGTGGCTTAGATTTCGTCATAATCCTTTGTTTAATTAAAAAAAAATTACGTATTAATTAAAAAGTTTAAACATTATTATACGATAAGCGTCATTTCACTTAAAATAGAATAATTCCATAAATAACAATTATTTACCGCTAGATAAGTTTGTTTTTTTTTTTTCAACTTATGCGTTGATAAATTAAAAAAAATTATATATTTATTTATTAATATTATTGCTTTTATTATTTTATTATCAGTTCCATAATCTAAATCTGATTAGAATTGCTTAATTTTTCTTAAAATACCTATTTCTATCCCTTTTAATTTTGGAAATATCTTTAGTTCCTATCAGTTTCATCTCTCTTGACAAACGAGTATTGATGTTAAGCTAATAAGAATTAATATTTAGAAATCATTCAATTGTAATTACACTGAATTGAGGTCCATATCAATGTTAAATGGTTTTGTTTTTGTTAATATTTATTTGATTTTAATATACCGAATATTTCCTTCCCCAATCTCTCACAGGTATTAAGCGCTTGATCAACTTTCTTGTGAAAGAGAATCTTCTTTAAAAGTGTGAAGAGGGGAATAATTTTTCTTTCTCGCTTTCTATGCACGGCTTCTTTTACCCCCTCTTTCTTTTTTACCCTTATTCATAATAGACCCTCTCTCCTTCTCTGTCCGAGCGTTTTCTCTCTGTCTTTACGAGTTCCTTGGAGAAAATACCATCCATCATGGCGACAGAGGCGACGCAACTTCTTTCTCCTTCCAGAGCCGAGCAAATTCATTATCGTTTAAATGGAACGCGCGCTAACATTTCGATGATCACAGCCGTGACCTTAAGGCATCTCTCTTTCAGAAAGGAGATTATTTCCTGTTCGTGGCTTCAGCCCTTCCAACTCACTTAACACTGTTACCTCTCTCTTCTCTCTCTTCTCGAGTTTTGCAGTAGGTAACGAGAGCAACGTTCTAATGTGACCTCTGCTTGTCGGCTCCCTTCACGCATGGAGTCTGCGCGGAAAGCGCACGGCGTCGTAGCCTTGGCCGTGAATGGCGATTTCAACGAAGGAAAATAAAAAAATAAATTTAAAAAAAAAGAAGGAAGAAGAATGAGACGTAGAAAAGTTTTAAAAGAAAAGAGAAAAAAAAATAAAAGGAAAGGTGCTATCTTGCGTTTGTATCTCAAAGTGGATTTTGATGATGACGATGAAACAACGGTCCCCTTTTTACATTTTTATATATTGTAAATGTTATGTTGTTATTGTTAGATTTGATTTAGTGTTACGAGGTTTCCTTCCTTTAAAAAAAAGAAAAAACACTAACATTCTTTTTCAGTCGCCCAGAAATGTTGTCGCTATTTTTATTCGCGTCCCTGTTCTAGTGTAACTGTGTCATTCGGAAAAAGCCTCCCAGCAACTCGTATTTTTAATTTTTTGAATAATTAAAAACGAATCTTTTAAAGTTGAAGTCGTGTTTTTCATGTAATGTGGGTTGCAAATTTAGAACGACTTTTTTGGGGTTTTCCAATATTTAAAATATCCATATTCTCTTCCTTCAGTTAACTTGTTGTAATAACACCTAATTCGAATAATAGATAAAATCGATCACGAATGCCAATAGTAAATTATATATTGAATATTATTAAAGTATAATGCGGATCTCGCTCTAAAAATTGCAATAAGTGTTGAACTTTCGCATTGAAATATTTCTAGTTCATCATAGGAATTTTTAAAATATGACTAAGACTCTAGAATCGTCATATGGAGGAGAGTCGATTTGATTATCCTTTTTGTACAATGAACTTCGCAAAAAAAAACGTAATTTTTCCAAACCTTTCTCTTGCATGTTGCGTAAAAGTTTCGTATTTTAAATTATTATATATAAAATGTCATTGTTTATTAATTTAGTCATCTTAATACGTTTCAGATTAAAATAAAGGCATTAAATTTTTAAAATTAAATAAAAAGTAATTAAATTAAAAAGCCACCAAATGTTGTTTGAAATGTCTTTTTCAATGCTTGCAATGTCTTTTTCAGGTTTCAAATAGATGATACTGAAAGACAGTTATTTATGGAGATTAATTAATAAATCTTGACATTTTATATTTAATGATATAAAATAAACTACAATAACTAATTTAGTTTCATATTTTAAAGTTTTAATGATAATTTCTATATATTTTTTTTTTTACATAGGGAGAAATAAAAACTCGGCAAACTTTCGGCTCCAAAGTTTAAACTATTAACGAGAAGTCAATTAAAAAGGTAAAATTACATATTGTTCACTTTTTTTAATGGACAGAAAAACATGAAATTATATGTGCAGATGAAATTTAGTTCATTTTAGAATTCTTTTATGGAAGTAGATTTCGTTTTCACAGATTCATTGAACTTTCCTAGCTTACGAGGTCAATTTTTTTTTGACACTTTCATCCGATACCTTGCATCCGATTGCACCTTTAAAGTGTTTCTGGAAACATTTATAGATCCGTATATTTTTATGGTCAACACCCAGAATTGTTTTAAGATGATTAAGGCGGAAGGAAGGTTTACAACGGTGAGATTAGATTGGATTTATTTGGTTTTTCTACTTTTTCAAGGCATGCCTTTATTAAACGGCTGTTAATGGAATCGGACGATGGAATATATGGGAATTGATTAGTTTGGTATTACCTAAAGAGTATGAAAAATAGAAACGCATACTGTGCTTGAATTCAAACTTAAAAAAAAGGAAAAAATAAAACATACGTAGATGATAAAAATGAATATAGATTAAGTATTCCTTTATTTACAAAAAAAGATTTTGCTAGCTTAATAATGCCCATGTTAAGCCCAAATGGGAACTGAGGAAAGGTAACGCCAGGTAATGGTAAAATTGAGATTTCTGGAGGGGATAAAACAGATTATGAATTAAATATTCGCTTAAATTTACTTTTTGCCTTATAATTCACTATATATCCAGGTATGCATGGCCAATATTTAGATATCACTTTTATATTAAACGTATCATGCCTCTCTCTATATTCGCATTACGTTGGTAATGTAAAGGCAATGCTAAACAAAAGTCATTTTCAGGTTGCACTATAAACGCACGAAAATTTTATATTATGCAATTTTTAACTATTCCAAAACTTTCATTTTCCTTTCTTTCCCTCTTAAATAAAATACTCTTTCGGAATCATTTAAAACCAGAAAAACTATACTATGCCCTTCCTAATGATTATGAAATTGTATGTTTAGAAAGAGTGTGTTAATGTCGTAATGTATTTTCATCTATGTTCTATATTCGTATTTTGCTCTAATTGGACCTAGAAATATTTTCCCTTATCTTCTTTTCTATATATCAAGATGCTTGTTACCAGCCTGCTTCTCCAATTCATGCAATAACTTCATCCTACTCAACCCCGAAAATTTACTTACAGATTTTATCTCGTATAACTTTTACTCCAAAGCACGCTATTTACTATTTACTCGAGAGATTGCCGGCCTCCAATGGCCAAGCCCTGGGTTCGAATTCCAGATTATTTTTTTATGGATTAATTATATATGTGCACCTTTTAGAGCTGAGGTCTGCTGGGAGCTATCAGCATTTACGCCTTGAAAATTCGGAATGCTTGAATTAGGTGGTCAAGTGAAGTCACCTTTTGTTTTTACCATTCAGCGGTTTCTATTCGCAATGAGCAACTTCTGAGGGTTGAGTAGAAATTAATGTTAGTTAAAATTCTTGATTGTTCTAAGGTAAAATTATCTGTACTTTCTAAAATTTAATTTAAATATAAATTCACATAGCCAATCGTGTGTTCGATCATTTGCTTAGCATGGCGTTTCTGTGCACGTGCAATTATGAAAATTCACGTATAAAACGATTTCGAACTTGTTAAATGATCATTTTTCCAATATATTTGATGAAAACTTTCCACGGAATGTTTATAATGCGTGGCCCCATATATTTTGGCTGCGTTGGAAGAAAACTAAATTGCTTCCGATTAGATTGTCAGCAGTTTGGTGTGATATGAATAACAGCTGTAAACGAAAATCATTCAGACATCACTCATAAGTTTGAGTTTAACGGGACGGTTATATATAATATACTGTTAGGAATAGGATACTCGAATGTTGTTGCGTTTTCATTTACTTTGCTGACAACTATTGTAAAGAATCGTGCGGGGAGCTTTTAAAATCGTCTTAAACCAAGTTAAAGAATAGGAATCGCGCTGGGCTACGACGGAGGTGCATTTCCTAAATTTTTGGACATGCTCTACTTTACAACACATGCTGGGAAGTCTATTGTCTTCTGTGTGACGCTCAAACGAAATGGACAACGTTCCCGACTTTTCAACAAACCAAGAAATTCGCGATCCATTCACTACAGCTACTTTATGACCGACATGTGTAACTCAGGCTGTGTAGCGATGACAATTTCATGCAAATTAAATAGGTCTCGCTTTATGTGTGTGTGTGTTACGTAGAGCTAGCCGACAACAGTTGCTGGCCTCCCTTTTTCTTAACTTGGGGTGTCGTCGTCTGGGCCATCGTGAAAGGAGTGACTGGTCAAAGGTCTGTCGTCGTGGTGCCGGGTATTGAACCTAGTTGCTGGATTAGCATTTGTCGGAGAGCACGTTCCCATTGAAAGATGACCATGTGCTCGCGTGCCTTTGTCGAAAGGACCCTCCGATCCATTGCATCACAAGATGACCTCAATTCTGACTCTCCCTCTCTCTCTTTCTTTCTTCTATGTATAGCTATTGGGCGCTTTTTTTAAAGTTTTTTCTTCCCCGCGAAGGTCGTTTGCCTTCATTGCCTAGTCAGTTTTGAGAATATGTTCTACTTTCGGTTTAGTTTTTTTGATTAATTTTCGGGCTCGGTTTCACGGAATTTTGTTTTCTTCTGACTTACTCATGGATATTTACTTTTAATTTCGCCTGCCTCATACTTAAAGGGATCGTCTTTGCGTTTTTCTCGTTCGAATGACATAATACGGATAGATCATAATTGCGTTGATAGCGTTTACGCCTTCATTTCGCAACATTAAAAATTTGGAAATTTTTAAGTCGATGACCTTTATATGCTGCGATATAAGGGAATAGTGAAATTGAACATTCGTCAAAAAAGTGCAATAGAAACTAGGTAGTCCGAACTAATTGGTCAGGTGCGGTCCGCGTAATCAAAAGTCCGGATAATCAACATGCGGCCAGGAATTCTATTCATCAAATAGTGAATAATGTTTCTGCGAAGATAACAAAATTCACTTTCTTTTCGATATGTTTCATACATCGCGTACAATCGTGAAAGCAAAACAGGAAAAAGGAACAACGCGAGCGGTGTCGAAAAAAATATGTGCCCATTAGTTTTAATAAATAGTTTTTTACCATTTACAAAAATAATAAGTCTCAATCAACCTTTTTTTTTTTTGAACAGCCAAAGTAATTAATTCTTGGATCACAAAATTCGAGTTCGGATAACCGAGTTTCTACTGTATTGATATAAATAAAAGTTGATATAAATAGCTTCTTGTTGAGACGGTGGAACAACTGCAACTCTCAAATGACGCTAATGCGGCTGAAAAATTAGCTTGAATTGTTTGTTGATATCGAAGGGCCGCAAAAATATTTTGTTATAACAGCAGATTCCGTAGATTCGGCCAATGAGGGTGGTTTGTGGATCAATTTCCAAAGAATCTAACGTCGCAATAGAAATGGGTATACTGAATGACTAGGTAAATAACTCCCGAACCATTTGGGTTGGGGGTCAAGAAATTTTATAAAGGAGCGTGCCCAGATAGGCCAGGTAATCCCAAAACTTTTTAGTAGGAGGTCTAGATGCAATAACAACTTTGCCCATTTGTTGTCTGGTGGTGCGAACGGTACGGCTACACAAGACCCCGCATTTTAATTTTTCACGATACAAATATTTTTGAAAATAAGGACTGCATGAGCATCTTGTTCTTCCAGATACAAATATTTTTGAAAATAGACCTCGCATGGACATTTTGCTACAGGCCCCACTTTTTCTTAGGCCGGCGCTGCTTTTAGTCGTCTAAACTCTGTGGGTACCGTGACCATTTTTTCTTAGAGAAAATAAAGGACAATCGGAGCCACCATCCTACACAAAACTACGTTGAATGCCTTTTTAAAAATTATTTTCAATGACAATTTAATTCAAGGAATCTGTACAATAACGAATTAACGCATACACAAAAATAGTAAATCTAAAAGGCATTATATGAGTCGACCTCTTATCAGTAAATTTCACAGTAAATTCAAAACAACATCGACGAATGATAGTAACATCAGTAAATAATTACTGATAATTGTCTAGACACTGATAATTGATAAATAGTCAAAATGATTATCATTTAACTTCGTTTCCAAATGGACTATCCTCTAAAATTAAGGACGTATGGTCACTGTATCTAAGGGCCATAATAATGTAGTATAGTGTATTTTCTTTAAGCAATGAGGTTAGAATCTCTTCTTTTTTTTCCCAAATAAAAGACAAACTGATATTTCTGCGAATTTGATAATATTTGAATAAGAAATATTTTATATTGATCTTTAAAGTTGATTGATAATAACGTTGTATGTTTAAGTTATATTTAATAAATTGATTTTCAATAATTTTCTTTCCTTGCCTTTATGTTTGTTTATATTATGAATAAAATAATTAATCACAAAATTCTTATTTTCCGTTTATTAAACGGGCCTTAACCCTTGTTTAAAAAAATTGAAATTATGCCTCACTGGTGTGTTGAAGACGTTTGTCAATAAAGATTGTTTACAAACAACCGAAAAACTTTCTACAAATTTTTTGCTCGTAGACGAATATGTCTTATCTGTCTGTCAGTTTCCTCTTAGACAATTATGTTTTATGTTAATGATAATTTATATTTATTTATCATTTCCTGCCTTCGTATTTTTAAAAACATTTTTTTTTATTTTAAAAAATTTTTTAATCGAACCATTCGTCATCTATGCGTAGGTTAGAAATGAGACGAACGACCGAGAACATTTTACAATTTTAAAATTTACATTTCAAGAGTTCTTACTCTTAATAAACTTTTAATAAGTTGTAATAACGCTCCCTTAAGTTGTTGTTTATTTAAATGCAGAGTCATATATTAAATAATTCTATTGAATACATCAGGACCACCAGTAGGCGGTTAGTTTAAAGTTTTAAATAATTCACTTAGGGCTGCATTTTAGGTGCTTCTTTGCTAAGAGATGGTTAATTTTTAAATTTGTTCCAGCGAAATAGTCTGCTTTTATTAAATGATTATAATTTAGGCCTATTTTTCTGATTCTTTAGGTTTTAATTAAGTTGAGAATATCGTTTGCACTATAAATGGGAACAAGCCCTCCAGTTTAGAGAATCTTAAGAAAAATGCCCCAGCGGAAACGGATAATCCGAATATGTTCTGGAACATTATCAGCTATCAATGATGTCATAAATCTGAACCTCCTGTAAAACTTATGCCTGTAGAATCAAATTTAACTTTGCAAATTTTGCTGTCAACGGTCGTAAGGGTCACAATTAAAAATTTTGGACAAGGCTTCAAATTAATCGTGGGGAAAATTATAGAAAGCCTTTGAGTAAATTATTTAATCAGAAAAGACTTTATTTGATTATCAAGAACTAACTTCCGTCTGGCTTAACTTATAACGAAATTTTTGCGCAAACAACTTTTTTTTTTGCCCAATTTTTTGCCATTATCCGGGTTGATACATTACACGGGATTGTACATTGGTTTTTGTGCTAATGCCATTCTCGCAAGCTTAGTTAATATCTTAATAATTACTTGATTACAATTTGACGATTAGTTTAGACTAAGGAGATCACCAATTTTCACAAATGGAAACCTTCCTGCTACTTTAAAGGTTATTTCCATAGAATGTATTCGATGTACGTGCCAGCAATTAAAATTTTTTCTAATGAAATGAATGTATTAAAACTGCTTGTTGAAAGAGATGTTTTTTATGGTCATGGCTTAGAAGACTATGCCAGTTGCAAATAGTCTCCATATTTGCTTATTTCCATGTTTGTTTATTTCTTATTAAAGATGGAATAAGCATACCTTATTCATCTCATTTTTTTCCCAAAACATTGTCTAGATAGTGCTTTGTACTAGTTTATTTTAACTCTTTAACCTTTTTTAAATTTTCCATGCAATGGAAAACAACTACGGAAGTATCTATTTTTTTCTGTATTAATGCTAAACAACACGCTATAGCCTGTTATCGTCAAATTCTTGCTGGAAAGCAAACTCCATATCCATATGGATCCACTATTTGACAACTTGAGCAAATCTGAACTCGGCAGCAAATTTGATGTTCACTACAAAAGAAAAAAATAAATTACAATAATGCTTGGTACTCATTCATTCTTTAATATAAATCGTAGTAAAGGGATATACTTCAATAGAAGGCGATGAAAATACTTGATTTTTTCTTCGAGGCTATTTGCCGAGGATCCTAGCTATTTGTCGCTAGGACAGACCATCTGTAATCATTAATCCGCTATGTTTAGAAGACAGTTCTTCGTAATCATTCTAGATAAATTCTAGTTTGTTTTTTTTTCAATCTAAAGAAATGGAAACAAACGTAAATCATAATTGTGAAACATTTTTAAATGCGTATACTATGTTTTCTTAAATTCTAGATATTCATTTACATTTTGCATGTCAAAGTGCATACATTTATCAACTAATTAGATGATTTTAACTCATGGCATAGGCTAATTAAAAAAAACGACTGTTTTACATCAACCTCGGGCTGCTAAAATCTTCAACATGAAATATGTGATATGTAGTCTCTACATGATGCATAAAATTATACGCTGTCCAACGAAAGAAAAACTGGGAGTGTCTAATTAAATTCCCAATTTCAATTATTAGACATTGTTGCTAAATAAAATTAATAATGATTAACAATTGAAATTGGAAATTTAACTGGACTCGCCCAGTTTTTCTTTCGTTGGACAGACTATAAGTACAAATAAAATTTATGCTTTTTATTGTTATAAATTGATTCACTTATTACGACTATAAAATTATTTCACATAAATTAAGTATTCTACGGAGTAAAAATATAAATGACGATCCAGTAACTATGGCTATAAAAATGGGCACTTTTGATGATCAAATTCCATTTCATTTCATTAGGACTATTTGAGAAAAACGTCAGTTCTCTTTGTCACTGAAGCAGTCCCTGACAAACCCGGTGTCACAGTATTACAAGTCAGGAGATGGGTTCAACTATCGAAACAATAGACTGATATCCTTACTGAAAAGAATTCAGCAACAATCAGATACTTTATTCATTAAGGAATCGTGCAGGGGGCCTTCCATTGGAGTTTTTTGCGGTTTTAATTGGCCTTATCTTTAACGAGATATTTTCATTTTTTTAGATTTTAACAAAAGCACGCAATTTCCGGAATTCGCTAGCATTCTGCCCATGGCTATTTCACAAACTCGTTAAGTGATATTTATATCAAAAGCAACTTCTCCCATTTTCTTCAGACAGTGTTTATGAGGTTATTGAAATGCCAAAAACCACCGCCACAACAATAATAACAATATCAGCTTCTCCTAGTGCTCCAGTTTTACCACAAGCATCTATTTCTCCGACAGAAACTGCTGTTGTTCCTTTTAGAAACAGTTCAGTTAGCCCTACATCTGCAGTGGAACAGACAACAGGTGCTGTTGTTGTACTTGTATTAGCAGCAGATGAGGAAACAGATTTCAGTAACTACCAGTACTAGTGAAGAATTTGTGTTATTATCTCAACCTGTAATACAGGTTGGTTTACCATAAGAGGCATGGAGTGAAATAATCAGAAGAGGCATAGAGTTGAATAATAATCCGGAGTTAAATAATAAATATAATCAGAATAAAAAATTATTTCATAAAATATTAGAAGTAGTTTTCGATTCTAGATTGGTTCCAATCGTAAATTATGCAATCACTATGTGGAGTCGATAACAAGATTAGGATTTAAAAAATTGAAGGTTGCCTATAATAAAATTATACCCTATGACGCTTTTCCTAAATAGGTAGACTCTGTCTCTCCACCTGTACGAAGTCTAAAATACCTACATTGGATTCTATAATAAAAAGAAACAATTTAAAGAATATATAAAGCTTTCTCCATCCAGCTAATTTTTGTAAGCAATGGTGTAATTCGCTGTTTACTTGTAAGTGACCTATAAATAGTAAGAAGTTCCGCTTAATTGTATCATAGAAGCAAAAATCTATGACAACATAGAAATCTATCCCTTAGCAAATAAGAAACAGCATCATAAATTGTTCAATTAGTGATTCATCCAGACTATGCTCATCACGTTCGTCATGTCAGTTAGAAATAAATAATGTTAGAATGATAATCCTCAGAAGAAAGGATTAAATTCGTCCTTTTGGGACTCAAAAAAGCGTATAATAATGTAAGAACGAACAACGGGGAAAACCACCAGATAAACTGGAAGGCCAAACCCGATGTTGTCTTCAACAGGCAAAAATCCCAAAATGGTGTTAATAAAAAATACATATAGATGGAAATGCATATAATTTTAATTAAGATTGTTTGAGCCAAGAAAATGATGGATCCCATATGTGCTCCTTTAACAGACAAATTTTTAACTTTACTTTTTGGTCTTCTCATTTACAGGCTGAGACAAAAGTCTCGTAACAGAGCGTATAACTCGAAAACTATTTCGTGTAGGTTAATGAAATTAAAAATATTATTACTAAGCAGCATACGGACTCTTGATAGTGACATTTTCAAATTTATGCAAGAAAGTATTCATGAATTTTAGAACTTATTTCCTAAGCTATGACTGATAGTGGTCATAGTGTCAATTGCAAAGCTGTAAATTAACCTTTAAATCGAATGTTAAAATCATTGCTTTATTGGGGAAAATTAAAGAAAAATTGCTTGAAGTTGGTAAGGTACTTCACGTCATTTTCAGAGAAGCCCATCGTTGGTGCGGACCAAACCAACCAACCAAACCAACCAAATTGATACCCATGCTGTGGTCGAATCAATGCTACAGTATGCTGGAAAAAAATCACACCAAATTAACACAAATCTGACAGCAGAACATAGGAACTCACAAGAAAATTTCTATTAGACCTAATCAAAACTGTATTATCCCCATTTATTTTACATTGCAAATGATACAAATTTGTGTACGGTAGCCTACAAACTGTATGGTCTTAGTAGTGATGCGGTTCTTGAGATCTTCAGATGATGTTGTTGGTCTTTCGTAAATCCACTGTTTAATGTAGCCCAAAGAAAATAAATTTAGTGGGGTCAAGTTTAGCGATCTGGTAGATCTGGTGGGGTTTAGTGTCCGATCTACCTGTTGAGAACACTTCGTACATCCAATCCCGTATATATCGGGCATAGTGGAGCTCCATCCATCTGAAACCACATTTTGTGTCTCTCCATAAGTGGCATCTCATCCAGTAGGGGTGTTATGGTTTTTCTCCAAAATCAGCTTTCTGAAACGCTGGGATGTTAGTGTTCCATCATAGAAAATTGAACCAATGATGTGACCATGGTAGATTCCGCATCACACATTGATCCTCCATTGATGCTAATGAGCATATTAGCGAAGCCATCTGGAATTCACATCTGATCAATTTCTGCGAATTATGCTCATTTACAACACCATCGCTAGAAAATTGTGCCTCATCTGTTCATAAGATGTGAGAGAAGAATCTCATGTTGGCATCCTGAAGAATCAGCAACCAGTTGAGAGGGTCCATCCAGGTTTGGAAATCTGCATTCCTATCCAATGCTTGGTTTAGATGGACATGATATGAATGAAAAGAATGCCGATTTAGTATTCGTAGAATGCAGCCTGCAACTTCGCTTATTGAGAGGGAACTGCTGTGAGAATTGTTGGCTACTGATGCCAGAACAACAGTAAGCTACCTTAGTCTGTCCGTCTGTTCCCTTCATATTTTTCCACATTTTTTGACGCAGAAGGTTGAAACTTGGAACGTAACTTACCCATAGGCATGTCCTACTTCATTATTAAGTTTGATTTTGATTGGCCCACTGGGGTCGGAGTTACGGGGATGGAAGTTAGAGGGGACCAAGTGATATATGTGGTATTTAGCTATGTAAAGGAGTGAAATTCGATATACAAATTCCTCTAGGGAAGATCTACATTATTAAGAAGCTTGAGCCAAATTGTCCGAGTGGAGTCGGAGTTGTGAGGATGGCAGTCACTTGATCTTTAGAACTATGGTAACATTTGACATATGATATATTATTCGATCGGAAATGATGAGAAAGGAAAGAAGATAGAGCTTTTTTAGATTTTTTTAAATACTTCATTCGAGAAAATCAATTGTTTGATAAAAAAAAATGGGGGATTAAAACGTGCAGATAAAGGAATAATAATAGATGAACTCAGAGCTTACGCTACTTTCCTATACTGTCCTTGGGGGGATTAATTTCTTGTTATTAGATGATCTTTGCTTGTAATCAGCCTGGACAATATTTGCGCGTCTTCTGAATTTTTGCTTTCATAACAAACCGTAGAGCTTGTTTTTGAGCTGCAAAGATTAGGCTTTCAGTTTTTTTCTTGATGGTTTCCTTCTAATGCCAATTCATTTCGTCTATTTTTTTTTCACTCTTCCTGCAGTGTTGTCCATGCAAGGGTTTGCTTGTCTATGTTTCAAGTCACTTCGCAAAAGAAGAGAGGAGGTCAGTCCACTTGACCACAGGAAACATTTATTCTTTATATATGTATATATTTCAGTCACCAAGTGACCTTCTTCAGTTTGATTCAGGTGTATGATTCAGATGTTTGCATTTTTATTTTACTTTTTCAGGTCATTGTTTAACACTATTTGCTTATACTCCTTTTTGGTTGTATTTGTTTTCAGTATGCCTTCTCTGCAAACTTCAATGAATATTTGGTTAATATTATTATTATTATTATTATTATTATTATTATTATTATAACTTAACTCGAGCAAATCACACGTAGTTTCTTTCTCCAGGAAAGTAACAAATTATATTTTTGACTACAAGATTGATTATGACATCATTGGGAAAAAGAACGAAGTTAAAGATTTAGGCATTTTATTTAATTATAACTTATCTTTTACCCCGTATATTGACAACATCATATGAGATGTCTCCCGTAGAATTGGCCTCTTGAAAAGGCTTACCGCATTTTTCAAAAATCCATTAGCTCTCATAAAGTTATTTATTTCTATTGTAGTTCCTAAAGTCACATATGGCGTGTTAATTTGGTTTACTCATCAAACTCAAAACTTTTTACTCCTACAAAAGAAATTTCTTGCATTTTTAAATTTTCTCTCAAAAAAATATAACAAGCATGATCTCAATGGGGAATTTATAAATGTGTTTACTCTTTCCAATATCATTGGTAATATTTTTCTTAATGTCCTTAAGAGGATTGTTTCTGGGGCTGTTTGGATGCCCGAGGTTCTGTCATCTATCGGGCTGTCAGTTCCTAGAAAAAGTCGTCATAAGTATCTTACTTTAATAGCTCATCTTTTTGTGTCTCTTATAAATATCCGTTCACTTTAATAGCTCCTAATACGAAGACAAATATTGGTGAGATTACGCCTTCTTATAAACTTGTCACTTAGTATAATAGAATCCTCTCTCATAAAGATGTAGACATTTTTAATGACCCAACCAATTCTATTTTTAAGACTTTAAATATCTGATTTTGATTTATTTGTTCCAAAATGTAATCTTTTTCTTTTGAATTCTTTCCCCGCTTGAGTTTTATACCTGTAGGGGCAGTTTGCATTTTGCTTGTACATTCTGATCTGAATAAATTAAATTAAATTAAATTAAATTATTATTATTATTATTATTATTATTATTATTATTATTTAAAATAAATCAAGACGACTTTAGTCAAAGTTCCAACACTCGCATTTGTTGTCATTAGCATACATTATTTATTTATACTATAATCTTACAAGAGTCGATTTTCGCCTTTTTTATGGCATCTTCAATTAAAATTTTACATCTTAGCAAGGATTTAAAGTTCTTATATAATTATTATGAGAAAAAAATGTTACTTCCGAGTCCAACGAGAGACAGGCCAGGGTACTCAAACGTCACCTGACCATCGGGGTCCGGGCAACAATTCATCCTTTATTGCCTCCATCTTGGATTTTAACAATCACTATTTTTTCGTTTGTTGGAAACAATGAAGGATGAATTGTTGCTCGGACCCCGATGATCAGGTGACTTTTGAGTGCCCTGGCCTGTCTCTCGTTGGCCTCGGTTACTTCTTTGTGACGTAATTGTCATTGTTAAGAGTTTTTACTTATTTTTTTTGTCATTCAGTCTTCACATATCTTTTTTCTGTTTCTATTTTTATATATTAAGTTTGAATATTTGTTTCTTTCAGTAATTGGTTAAATAATAGGGAATGCAAGTGATTACGTCATAGCTGACGTCATTTGCGCGATGAAGCGGCCGAGAGCCTAGGAAATGGGATCGCTGGTTCCAAACATTGGAACCACGCAATATACGTACTAGTAACGTTGAAACGAGCGGCCGGTAAAAATGACATCTCTTAAGTTATTATGGCAATTTGTGTAACTTATATTATTATTAAGACATTTAATACCGTCATATAATTTATAAATTAATAATAGAACGCTTTTTAATCACTTTTAATCACTTAACGAAAGAATGCCATCGTTCGCGTATCTTTCTTTTGGAAAACGATATATGTGTAAATTGCTGTTTTGGTCCTTCTTGAACAGTGAGGAACTCAACACTTTCACACCTTATAAGTGTAATAAACACTGGGTTTATATAAAGCGATTTTATTACATCTCTACTTTGGAACCAATGTTAAATCCCAAAGCGAGAAGACTTGTTTGGAACCAATTCGAGTCACGAGACTGATGAGCACGCAGGATTGACGTCACACTTGCACTCCTTATAGCTTACTATCATTGTCTTCCATATTATTTAATATTTTATGGGGGTAGTATTTGTTCTTAATGAAAATTTACATGTTTTCTATTACTAACATTCCTCTTTTATCATTGCTACTATAAATGATTTTACATACGTATATCTTCTCTTTTGCCCAGACTGTGTTTAGTATTTAGTATATGCTCTGAAAACTTTGAACTTGTCAAACAAGTTTTAATATAATAAACGTGTTCCTTAAAACGGATGTTTATGTCACTGTATGTTTTTTCCTATGTACCACTTTTTACAGTCGGTACATTCAATTGCATATACCCCACTATTAACCTTTTCGTAGTATTCGTTTTTATTTTCTAAAATATTAATTAATCTATTTATTGGTGTAAATAGTACTTTTGCTCCTTTTTTCTCTGGTAACTTCCCGTAAAATGATATACAAATTATTTTGCTTTTGTCAGTTTTTTCTCTCATTTTATTTTGTTCTTTGTTTTTATATTCTATGGCTAATTCGAAAATAATTTCATTCCTTTCCTTTTCTTGGTACCCGTTCCCTATTCCTATTGTCTTTATTGTCTCCATTTCTTTTTCTTTATCTGTTATACTTAATGGGCATGTTATCGCTCTATTGATTAGACTTCTAAAGACCGCTTTTCTATGTTCTTCTGGTTGATTCGAAGTTTTGTGTATTTTGCTTATTGTAGCTGTTGGCTTTCTATATTCTAAAACTAATTTTCCATTTACTAACATTTTGCTTATTTCTATATCCAAAAAATTAATCATATTATTTATTTCTAGTTCAAATGTAAATTGTATATTATTGTTTAAGGTATTTAGTTTTTCTTTTAATTTTCCTATTTCTATATCGTCCTCTATTATCCAAAGGCTATCATCTACATGTCTCATGTATTCAATTACTTTATATTCTTTCATTAGTGTGTTTATATATGTTTCTTCAAAATTTTGCAAGAATACTTCTGATATCACACCGTTTATTGTGTTGCCCATTCCTAACCATATTTTTGTTCAAATATTTTGTTTTCAAATTTAAAATAATTTTGACTACAGATTACTTTTAAAGAGTTAACTATGTCTACCTTTGTATTTTCGTCTACATTGTTTTTTGTTAATTTTTCTTCTATTATTTTATAGTCTCTTGCACATTAACGTTTGTGTACATATTAGTAATGTCAAATGATGGTAAATTGATTTTCGGTTTCAGTTTTGTTTGCTGTATTCTTTCAAATACTTCAGCGGTATTCTTTATTGCATACGTGTATTATAATCCCAGATGATCACGTAATTGTCCTTGTATAAATTTCGCTAAGTTATAAGTCTGACTATTTATGTTGTTCATTACAGGTCTTATTGGGTAATTCTGTTTATGTATTTTAATTCTAGGCTTTATAACTGGGGCTGATGGATTTGGGATTCTCATTTGGAGCTTTCTATCTTTGAATAATGGAGACTTAAAACTTTTTGTGAGATTTAACACTTGTCTTTGGAACCTGGTTGTTGGGTCTTTTTTCTTTTCCATGAAATTGTTCTCTTTAATAAAATTATAAGTTTTCTTTCTTAGCTCTTCATTTTTTATGAGTACTATCATGTTGCCTTCATCTCCTTGTGTAACTGCGATATCATCGCTCTTCAGTCTTTTTTGCAGCTTTATTAACGTGGAGAATTCGCTATTTTTGTTTTTCACGGTGTTACCCCATAATTTTACTGATTTGAATCTACATTCATCCCTTTCATCTGCTTTTAAAGTGTTAATTCCCACTTCCACTTCACTTGTTATTTTGAAAATGTCTTTTCCATTCCATTGCTGTTTTAAACAAAATTTTGGTCCTTTAGCCAGTAGTAGTAGTAGTAGTAGTAGTAGTAGTAGTAGTAGTAGAGTAATCGTAATAATTGCGGTATTTGGTCTAAATTTCGACTTATAATGAGATTTTAAATTGCTTTGATGATTTTGATGTTTTTAATTCGGATGTTATGATTGATTTTTCTGATTTGATTTATATGGCTTTGTCATTTCAAGCATTTGCTATTGACTCGGTCCTTTTTCTTGGTAACACATAATTAAATAATTAATTAATAATTATTCACTCCTGGAATATTGCCGTCGTTTATACATTATTATAAATTATCGTATTTCAGATTCTTTATATGATGGTAAAAAAAAAAAAAAAAAAAAAAAACGTACACACTTAAGCTCGTTAAAAAAAAAAGATATGTGAGAAAAGCAAGTGAGCAATAAGATGTAATAAGGTTCTTACATAGTGATAGTGTTTTTAAAATAAATTTAGGGAGAAAAAATATTTTATCGCTATAGTTCCGATTTAGAGCCGAAGCAATGAGCCATGATTACTCTGAATGAAAGCATTCGTTTGTCAAGCTAGTTCATCACTTGTCATCGTGATTCGGTCATCTTTCTAAAGCATTAAAAGAGAAAAACATGATGATTGAAGAAAAAAAAAGTTGAAAGGAGGGAGGGAGTGAGAAGTGTTCGTTCCGGGAGGAAGTAATTTGACGAGCAATGAAACGAAGAAGGCAGCGTTGCAGAAATGCGTCCCACTGGGTTATTCGGCTTTGCCTCAGCCCTCTCTCTCTCTCTCTCTCTCTCTCTCTCTCTCTCTGTCGTCTTTAATTTTTGTTTTCCGTTCCCCGAATCCACCTTGCTTCTCCCTTCCCATTCACCCGGATGTGGATCGTATGATGGTGTATCATACGTTGTTAACTCTTCTTGTTCTGCTCTTCGCTCTCCTCGACTCGTTGTGCTCCCTCTTCTCCCTCATTCCCCTTAGTTTTCTTTTCCTTTTTTTCTTCTTCTTTCTGCCTAACAGGAAGTGATTCGAATAGTAAAGCAGTTTAGCAGCTCAACAGTTGGAGTGGCAGCACACACAACTGAAACCGGAAAATCCGTTTTGGTTTCATCCGCGTTCTTGATAAGAACTTTATTGTGTGCGATCGAGATCCGCTACACTTCCTCTTTTTTATTATTAAGCTTATGATGCCTATTATATTTAATTATTTAAAATATTAACTACTTGAATATGGAAATTATGTCTAATTCAAGAGAACATTATATGAAAAATAGAACTCCTAATGATAGATTTTATCGTTTTTATATAGATTTATTAGCTAGTTTATGAAGATTTATATAAATAAATATTTGAACCTGGATTTAAAAACGATTATTCGTTTTCCTCACGCGAAATTTTAACCAATATTCTTAAAATTTTTTCCTTAAATACAATTTTAATTTTTATGCCTAAATTGGGTATCTTTATTTCATAATGATTAGTGAAGAATAATTTTTAAACTTGTTCAATGATAACTTAAGTGGCAAGATTATTTCAAAAATCGATTACGCAGCTTTCATATGGGCTTGCACAATTTATGTGTATATAGTGAAAGTTGCTTATAATAATACCTTGCATACTGCTTTCAAATTATAATTATCTCCTCGTCAGTCCATAACAGCCTTTAGTAATAATAATTCACTACCAACTTATGGCCCTATTATTGATAAATGCATTCAAAGAGATCTTGCAAACACTATTCGCCATAAAAGTCATCCAACATTTTACGGATAGTAACGAAGTTCGATTACTTGGCCGGTTTAAATTTCAAGTTACGGAATTATTTCTCGAGTAACGCCTATAGATAAATGGAATAGACTATCACAAAATGTTCGTCCTATAATTAGAACATGCAAAATTAATAACATGTCATCATTTAACAATTCACATTGCAAGTATCTCTTATACACGGTATTCATTTCTTATTGTCAGGATAACTTATGTGAATTCTTGGCGATTTTTCTTACTCATTGTGAAGTGCAATGGTGTATAATAATAAAATATAATAGATAACTTTAATTTTTTTCCAACATTTTTAGTGTAGCGGTGTTATTTGAAGGCTCTAAAATAATTATTATATGCAATAAACAACATTTGTAATTTCTTACTTCTTTTTTAAGCAGGTGAATGCAAATCGACGAATAGCAAATTAAAAAAAGAATCAAGTTATTTTCTAACCTAAATTAATTTTTTAAAATAATAAATTAAACGAGTAGAATATAATTTTAAGCTGTTTTTCAACTGATGCAAACCCTTAATTCAGGATCATCTTTAATGGATGACTTTCCAGTTTTTCTTCTTCTTTTTCCCATTTCATTTTTTTTTCTGAGGTTGATTGAAATATTCATACAATTTATTAAATTTTTTTTTCACCTGAATGTTTACAAAAGTTTCTACATTATAATTATGATCGAAAGAAGAGAGAAAACTCGTTCGCCGCCGCCACTTTTGCTAGCATTTCACCTTTAAGCCCGCCATGCTGGCAGCCACGGCCTGATTCGTCGCTTGATTAATGTGGGTTAAATGTAAATATAATCATTCAATTCAAAAAAAAAACAACAAACTTAACAGATGTTGTGCTTCAGTGTGCTTTCGACGGCATTCTAAAGCGTTTTCGGCATTGACAATGAAATCCCATCTTTATCAGAGACCTAAATTCCAGGATGATAAGGCTTTCGATGATATTCTAAAGCATATTCGTCATTGGCAATGAAATTCATCCATATTAACACATTACAGTAAGAGTTAATATCATTTTAAATTAATTCTGAATTTGGATTTAATTAAGTATGAGTTTTAGTGATGTTTGTGCTGTTTAATATGCAAATTCTATTTTCATTGGTCTCTCTCTCTCTCTTCTTTTGTCCGTTTTTCTCTTCTTTAAACAGAATTAAAATTAAATTTGCTTTAATAAAATTTAATAATAATAATAATAATAATAATAATAATAATAATACAATTTTATTTAGACTCTACTCTTATCTTCGAATAGATAGCTTACTTGGTTTGAGCGACTGCAAAGTGGGTTAACACGATTTGCATTTCATTAGCCCTTTTGTCCCTAAAATGGAGGCTCCGTCCTTCATCTCGAGCTTTAATTATAAAGGAGAATTAACATTTTATTATACTAGCCTAGGAAGTGATGTACACGCAATTTGTCTCAAATTTGTAGCAAACTTATTATGCGTGCGTGTGTGTGTTTCTCTGTGCGTGTGCGCGCTAAAAATAGTAAAGAATCTTTTGTGTAGCGATATTCACGTCTCACCTTTGAGTTTATTTGTTTGAGTAAATTTATCTTTGCAATGAGTCAATATACCTCGAGGGTTAAGCTGAAATTGCAATCTTGACTTATAAACATCGGATTTAGGTTTTAACCATAACGCGAAGGTGTTGTTTTAAAAGTTTGATTCCACAGAAAATGTATAAGGGCAGTACTGTATTAGGGTATCTGGAGATAATTTTCTATTCGTTTCAATATTTTACTTGGGGCTCTATTTATATTTAAATTATTTAATTTTATTTTATAATTTTAATCATGTTATTTAAAGTATTTAGAAATTGTTTTAGCTTCAGTTGCAGTTCTGTGGTCATATTCAATTCACTTTGTTAAATATTTCCTGAATAGAATATTTACCTTAAGTTATGATATATTAAAACAAAATCTAATTTCCAAGGTATATTATCAAAATTAACGACTTTACTGAGCGATGAAATAACGACAAATTGGATCTGACGCTTTTCTTTTAGATTTATTATAAGTAGAAACCGTTATTTCCACTTCAGTGCTTCCCATTGTAAGATTTGCTATTATTACAACAGACCTAGGAATCAAATTAAAGAACGATGTAACGTATATACAGTAGTGTTATTTTAGTAATAAAAATGTATTATTTTATTATATGCGAAACTGTTACTTTTAATTTCACTCAGTGTCCACAAATGAAGAACTCGAACCTCAAATCAAAGGTGGAAAAAAGGAAGTAAATGAAGGCGATTATTGTTATTGTTATTACTTCCGCCTAGGTATTCGGGTGTCTCCCTCTCTTTCTATTACCTGTTGTTCTCTACCTGTAAAAGCTGTCTGCACAGGGGAAGACAAGAGTCACGGGGTGAAGCGTGGGATAAGAAACGTTCCTTTCTCCTCCTCCTCCCTCACACTTTGTGTTGTTATCTTTTTTTTCTCTCTAACTTCTCTTTCCTTCCTTCTTTCCTTGTGTTGTTGTTTCTCGTCGTAGGCGTCCACATCCGGTTCGTCTGAGGTCATGTGCTCAGTGCGGGGCATTCGGTCACCACGTTCACCGTGCCAGTATTACGTCGGTGAAGAACTTAACGATGAGTTCCACACATATACACATGCCACCCCCCTCTTTTCCTTCTTTCTTTCTTTCGTTCGTTCTTTCTTTCTATCTATCTTTTTCTTAATGTTTGCCTATTCGTATCCGTCTCAGTGACCGTGACCTTGCCTCTTGTATCCCGCCCCGCAAGAAAAAGCCCTCAGCCGTTAATCATGAGGATGACAAATTTTATTTTCCTCTCTCTCTCTTTCTCTCTTTATTTTTTTAAATTTTGTTTTCTGGATTTGAAAGTCTTTTACCTGGGCTATGTTCATTAAAGACGCCTTTCCCAAAGTGGCCCTGGCCCTGGCCCTGCCCCTCCCCCTTTTCTTATCGCTCTCCGCCGTACTTCATTCGCCTTATGATAACTCCCCTTTGTGAGCATGTGGATGGAACTTTCGTTATTTGACAGTTTGAAGGGCAAAATTGAAAATTTATAATTTTCGAAAAAAAGAAAGATTAAAAGTTAATAAGATAAATATTAAACATTAATTATATTTCCGTTTAATCTCCTTCCCAATTTCTATTTTTACATTAACTTGCAATATCCTTGGGTGCAACTTTAAATATTTAAGTATATTTTTTAAAAAATTCTATGGACTTAATTGAAAACTTGTTTTTATCAGTGCTAATGCTTTTTAAGACTAAATTTTTCTAAATTTATTTTTTATTAATTTTCATAAAGAAATTTAACTCAGCGAATGGATGAAGGAGGTCTAGCCCCGAACTGTAAATTCGAGTTAATAAAAATATTTCCATGTGAATTTCCGTTTTCTGTATACTTAATTCCCATTCTGGAATTTCTTATTTGAGTATTGGAGTAAAATATTAAAAAACAAAATTAAATAATAAAAATAAAGTTCACCAATTGATATAAATTACGAGGGTTTTGTAAAAGAAAAAGAATTGTAGTTTTTACAATTTATAAAGAAGGAAAAAAAATCCCATTCTGGAAGTTAAGTGTTTGGTTTTCTGCACAGTCAAACGCTAATCTTATGCATAGGTTAAAAAAAAATAAGGTAGTTACGAAAATTGGAGTTAATCCGTTTGGCTTCTGAAAAACTCATATATATTTATGAAATTAGAATATAAGACAATAAGCATTTCTAGGACAATTGCTCTTTTTATAATGAAGTGAATCAACTAGAAAACAAATATTTAGAATGATTTTTGCAACAAAAAATTAAAAAAAATGTTTTTGTTTGTGGAAAAGAGTGCAGCACCTCAATGAAGACTAGACAGAAAACAGTTACGCAGAGTTTCATAAAAATATGGTCGATTATAAAGTATTTAAAAAATATTATAAAGAGCCTATTACACGAATGGGTTTGGCATTGTTATTTGTTCACAAATTAAACATAAGATAAAACAATTTTCCACCTTCAACTAAAACATGATTATCGAATTATTTTCATTGATAAGTACAAAATTTAGAATAACTGTCTGAATTCTTAAAGTTCATTCTAGAGTTCATTGATAAGTGTCATAAGATTCTGCCTTATTTACTTGTGATAAGTTTATTTATTTAAAATTCGTTATCAGAGGATTACATGTTAAATCGATATTTGCGGTGAAATAATTTATTTTAATGCTTGAATTTCTTTACCTCTAAATTTCTTCACAGAAGAACGATGGGAATTGCGGAAGTCGGAACTAAACGGGCACCTTTTTTTTTTACAACGTCTTAAAAATAATCCTAATAAAACTAATAAAAGCTCTAGACCGAAACACAAGAAGGTTGTGTTGCTGTAAAGGAGGAAGGTGAAAAGGAAGAGGGCTATTTCCTATAGCCTAACTTTTGAAAAGAAGGGTTGAAACTATCGCATGACTTGGACCAAGGAGAAGGGGGAAAGGCGTGAGAGCAAAGGGGTAGAATTTGGGAAGACCAAGAGGGTTTTAAGGACCCCCACCCTTTTGTTCACCAAGAACCCGGAAGATGGATGATGAAATGAGCTCTCTTTTCTGAGTGAGACGTTTCTCGAGGTCCTGTCGTGAACCATACATACGCAGGTAGAGAGAGGCCTACAGGTACACATGGGGACAAAGAACCTTGGTGAGTGGTGTAAATATGAGAACAGGTGCCCATCGTCGTCCCTCTGTCGTTGTTATTTTGTTGAGCTTTACGTGTTTGAAAATTTCTATTCTATTCATTAGAGCCCTGGCATGAAAGAGATAAAACTCGAAACACAATAAAGAAAAAATTGAACCATAGCGTAAGGTTCTCCCCGGAAAATGCTTTAAATTCACTTGCGAAAATTTTATTGTAATATACTTGTATGTTAACTTTTTGCCCGGGCATTAATTCTCAAAAAATATATTTTTTGCGGATGTTGAAATTTATAATGCAAAGAAATCGACCAAACTAGTACACAAAGTTGTAAAAGCGAACTGTTTTTACGATATTAAATATTTTTAATTCTCCAGTATTAAGAATTCTTTTTATCGGTTATTATCAGTTACCTTTATAACATTTATTATAAAGATAAAATACATATGTAAGTTAAACAAAATAATTTTAAAAAATCCAGATCTAAAAAAAAATCCACAATAAAGTCATTATAGATCCTAAGTGTTTAGTAGCTAAAGAATTAGTAATTAATCAAAATAAACCCCCTTATAAGTAGGCTATATTATTAAATGTTTTTTACATTTTCGAGAGTTTATAAATTTAAAGAATTAGCAATCAAATTTATAATAAATGCAATTTTAAAAGTTTAAAAGTTGTAGTGATAAAAATTCTTTTTATTTTAAATAATGTAAACGGCACCGTATACATTTTAAGCTTTTAAGGGTATAATTTTTATAAATAAATTTTTAAATGTAGGTAAATAATTTTGAAAATTATAAGTTTTTTCTGTTATCTGAAATTTGTTATTATGTGTTCCCTGTTGTCATTTCGCAGAATTCAAATAGGTTATCAAAAAGCACTCAATGAGAACTCGCCTTAAATTCAGTGAAACGAAATCAAATATTTATTTATTGCTCATTTTGCGCTTTCGGTAGCTATTTTAACATCATTCATCTAATCTAAGTTTGTTTTGTCTGTTTTAAGCCGGAAACTTATTTGCAAGTCAATATAGATACACCCAACAAGCTTCTAAATTTATTGCTATTGTTTTCATAACTTGATATAACGGAAATAGTGTAAACATCTAAAATAGAGCTTGTAAAACTTTAAATTATAAATTCAGCAACATCAGGAAAGGTTAAATTAATAAATAAGCTTCACTTCCTTTAAAGTACAAAACTTACAGAATTAAGTAATATATTATGATTGTTATCCCCTGCGAGGTCGAAGTGTCGGTTTGGCCTCTTCCCTTCGTAGGTGGATCACGTGACCTGCTCTGCCTGTCTCCTCCACCTGTTGACGCCAAGGGCAAGGTTTGAACCCAGTGATTTCACTGATGCGATTCAGCTTAAAATAGACGCTGAAAGTAATTCGTTTCACAGGGATGAGGGAAACCAGTTTCTAAATATAGATGTCAAACTTATTTTCTTTTTGTCTTTTTTTTCTTCGGAATTCTTCATTGACAAAAAGTATTCTGCATTCTGAACAAGGACACTTTATATGAGCTGTACGCTTCCAAGTTCGCTTGTTTTGATATACTTTCTTATAGTATTTTTACAATTTTATTCAATGATTTTGTTTTTTTTATATTTTACCAGTTCATAGGAACATATTTTACTGTTATATTCCGCAAGTGGCAATGTTATGGCATTAAAGGCTGCCTTTAATTGGATTAAGAAGCATTTGCGCTTCAATAGGGTTTTCAATAAGTTTTTAATGCGTGTTAATCATTACATTTAATCGGTTAAAATTTTAACATTCTTATTTTTTTTGGTATATAGGCTTCTTTTATCCAGGACTGGCTGAATTTAGGTAATGTTTATCGACAGACTCGTATTTTTAGACTGAAATACCTAAAAGTATCTTAACATTTTCCATTTTCATTTTTCTTTATAGAATAACCTGCGTTTAACCCTGAAAATTTTAATCTTCGTATATACGTGCATGTAACTCCTTTCTTTAAATGGCATTATATTTATTTTATAGTCAATGGAGAAAATCAAAAAGCATGTATTGTTAGTGTTTAACCCTCCTCGGGGGGGGGGGGGGGACATATAGCAGCCCCTTCACCCTCCCTCCCCTGGGCACGGCCTGAGTGTTGGTACACTGTGTATTGTATGCGTTTATGTGTTGTGTTGTACATTCCTTTTATTCCATCATGGTGCTTTTATGAATTAATAATAATAATAACAACAATAATAATAATAATAATAATAATAATAATAATAATAATTATAATATTTGTAATCGGCTGTCAATCAATCATTATGATAGTACCGACCCCCAACAGACGAATCCACCACGGGGTAAAAAGAGCCTAAGAAGAGGCAACATTACAGAGAGGTATACGGGAGTTATGAAAAATATCAATATTCTGTGAGATTCTGTTACTGTTATACAATTGAATTAGCTTAAATGCTGGATCTATATTTATTAGTTGGGTACGTCCCTTTGCTAAAAAAGTTAACGTCTGTGGGTTTCTTTTGGAGACCGGGATACGAATCCTTATGTATTGTAGGGTTCGTGGAACCCAAAGTCGTCCGTTAAAAATAGCAATTAAAAGGTTAGTAAAAAAATTACGTATAATATGCTGCAGATCAAAAATTTTGGAATTAACCTTCAAGGTGTCGTCAACAGATAACTTATAATATAAAAACTTCCTATAATTCTCAATTTTCGAAAGCAAATAGTGAAAACTGTGAGTTCGGCCTGAAAACCAAATCCGTATACCGTACATCAATTTTGGAATTATTATAGAACGATAAAGTGTCAAAAAGGTCTGGGGTCTGATAAAGAAGTTGGTGAGCCTTTTCAAAATCCCAATTCTTTTGCTTAGAATAATAATAATAATAATAATAATAATAATAATAATAATAATAATAA
>JAHWFO010006931.1:4483557-4524012 GCA_023313115.1 Rhysida immarginata
AATAATAATAATAATAATAATAATAATAATAATAATAATAATAATAATTGTAATTGTAAATCGGGAACAGATATTCTGCAACCGATCCCCAACAGACATGAGTCCAAAAAGAAGAGTTCAGACAAACAAGAAATTAAAACCAAAAAATCATGAAAAGATGTTAATATGACTCAAATAATGGTTAAATACATAAATTAATTTGAAGACAGGATCAACATTTAATAGGTTAGTACGGACTTTATTTTTAAAAATTAAAGTCTGCTGGTTTCTTTTGGACAATGGGACACGAATACCTATAAGTTCTAGGGATCGCGGCACCCATAAACGTCTGTTAAAAATTTTTATTAGAATGTTACCAAATAACTCGTTAATAGCAAAATGTAGATTAAAAATATCCGTCTGTGAAGAGACATTGTCTAACAAACCGAACTTAGCGCAAAGAAAATTCTTGAAACCGTTCACTTTGGCCTGAATCTGATTAAAAGATTGGGTAGGACCCGAATACCATATCCAGATACCATACAGAATTTTCGACAAGACTATACTATGGAATAAGGTAATAAAGGTACGAGTGTTAACAAAAAAGTTGGTCAACCTTTTCAGGATACCTATTCTCCTACTGATGCCAACTAATAACTCGTCTATATGATACGTAAACGATAAAGAGCTGTGGAAGATAACTCCTAGATCCTTCACGGATTCACGGTATTGTAAAACCCTATCTCCAACGTGATAATCGAAGACAAAGTTCACCACCTTACGCGAGTAAGTAACGCAAAATGATTTATCAAAGTAAATCAAAAGACTACTGCTAACTGACCATTTAAATATACAGTTTAACATGTTGTTTAACTTGTGGCAGTCCTCCCAAGTATCGACTTTTGAAAAAATCTTAAGATCATCAGCATAGCATAAGATTTCAGCTACCTCCTCAGATACGGAAAAAGAGAGATCCGTTATGAAAATATTAAAAAGCACGGGTCCGAGCGGCGGCCCCTGTGGTACACCACTCCTAATTTTACCCGTAGCTCTTAAGCCATTATATTCCGGAAGGATGAACGTCCTGTTTATCAATAATGAGTAAAGCCAGTTCCATAAGCAATCGGATAAACCAACAGGCTTCAACTTGTGTAGAAGCAGTTCGATGTTGACGCTGTCAAAGGCTTTCCTAAAATCCAAGTAAATCACATCTACCTGGGCCCTTCGATCCAAGTTATCGACCAAATAATATGTGAAATGGGCTAAATTTGTAAACGTAGATCTATGAGATCTAAAACCATGTTCTTCTGGTAAGAAAGGGTCCACAAATAGAGCCAAATGTCGAGATATCAAAGTTTCGATCAGCTTGGCCGGATAAGTAATTAACGAAATTGGCCTAAAATCTACTGGTGATCGCGGATTCTTTACTTTGGGAATAGGAACAATTTGAACTATTTTCCACGCTGCAGGGTAGGCTCCTTTAGCTAAAGATTTATTAAATAAAAGTTTAAGGGGGTAGCTTAACGCATAAACACCGTTTATAGATGTAATCGGGAATTCCATTAACATCAAGTAATCTCGAGGCTGGTACTTTCTTCGCAGCGTCCATAATATCACGTTCGGAAAAAATGGGATGCTTAATCTAGTGTCTATTCTATTCCAATAGTTCTGTAAGTGTCGATCGTGTGGCGTAAGCGACTCATCATTACTCATTGTGCCAGCAAAATAAGAAGCTAAATTAATAATAATAATATGTAACAACAACGGGGAGTATCCCACTAGATGAACCAGAGGGAAAAAGCCCAATGTTGTCCCCCAATAGGCCGAAGCCCAAAAACGGGGTTAATGAAAAAAACACAGAAAATACAAAAGTTAAGAGAAAAAAAGGGGGGAAAAACTGCATGTAAAAATAATAAAATAATATGACAAAAAACATTAAAAAAAAAATAATTAATATAACAAAGAAGAAAAGAAAATAAATAAATAAATAATAATAATAATAATAATAATAATAATAATAATAATAATAATAATTTCAATTTCAATTTATTTAGTATTATGGTCTACATCAACAGCATAATGCCAACAGGGATATAGACACAAAAAGAAAACAAAAATAAACAAACAACAAAAAAAACCAATAAAAGTGAAAAATAACAAGTGCACAATATAGAAACAAAGAATAATATACAGAGAAGTTAAAAATAAAATTCATTGAAAAATGTCAATGTTCTTAGAACTGTTGTATGCGGTTTGCATGCGATATAGAGGAGACCTTTGACCATGGAGGCCACGGATGAATTTTGGGTGAAACTTAAAGATGCGATTTCGTAGTCTGCTATTTGGTACATAAAAGTAAATCTTCGATATAAAATGCATCGCATCGACATTACCTTTAATAATTTTCTTTAAGAAAGTCATGTCACGATTATGTCTTAATTCACTGAGAGGTATAAGGGTTTGGATGTTATCATTTGGGTAATTTCTCTAGGTTATGAAGCTTTCTACACAATAGATCGTGTCTGACCATGTCGAAAGCCTTGCTAAAGTCGATGTACACAACATCCATCTGAGCAGTTTGCTCATAAGTGTCAAAGAGATCGGTAGCAAGGGTGATCAAGTTTGTTTCGACAGAGCGCCTAAATCCATGCTGAGTGATAGGTAGAGACGGATAAACCTGACTGAGTAGGTATTTGTGCAAGATGCTGTCAAAGATCTTATCAAGGCAAGGAATAACAGATATCGGCCGATAGTTATGGTACAATCAGTTGGACCATTTTTGTGAACAGGAACAACTTTCACAGTTTTCCAAATGGTTGGATAGACACCTGTCTGTATACAGATGCTTTAGGGCTGAATAAGAACATGCTGGAGACCTTTGATTATGAACGAGGGGAAATCGTTTGTGGACGTTGATCGTTTACTCTTAAGTCTCAGGCATCCATAGAGTATATCTTGGTCAGTGAGTTCACAGCATGAAAAAGGGTCTAGTGAGGTTGCGTAGTGATCTGTTGTGGAGTTATGTAGAAGATCAGCTTTAGAAGTCGCAACTGCATGATTGTTGAAGTGTTTTGCTAATAAATCACAAATTTCCTGCATGTTGTTGGTGGTTGTCCCATCTTCTGTGCGGATGCTGGTACAAGACGTTTTGTCCTTCCGTTTGCTATTGATCTAGTGTCAAAAGTTTCTAGCATCGTGACAGCAGTCCGCTTCAATTGCATCAATCATTTTCGTATAGTCAATGTCCCGTTGTTTTTTGCAGTTTTTACGCACAGTAGAGAACTGGTCATAAATATTTCCGTTAAGTGTTTTTTTGTATAATTTGTGAAGTTTGTTCTTTTCTTTTATAAGAGAAATTAAGGTGGGTGAGAACCATGGTGGGTATTTAGGATATTTTTGCTGAACATAGCGAACTGGAATTTTCTTTTTCAGAAGGTCCATAAGATCATCTTGCAGAAGTTTGGCAGCTATGTTGGGATCTTCACAAGCAAGTACTCTGGTCCAATTATGCTCTCGGACACTATTGTAGAGGCCAAGATAATCTCCCCGCTTTATATCCCAAGCTGTTATGGCGGGATTGGAGAGTTTGCAAGAGGGAATAGGATGAGCTGGCAAGGTGACTGAGAAAGGCGGATGATACTTGTCTGGTGTAACCAGCGCATCTATATTAGCAATTTCGTCAACTTTACAGTCTGTGTCAGTGAGGATGAGATCAAGTTGAGATTCAGCAGTATTGTAAATCTCATTTACCTGTTTTAGGTTTGCCACTGCTAAGAAGTCTAAAAGAAGTGAATGTTTAAGTGCAGCATAGTAGTTGCCAGCAGCAGGTCTGATGTTGAAATCACCAATGATAAGTAAAGGCCCAGAATGTTGCAGAACTTTGTCTTGTAACTTCATGAAAACGTCTCTAATGTTTTCAGAAGCCAAAGTAGCATGAAAGTATACACATCCAATAAGTATAGAGGAGGACTCGCCGTAAGGAATAGAGACCCAAACATTCTGGATTTCCTTGATGTCAGAGTTAGTAGGTTGAGGATGAAGATGATGACGGACAGCGATGGCAACACCACTGCCACGAGTGCCTGTGCGATCATTTCTGAACACAAAATAGCGATAATCGAAGGCAGATGAAGACGTAATTTCAGAATTGAACCAAGTTTCGGTTAAACAGATTAAATCATAAGAGGTAAGTGACAAGTTCTGATAAAATGAGTGTAATTTGGTACGCAAACCACGGCAATTCTGGTAGTATATTAACATGAGTTAGACATGAGATCTACCAGCCTCTCCGATGGTAGGGCAGGATGTCTGTGAACAGAAGTATTAGTGGAGTTGGTGAGGGAGCTGCTGGTGGTCGGGTCGCTCTCACTGTAAATGCAGAGGCTTTCCAGTACTGAGAATGTCTTCTTCTTCAGGAGTCATTTGAAAAAGACATTCTACTGAATTATGTTTGTGAGTTGTTACTTTGCTACCATTTGTAACAATTAGGTTGGGGTTGAGTCGGCCTCGAAATGGCAAAACCATGGAGTTGGCAGGCCTTCTATGTGGCTCTAAGAATAATAATAATAATAATAATAATAATAATAATAATAATAATAATAATGTATCAAATCAGATCGGATCGAAATTCAATCAGACCCCCGTCAGACAACAAGTCCAAAACTGGGGTTGCTATACGGTCAGAGATTGAAGTTATGATGAAACAAAAAAGGATCAACCGTTATTAAAAATAGTAATAAATTTATAAAAAGGACCAACATTAGCAATGTTAGTTTTCCAATTATATAAAGAAGATAAAATCTCAGAATGTCTCTTATATCTGGATTCACGGATTCCAATGCACTGGATTAATAAGAAGAAGAAGAAGAAGAAGGAGATGAATACAAAGTTGGCAGAAATCAGAATTGTTCATATAGTCCGAGATGGAAAGTTTAGAGATTTTGTAGAAAATAGTTAAAAAATAGATGCTTAAAGTGTATCTAAAGCAAGGCCTTATAATAAATACCAATTTTTTTTGTTTTTAAATTCTGAGGAAATTAGTTTTAGAGCAATCGTCAGTAACACTCTACTAGTTGTTGTTGGTATCTAAAATGAAGAGGAATTTTACTGGCCGTTTCAAGCTTTAAGTTAGTTTTTTTTATAAATAAAAATAACTGAACATTAGAGAAAGCTTAATGTAAAATGAAGAGATGTAGAAAATTTAATTTAATAAAGTCCAATCAAGAATGGGAAATTTTCTTCTTTGCTTGAAAAACTGAAGAGAAGATAGGCTGTGCATATATGAATTACCTATCGTCATTACTTAACAACGTAGTGATTTTATAAGGTAGTCATTATAACCCAATACAGAACGTACAAATACTAACAAACATGGCTTTTGATGAGTCTGTCATAATTAAGCCATTTAGAAAAAAATAATTCTAAAGAAACCGGTTATTAGATAGATATCCTGATGTTATTAAAATTGTTTTTCGATCAGTATGTAAATTCCAAATTTTAAATTTACTTGAAATATTTTCATTTCAATATCCAACTTGTCCATTAAATTTTCTTTTTCTTTTCATTAAGTTTACTTTATGTACATAAGTTGAGAAGCAAATGTTGTTAATGCCTGCTTTACATGTACGCTATCGTGTTATTAACGCAGTACTAAAGCAAGCCAATTTGTCATTGTCTTAAAAAATGAAATTAAATTGAATACCTTATTCACCTTTCTACCTTAATTTTCAAGAATTTGCTACTTCATCACGTTTTTCGATTAAGAAAATAATCGAAAAGTTGATCTCTCTTCCTTTACCTTTCTCTCCTCCCCAAAGGGCGCCGAATACGGTTTTTCTCAAATTTATTGCCGCTATTCAGAATGTTGTAAAATAAAAAAGAGCCTTTCATTATCATAAGAACAAGGAAAAATAAAAGAATTAAATGAATTAATTTATGACTGAGTTGCAAAATATCAGATGAGGGTCAAAGTCATCGGGTTTTGAAGTGCGCGACCGGAGGATTTGCTTGAGACAGAGACGCGTCTTTGAGATTTGGGATTTGGTTAGTTTGGCTTGTGAATTTCAAAGGTTTAGAATTCTATAGAGACGAGCTTTCTAGCCTTAACTTCACTTTCAGAAGTAAAAGTGTTCCCACCGATTGCGCGGCAATTATCTACAGTTTTCTCTTTTGTTAGAAATCCGTTTTTCTTTCTCTTTTATGAGCTCTTGTTTGTTTCTTTTTTTTTTCGTTGTGATTGTTGTTGTTGTTGTTGTTAATCCGGCTTTCTTATTCTAATCTACGGGTGAGGGAAAAATAACATAAATCAAAAAAAAAAAATATTAAAAAAAAAAATAAAAAGAGAGAAGAAGAAGCAAGTGAGGAACCCCTATAGACGTGTATGGCTCATTACTATGGAGGACGTTAAACATGGCCTCGAGGGGGTATTTCCGTTTCCGTGTCTACGACTGTGCCAAGGTTACGTGCGGTCGTTGAACTCGCCTCGGCAGACGGTTGCTTTCACGAAGCGGCGGCGGAGAAGTCGTTTTCAAGGGGAAGGGGTGGAGGGGGGATTTGAAATACCCTGCCTGCCAGGAATGTAGCAAAGTGTGAGGGAAAGGAGCAAAAACACAAGGGCAGGGGGAAAGAAGAAGGGAACGTACCCACGCCCACAGCAGACAAAGGACGACCGACCGTACGAACGAATGAAACCATTTTGAACTGTTGTTGCCAAGGATTGATCGAAAACATTTTCACTCCTTTGAACTTTCTCTCTTTTTTTCTTCATGGTAGAGCACAGCTCCTGCAGAAGAAGCTGAAAGGGGGTGGGGCTTAATTTTATACGATTAAACTCCTATACAATATAATGAAATGGAATGGAACAGATTCTTGCTATGTAAAGCTTAATTTCTGTCTGCTGTTTCTCTAGCGCATCCGTATCTATGAGTCCAGTAAATTTTTGAAATGAATATTTAAAATATGTTAAATAGTTTCACTGTCTGCTTAACATTACTGCTATTCTAGAGAAATCGACACACTCATTTGGAAATAAAAAATTATTTGGTAATGTTTATTCCTGAAAAATATTAAATATCCTATATTCTTGATTTAATACTCTCTTAGCCTGGGTCTGAAAATGACAATCGGTTTGCATTATAGGACCACTAGCAGAACCCGTGCGAAAAGATTTTTGCACAGAAAAGTCATAATATTAATGACTGATTGTTCAATTATGTTTACTTGGTATAATTACCAAATAGTTAAAAAATTAGGTTTATGTGTATTTCAGTATACCAAGGCTCATACTAATTCAGGATTCGTTAATACTTACGGAAAATAAAGATAAAACTTAACGAAATGTTAACGCACTAACAGCATATACTTTCAGTATAATTTCTTATGCAAATTCCGAGTTATCCGGCAACAATTTTACCAAATCGCTAAATTTTACAAAATCCGAGTTATCCGTCACTAAAAAGTTGGCTATCCGGATCGCTACACTCAAAGCCGACATCTTAAACGCTACTCCATAGAACTCGGGCTTAAGATGTAAGCTTACAGTGTAGCGGTCCAGATAACCAACTCTTTAGTGACGGATAATGCGGAATGTGCATAAGAAATTATACTGAAAGTATATGCTGCGAGTGTGTTAGCATTTCGTTAACTTTTATCTTTATTTTCCGTAAGTATTAACGAATCCTGAATTAGTATGAGCCTTGGTATATTAAAATACACATATACCAAAAATTGTACCTTTTGTTTTTATCACCGGAGTCTTTCTTTTCCAGTTTTCCTTTTACCGTTTAGCGATCTTTAATCATAATGGTCAATTTGATTCTCAATTTGAAATCTCAAAATATAATTTAAATGCTTGGTTACGTCAAAAAGGAGCGCTAGGCGTTTGCTCTAAATAGTCCTTATCCGCAATTTCAGTTTTGGTCTTGTACATTTTTTCTCAAAATGCGTTGAAATTTTCATGACCGGAGTTTTTAATGTTTATTTAAAAATTAACGTACGAAAATCTGTACATGCTGAGATATTTAAGAATTGCGTCTCCGCGACTTCCTTATTCTCGCAACATGGAAACGCGATTTTAAAATGCTCTCTCGTTGTATGCAGATATCAGCAAATTAATTGAAACTATAACAATAGCGAAACTTCTTCTTTCCAACGATATATTTGTACGATTATAATTCGAATTTAGAACTAGTGATCTTTGAATTTTTCTTATACTTTATAGCTGTTAATATTGTCTCTCTGGTATATGCTTCGACACTCAAAGAAAATGCAGACGGCTGTGCATTGTAGACATTCTAAGGGCATTTTTCATTATTTTTAAGGGAGAGAAGATGTCAATCGGTAGTTCAAAAATTGGTTTATATCTAAAATTTTCAGGAGAGCTATCGCTAATTTGCCTTTGCAGAACCGCCATTTTAAAGAAACGAAAACTATTCACAATGAAGCAGTGCTTGTACAATCGCCAAAATATATGGTGATCAAATGACTAAAGTTTCACTTCATTCAGAAATAATTTATCCATGAGAAACAATAACATTTAATAAAAGGTATGACCGTTATTACTACGAAGATACTCTTGTAATGTTGGTGGAATTCAAATCAGATGTCTCTGATATTATCTTGAGGAATTTCACTCTATTTTTTGAAGTATATGTTGTATCATTTCTTGAAGAATTCAACTAGAGGCTTGTATGATTGCAAACGCCTTCTTATGGGATTTCAAACATATCCTATGGTATCCTAAGGCAGATTCTATAGGGTCCTGTGAAAGACAATTCGAGAGCAGGTAACCATTCCAAGATTATGCCTTTCAAGCCTTGTTTGATGGAATTAGCTTAACAGTGTGTTTGTGCTTTATCATACGAGAAAAGACCCATTAATACAGTATCGTGTTTATGAAGATTCTGATCACTATGTCACAACTCTTTCCACATTCTGGTTAGTAATCATTGTTCCTTGGACAATAACTAAATCAGTCCTATTGTGGCATGCATAATACTAGATTGGATAAATTTTTCCTCTCGAAGATCAGTGATGGAAATAGACCTACCTTTTCATTAATTCGCTACGGACATTTTTGCGTTGAACTGACTGTCCTAAACAGAAGTAGGACTCACTGTCATATTTTTCATTGTTCTATATCTTATAAATCTTTAAAGGGCCGTCGTGATGAGTCAAAAATATAGGGTGTTGCAGAAATATACAGGACAGTACTGCTGGGTCAGCCTACCCTCTCGCTTCAGGGACGGCTTCATAAAATGGTAATTGGGAAATTTTATTTTGTTAACCCATTTATGCCGAAATTGGTAAAAATGGAAATTGAGACTTCATATCTTAAATTTAAATTCTGTGGCATGTAAAGACATAAAAAATAATTTACAAAGGCATAAAAAATTACAAGAATATAATTAAAAAGGGACTTAAAACTAATAAAATTTAAAAGATTACTAAATAACAAAGCTTCTAACAGTCCAAGTAATTCTCAAGTCCACTGTCCTGGCAATAATTTTCACACCTCGTAGAAACGGACTTCATTGTTGACTCGGTACTTGTTTAAAAGGTGACAATATGAAATGATAACGATGATAACGAGAAAAAATTTTTAATTTTGAAGGTCTTGAAGAATTTGAATTTTGAAATTAAGGTCCGAAAAGTACGAAAAGTTCACAATTAAAATTTCGATGAAATGAAAATGCAGTCCAATAAATAGCTAATTATTCCATGATACTTAAAAATTAAACATGCTTCATGATAACTTAAAAAAATTTAATTTATAATTTTTACTTTTAATTCACTTATCAAGAAAACTAAGTAGTGACGTCAGTTCCTGGCCCGTTGCCTAGCGATTCCAAACTTAGATTTTATTTAAAATTATATGTTGTCGCCCATAGAGGTAATTTTTTTATGTAAATTATTTGTATGTCTTTACATGCTACAGAATATAAATTTAAGATATGAAGTCTCAATTTCCATTTTTACCAATTTCAGCGTAAATGGGTTAACAAAATAAAATTTATCAGTTATCATTTTATGAAGCGGCCCCTGAAGCGAGAGGATAGGCTACCCAGCAGTACTGTCCTTTGTATTTTTGCAACACCCTGTACAGTACATATTCCATGATAATAGTCCAACTTTAAGCAGCTCCTGTCAGTGGCTTTTGGCAATACTCAACCATAACTGCTGCAGAGATTTCATACGGTACATCTTCCTTTGATGTAATGTATCTGGTCTTCTCGCAACACTTCTCCTGGTTCCATATCTCTACCATTTTATTCAAAAATTGCACTGCAGCTAATGATTCTCCCATGACTCTTTATGCGGCTTTTTTAACTGTCTGAGAGATGGTTATAAATTTCTCGAACATTCCTTTTGGGCATGCTATATTCTTCACATTATCAGCAACATTGTTTTTAACAAACAGTTGACCATAGATTAACCACTTCAGCGCATCACCCCAAATCTATGGTATTGTCTGTAAATTTTGATAAATAAGTCTGAATAACAGTTAATTCTGAATCAAATTTATCTAATTGTCAAATTATTAATCATGTTTATCTAAATTTATCTTTATCAGAATAATGTATTCCCAAATTAGTACGTTTCATTTAATGTATTTATGGTATAACACTTTCCATTTTCTTCTTACTGTCTATTATAAAAGCAAAAAGATATTAAAATCGGTGAAGTAGAGCTAATTCAATCGAATGAAAAACAAAGTTCAATTGTTTTTGCATTAATTTGATATACTAAACAATTACATTATACGCAATTAAAGGCTTTTAACTCTCGTTTTGGGTTATGTTTTACTTTAAGAACTGTTTTGCTTTCTTACAGAAAATAATTTATTGAAGCATTGCAAAAAGGACCGGAGGCTTTCTTGCTAAGTCATTAAACCAAAATAGAATTTTCAACTTGCAGTTGAAGAAAGTAATTAAGGTTCAAATGAAAGTTGTTTACTTTGTAGGAAAGAGACTGGAAGAATAAATAAGAATACGCCAAATGAAACGATTTTGATCATTCTGTTCAAATATCTGATATATTAGGCAATATCGCACATAAATTACATACGAATCACAAGTTTTGGTGAATGAAATATTTCACAATATATTGCTTTATCTGTACTAATATATTTTTATCTAATTTTCACAGCAATACTAGACAACTTTAATATTTATCTAATCAATCTTTATACCTTCGATTTTGTAAGAGGATGTGTCGCTCATTCGTAATATAATGAGATATTAGCGTAATATATTTTTATATCATGGATAGTCATTTAAAATAACAGTTGTTTGATGTGTGTCGTGTCAAAATCTTTCTTGTCGTTGGTCCTTGAAGAAAATTAAAACGAAATCACTTAAGCGAAATGGTTCTCACAAACTTAAATCATGGACAATTTGCTCCCTTCTTAGGTTAAGGTTGCGAGGATAAATTAAATGTTATAAAAAAAGGTTGTTTTTTTTTAAGTTTATATGAATGAATTCAATGACACGTCAACTCAATCGAAATGCGGTTTCCAATTTGAGAGGTGTAGGAATAAAAGAAATTCGTCCGATTCGATTCGTTGAGTTTTGATTTGAAATTTTTGCTCTACTTTTTTATAATGGATTTGTAACCCTTTTTTTTGTTTTTATATTTTGAGGCTAAATATCTGTAATAATGGATTGCTTTTTGATTAATTCAGCATCATCGCATTAGATGAGTCTGAATTTTTTTTCCTCTTTTATAAGATAAATTGTATAATCAATTATGTTAATTGCAAAAAATCAGAAAACTATATTGTTATTAAAATTATAAGTAAGTTCATTTTGTGTAGAATCCTTTAATTTACAAGGTAACTCGCATTGTTTTGATTTGGGAAGATAATTTATTGATGGCGAAATTAATTCGTTCCAGAATCGTTTCGTCACTCACCCAGATCATTCTTTCATTCAGTAAAAACATTTACATTGATTACTGGAAGTTTCAATTATGTTTATTGACGGTCAGTTAATTTTTAAAGCAATTAAACAAATTCGCTCTGAAACAAATAACCAATGTTATGGTACTTGTCAATATCTTGATATGCATTGATAAGCGCAGGTAGTTAATCTTACAAATTATTGTATTTGCTAAATATTCTGACAACATCTGGTATTTTATTAAATTCGAATCCTAGCACTTAATCAAACTATGAGGAGAATACCAGAATGCATTGATCATACAGGGTTATTATTACGAGTGATTCATCGTTTTCGAAGTTCTGAAAATTCCAAGCTGTAGATCGCACTCGTTCGTGCAAATCACTAAACGAAAGAAATTATATCAAATTGTAAACTTTTTAAATAATATTTGGAAAATTATCTCTAAAAAAATTCAAAACATCATTTGACTCTCGATAATGATGAAAAATCGAAACGATCGTCGAGTCTTTATATCATATTTTATGAACTTATGATTATCAATTTTATTGCATTATTGATGAACTTTAATATTGAACTAAATTAAATAGAATAAATCAGTATCATAATAAATTTAACTCGAATAGAATAAATCAGCAACAAATGTGTAAAACCAAGAATTTGTAAGAAAGTAAATATCATTTTAACTTTAATTTCTAACGGAAAATAGCTTATAAATTTGTGTTTTTATAATGATTGCCAAAGGATCCAATTTAAATTAATTTTAAGACTCGATCGAGATACACTTTCATTATAGTTTCTCTAAAACAAGTTTCTGCATAGAGTTGGTGCAAATACCTTTGGAGTTTTTCACTTTCTTCTTGTTGAAAAAAAAAAGGAAGGGAAATGTCAATGAAATTTCCTCAATGCCAATTGCTAGTTTAATGAACATAGCATGCGCAGATGCATTTTAAATGAATAACAAGTATTGTGTATGCTCTTGCTTTATTACAATCATGCAGTAGATACGTCACTTTATAAATAAGCATGCGACAAAATGAAAATTTTTGAGATTAAATAATTGTGACGAAGAAATTTTTGAGATTAAATAACTGAATACGTTTCCAAACAGAACTCCAGTCCTTTAACATTTCTTACTAGTGATTTCATTTTCAATTCCGCTATGGCGAGTGTGTGCATTCGCGGTTTGTTCCTTCATCAACATCCTCCATCTGTTGTTTCGTCACCGAACACTTTCTCTCGTTTCCTCCTCCTCCTCTTCTTTCATAAATAAAGACAAAGAAAAACAGAAATAAAAAAGGGGAAAGGAAAAGGGTAGTTTGAAGGGGAGTCAGAGAGAAAAGGGGGGAAAAGCCAGCCGCCCGAATGGAAGTGATTAGTTCCAGTGACCACCAAAAGCAAGAAAAAAAACGTTCTACGTAATTTCCTTTGGGGATAATTACATAAGCTTGTAACGAGGAAGGAAAAGAAGACGAAGAGAAGAAATAATCGGAAATAAGTTTTTTTTAATGGGCTTCTCACTTTTGTCAGCCATGTGTTACTTGCTGTTGTTTTCTCCTTAAGGCCATCGGCTCGGTTTTGAATCTCTTTAATGAGTGGGGAATGGTTTGAATAAAAAGCATTTTCTGGCAATTAGCTTCTAGAAGTCTATGACTTAAAACGGACCTAGCTTGGATTTAAAGTTTATCCGTTACTTCATGATAAGTTTTTTTTTAATTCGGGCTCCGAGATATCCATTAACATCCAGTTTTCAGCTGAAATTGGCTATACATAGATAGACAAAGTAAATTGATTACATGGAAAGTAGAGTTATGTCTAATAGTTAGATTTTAATGATGTCGATGTGGGAAAAAATTGGAAGATAAACGTTGACAAGTTCGAGATTGGAATCTGCAGTATAAGATCACTGTACTCGGCATTAAATTAGAATCTAGTCAGATGTTGTCACTTCATGACTTCGGAATGTTGATTACAGTCCTCAGTCTGGCACGTCGATTTGGAAATATGATGTGTTGTTGAACTGAAACCGAATAAGGTTCGATGCTGCCATCGATAACTTAGGAGAGTGGTAAGATGTTGGCTGGGCAATTAATTGAAGATATTTTAAATGACTTAAATTAACGCTGTTCGATGTATAAAGGTTATGAATCAAATTGAGGTGAAATACTCGTATGAAAAAATGATCTAAACTGGACACAAAATCGAACATATCTTCGATGGATTGCCCAACCAATATCTTGCCACTCTCCTTATCGACGGCAAATTCGGACCTTATTCCGTTTTAGTTCAACAACACATCATATTTCCAAGTCTATGCCAGAGTTTATAATCAACGTTCTGAAGTCATCAATTGACAATATCGGACTTATTCTAATACAATGCTGAGTACAGTAATCTTATGCAGTACAATCCAATTTCGTACCTATCAATATTTATTTTCCAATTTTCCCTCCACAAGGGAAAATTATTAAAATCTAACTGGATTATTTTTTGGCTTTGGAGATATTAAGTTTTTAAGGACATTAATTGAAATGTCTACTGATTTCCTATAAAGTTTCCTGGTCCATTTTTTATTTCAAAAAAAGAAATTTATTAATTTGAGAAAGTGTTTTCTATTGCTGTGAGTTCAGCTTGAAAAGCTGCGTGAATAAAAATTATTTTTCTCAAACTACTTCTGGAAATTTTATAAAATTACACGATATAAATAGCGAGCAAAATTAGGTCGCATGATTAATGAGGTTTCTAGAAAGCGATGCTTTGTTTTCATACGAAAACAGAAGAAGAAAACCGGCAAGGGCCCTTGATGCCGAGTAGCTTTCACTGACGTCACTTTGGTAGCCTTCGTCATCAATATAATCCATTCACTTTCTGCTTATGGGTTATTGGTACAATGCTTGGTAGTAACCTTTCTCTCTCGCTCGCTCGAGTCACTCGTGGAACCAACCCCTTCGTCGAAGCGCAAGTAGGTAATGCGTCCAACGTTCGCTCTTCACCCCGTGGACAGGGACCATTCACGAGCGGCGTCATCGCGTTAGGATAAACTTTTGAAGCTGTTGGCGAAAGTGTACAGCGTTTGCTTTTATGCGATATTGCAAATTTCATTACAAATCTAATTTCGGGAATAAGCCTTGGTGCTCTGCTATCGTAAAATAAAAATGCTTGAAACGACATTTTATGGTTTGCGTTTGAGTGACGATTCTTGCAGGCGGACTCTAGCAAAACATCATTTCCCACGTTCAAATTCGCCGTTAAAAGGGCATTTGAATTTCAGTTTTTATTGCTAAATCTCTCTCGTTTCAAGGGAACATGAGATTCGAGTGCAACTTATTAAAGAGAAAAAAAAATATAGTAATTAGCTTTCTAACGAGAAGGCAATCTAGGTTAAGGGAAAGGATAAGCAAAAAGCTTCCATCTCGGGTCGATCGATTCAAAAGAAGGGAAAAATGAAAATCAAGGTTTTCTAGTGAACGTGAAGATCAGTTTGGATTAAGATTTTTGTTAACTCTCGTTTGAACTTTACCTGTTAGGTGAAAATGATATGGAGTTTGATATACAGAGTGATTCTGAAAAAGTGTGTAAAACTGTAAACAATGACAGAGGTGACCAGAATGAACATTTTCTTTTAATACAATGTGGTTCCGAATTTGAACGCTAACTGAGATATGAACAGAAATAAAAATGCCGCCACCAAGATCAACAAGTTAATAACTCATGTTCTGCAACGCCTAAAATAATGAATTTTGGAGGAATAATAGGGTACATACAACTATGTATACCGTTAAAGTTTGATCGAATTCCAATGAGTAGTTTCCGAGTTACGCACTCAACATCGTAACATGTACTGGTTAGCACTCGTATGTGAGCACTATTATGATTTTGAATGCGTAACTAGGAAACTACTCGTTGGAATACAAACAAAATTTAACAGTTTACACAGTTTTATGTACCCTATTATTCTGCAAAATTCATTCTTCTAGGCGTTGCAGAACCTGAGTTATTAACTTGTTGATCTTGGTGGCGGCATTTTTATATCTGTTCATATCTCAGCGTTCAAATTCGGACCTACATTGTATTAAAAGAAAATGTTCATTCTGGTCACCTTTGTCATTGCTTACAGTTATACACACTTTTTCAGAATTACCCTGTAAATATTATCTGGAACAGGAGGGAGAGTCTAACTTGAAATCAAACTTATTTTCTTGTCTGAACACCGTCCATGTACTTCCATTTTTAAATTTAAAAAAAATTTCAAATTTTTTCAACTCTAAGATTTTGATCCCTGAAAGGTTATTTGTGACTCGAGGTTATGAAGTCAAAATTCACTGTAATTCCAAGAGACATTCTTGGAATTGCGGAGATGAGTTTTTACACGGATTTTCTTGGAGCACTTCCCTTCACTTCACCTGTCGGGGGATCCCACGACTCGATATTGCGAAATTTTGGGGTCGTCATATTTCGGAGAGAATTGAGTTTTTGAGAAATGGCTTTAGATAAGCCCTCCACATAAATCGATTAGTGGATGGGATATTTAATCTTTCGAAGTAGAGATGTTCTAGGCCTTTATTATTGCTTTTTATTCTTATTGCAATATTTTAAAGAGAAATGCACATTTACTGACTCAATTTATGCATAAAAGTCTTTGGAGTGCGTATTGTTAAAATGAAGCTTAAATTCATTTTTAAGAAAATTGCTTTACGGAATAAGGCAAAAACTGAATATGCACAGAAAAATTTTATATTAGTTTTCAAATATTTTTTAAAGATTTAAAGACACTATTTTGCTGCCATTGCCAATTTCATTTTTCCTGACCTTGATAGAGATGAAAAACGAATGCACGTATAACAATTTTTTATTACATTCTTAAGCCATAATAGAAGGTTACTTGCAAAACAGAGTTATTTAATTTTTTAACAAAATAACGTTTTTCTTAATCCTCAAATCTTCTTAAAACATTAAAACCGTCGTCGTGCTAAGGTGATCTTGAAAGCTTTGGAGAAACGAAAACGAGTTGGAGGGCTCTGTTTCCTCTTAATTACTTTATTAGAATAGATATATATTTAAAAAAAACAAATAAGAGTTTCTTGTTTTCACTTCTTGTCAATGGCATTTGAATTTCGGCTGTTAAAGGAGCATTGGACTAAAGGGAAAAGTGGACGACAACGACGAGTGTTGGTTGAAAGAGTGAAGGGACTCTGCGCTTGCGGGGGAAAGGCTTAAGTAGACCAATGACCGTGAATAACCTTGGTTAGGCTGGAAAGCAAGGAACGCATTTGGACAAAAAAATATAGAAAAAAAATAATAGAGAGAGAGAGAGAGAGAGCCTTCAAGGGTTGTTCCTGTTGGACGAAAACGAAATCTACCGAAGTAGGTTGGGTGCAAGAGCGATAGTGGAAAGTAGAAGAAAAGAAGAAATTGATAATATTAATAATGATATAATAATTGCAAGAGACGTTTGAGTGGAAAAGGTGGGCATACTATGGGGAAAATAATAATAATTCTTCTTTAAAAATATTTTTATATCTCTCTTGAAGGTGTTTGGTGTTGATAATGAACTTTTTTTTCATTTGCTTTGCTATGAAGATGAAAAGGAAATTTTTGTTGTTTTTTTTTTCTTTTAAATGGTGAAATGAATTAGTGGTTTGGTGGTCATTGTTTTCTCTTCGAGGAGGAAACTAAGAGCTTTTAGGTGAGTCACAGGTCAAATCAAGGAATATCTTTTTTTTTTTTTTTTTTTTTTTTAGGTACTTGACATATAGTTTTAGAGATAATAAAATATATCCGATTAAGCTTAGACCTTTTCTTTAGATGATTTTTAATTTTATTTATATTATAAACCCTTTCAAAGATTAATTCTTTTGAGTATAGAAAGGAAAAATATGAAACGAAAAGAAAACGAAAAAGAGTGAATGTTAATGTGTTAATTCAAGGATTTATTTTTTTTTATTAAATGAGAAAATAATGTAAAAAATATTTAATTTCAAAAACGTTTAATTGTTAAATTACTCGAACATACATGAAGTCCTGTCAAACATTGTAGTATATGTAATTTAAAGTGAATATGCGAAAGATTTTTTAATTACCGGGATATGTTAATTTTAATTACTTAAATGATTCATCAAATAAGTATCTATATTTTAAAAACAATATTCTAATGTCAAGCTTTTGGAAAATATTTTAATTACTCAACATATAATGAAGTGAACAACACACACCTTTTATTCATTTTTACATTGGCTTAATCTTAAAATTAAAAAATAATTATAATACTATTTTGATACAAATCATAGCCTTTAGATTTGTTATTGCACTTAAACCTCTTTCATCCAAGATTAGCTAACCCAGAAATTCCCATAAATCTAATATTTTTGTAGCTGTTATTGTCTGATATTTTGAAGTTGACTTTGAAACTTGCTGAAATTACTTCTTTTGTTTAATAATTTCAAGAATAATAAAGCAAGAAAACCCATTGCACTGCATTTAATAAGCTAGAAGTTCCAGGATACTTTGCTGATGAACTTCATTATGATATAAATGACTACATTTAAAATTCCCGAGGACGCGGGTTCGACCCTGGCCGAGGACGATGAGGATTTTTTTCAGGGGGAAAATCCTGAGATCACGCACTTCCTTCGGAAGGGAAGTAAAGCCGTTGGTCCCGTGTAGTCGTTTGCCTGCTGCACGTTAAAGAACTCTTGCGAGGCAAAATTTGCGGCTCCTATAACGCCGTCCTGAAATGACCAAAGAAGTTGGAAAGGACGTTCATACCAAACAAACCAAACCAAACCAACATTTAAAATTCTGTAAGTGGGAAAGGTTCAGGTCCCGACGATTACGAATAGAGAAATTCTAGTGTGTTGTCAAGAATAGAACAATAGTCCTACTGAATGTTCAAGGTTATATTGACTAAATCAAATTCTTTTTTATAATTTGGGTTCTTCTTTTAGGTGATCATATCTACTTTGCAATATACTCACATTATTCCTGCATATTCCTCGTATTTTGGAAAGTAAATGAACTGTAGTGCTCAAACTTCATTTTTTTTTTTTTTTATTTTTTATAACGAAATTCTTTCCTAACTCTACAATGGGATTGGAAATTAAGACTTTATAAATCTTGAAAATAAACTTAGCAATATAGTGTTCACACAGAAAATATAATACCGAAAGGCTGCTCCAAATGAAACAAACTTTAGTAAACATATAGACAATTAGATCGAAAAGAAAGGATTTAATTTCGGAGACAAGGAGAGCAATCTAAGACGGCTTGAACAATGAAATATGGCCGGCATTTTTATTTACACGTCCAGTAATATCGAGTAGTAAATTGCCGAATAGGTGTAGGGGAGGAGTCGATATTAAGTTAAGGCTTATGAAGGCAGTATATGGATACTTTGTAGTCGTTGTATGCTGATGTTGGCAGCGTTGAAACACGGCGTTTGGAATATTTCGAAGGTATGGCAACAAATTGAATTATAGCAATTGGGTAACGAATCATCGTGGCCACCAGAGATAAACGGCCATCGAAAGTGATGAAGCTGCTGAGCTGGATAAGGTTCGATCTTTAGCGCTCAGAAAAAATCGACTCTTCGCCGGACACATATCCATTCGTTCGCCAAGCACCTTATCCTTGTCCATGACAAGAGGCCATGATATTAATGATAATAATGAAAACAAATGTGCTAGATGTAACAACTTTAACCTTGATACAAAGTCGGAATGTGAGTGATTCGCGTGAATTATAGTCGCGAGGCCATGTTATTATTGTCACGTGAAGCCATTCCTGGGAAGAATAAAATCCTGTTTTAGTTTTAGGCTTTAGAGAGACAATGCTACTGCGAATAATCCCGTTTTGGGAAGAGTATACAAATGCCCTTTCCGACCTAGGATTCTCATATTTTCGGATAACCGAGCAATGTAAAAGTCTGAATTTAGTATAGCTAAGGCAGCTCTTGCAGAACATATTAACAGGCTTTAACAAATGTGAGCTAGGAGAAGAACCAAGTTCAGCGCCAACCATGTAAGAAGCACCTTACCCAAAGTGTACTGTTGAAGTGGTGAGAAAGTCAAGGCTAGCATCGAAATCGTAAACCTCAAAACCCAATGCAGGATTGGCTCTTCCATCGGAGTATCAGAGGCAACTGTAAGTCGCATAATTAACCGATTTGCAAATGGAAAGACGGCACAAGACCTATGCACAAATTAATGCGATGCTAAATCGCAGAGCGCAAAACCTATGCACGGGAATGGTATGAGCGAAACCTGGCGGGAGAAAAGTGCAATTTTAAGTGGTAATCTTAAATGAAGCATGGATCTACTTAAGCAACTGCACAACTGCATCAACATTCGAGCGATCTTCTATCGCAAAAATGGATCCCAAGGCCGCGGAGATCTTGCGCGACAATGAAAGGAAACTTTTTTTAAAGAAATTCTGCTTGTTGTTGGGTTTAGCTAGAAAGAAAGTTAACGCTGCGCAAAGTTTCATCAAAAGCAAAAATTAATATCGCCTACTATCCTGGAACCAATTTCTCACTCCGGTATCCCACATCTCCATGGTGCGGAAAAGACTCAGGTTTGGTTTCAAGCCGCATGAAAAAATCGATGGCTGTCTTCAAGAATATGATGCTGTAGAAACAAGGATCAGGGCTATCGACTTCAGTAAGATACCGATGGAATCGCCAGATGCTGCTCCTATAGACTACTGTGAATTTGGTCTACTCAAAAGGACTTTGAGAAATCGACGGCCTCATACTTTATATGGTCTATGGAACGCCTGCATCGAAATACTTTGCTCCGTACCCTTCTGCGCATACTGCTGCAGTAAAACTCCGATGTCGTGCCATAGCCAAGATCCAAGGCCAAGAACACAGAACTTAATTGATGGAGTTCTTGGCGTTTCAATAGCAGAATAAAGCATTCCAATTTCGTTCACAGAAACGTTAATCAACCTCTATACAAGTACTTGCTTGTATACCCAGAACAATATTTCACTACTTTACTTGAGCTAAAAACACACTATCTCAGATAATGAAGTCAAAAATTAAAATTTTCTTGAAATATAAATGGATAAACGAAAGCGCAATTCAAAGTTTTAGTTCACCTCTGTGAAGACTAGATTCTTAAAATTAAAGAATTTAATCAAGTAAAAACTTTAATTTTTCATTCTCAGATAGCTAAAATTTTACTGGAAAACTAAATCATTGATAGATTTTCCTTTATTAATATTAATATGCATATTTTTGTTAATCTTGTATGGTCCTTCGGCTTATTGGGTTCAGTCAGAGATTCGATTATTATAAAAATAAAATAATCACAGGAAAGGTATTTTAATAAGCTTTAAGTTAACAGTTGTCTTATGTCTTTGTGAAAAATTAAAATTCGTAGTTTTAAAAATTGTGAGGGTTGGGGGGCGGGGGGGGGGGGGGAGAAAGAGGAAGTAGAAATAGGAGAGAGGGCAAGTGAAGAATTGTCAACCTATTGAAGTAGTGTAGTATAGTAGCCGAGAACGGAGGCGACCTACCCGACGATGCACTTTCCTAGGCAGCAGAGTTGCTCTGCTGAAGTGTTCATGGGCGATTGTTGCTGGGTCCAGGTCCCGTTATTATCATTGTGATGGGAGTGCACGTGCTCCTTCCATTGACGGAACGAGGAAGAAAGCAAAGGGTGGCGTATGGGAAAGGTCTTCCTTCCACCGGTGATTTGTAGGTTTGCAAATGGACAATGGGCCCAGATGGTTCCCCACACACATAACTGGAGCGCTCAGGTGACAAATGACCCGCAAACAGACAATAATCTCGGTTGAGGAAGAGAAATGCTCGATTTGTTTTAAAAGCATTAGCCCTGGAGTGAATGTTAAATGAGGATGAGATGGATAAGGAATGCGAAGTTTGTTCTCTTTTAATTCAATGTTTATTCACTTTATTTTCTTTAACGAATCGACTTTTCATAGAAAGCCTGCCTGAAGGTTAAATTAGCAGTTGAACGGGAATTTTGTGAATTTCAGACCGCTTCGAACTAAAGTAGCTTAACAATTGTTAAATTGTTAACAAAATGTCATATCCTTGGTTGAAAAGCTATGAATAAACCTAACTGACTGCTCACAACCCTTACTCCGTTCTCGCTTCCGAATTTATTTAAAGAATGCTGAGGTATTGTTTGAATTACTTCAACAAATGGCTTCATCATCAGATTCGTTTATATCATCAAGCATGATAGTGATATGTTATCCGCTTTTTTAAATAAATTGCTTGAAAAAATAACTGAAATTTAAATTGCACTGATAAATACCCTGTTTATCCTGGATAAGTGGAGAAAAGTTAGAACAAATGATGAATGTAAATAAAATTTCTATTTGGGATTGTTCTGTAGAGTATTGAATTCGGATATTCAAATTGTTAGTTTAGATAGGAATTTGGAGCGTGAAATCACAAATGTCGCTGCTTTCTCATTCCCTTTGCAGATAATGTAAAAATATTTTTGCGAGAGAGAACCCTTTTAAATCGCATTTAAAGAACAAAGATGTTGCACTTGGTAGACGCTTTTTCGAATTTCTGGATATAAGAAGGGTTGTTTATGGTGCGCAGACAAGAATGGTAAAGAATCTAAATTTTTTATTGTTGCATATATCAGTAGGTGCTTTAAGGATCATTGCAATTATGATTGCAAATCACAAGATTTAAATGAAATGGCGATTAAAGGCTTGTGTCATAGGAGGGGGTCTGATATTTAATAAGAAGAAAACTAATATTGAATAGAAGAAAACTAGCATTCAAAAAATTTTCCCGCAATAAGTCTCTTAAATTGTTAAGTTTTGATTCGCGATTAATTTTTAAACCGTATCTTTAACGAAAAAAGAACGTAAAACTTTGAACGTAAAACGTTAAAAATCACCAATTCGGTACTATTGAAGAAATTATGAACATAATAAAATGTGCAAGTAACTATAAGAAGATAAACATGATGGAAAATATTGAAATGTTTAAACAAAAACGCAAAAGAACATAATAAGTGAATGAACTTTGACATGGCCCTTAACTTAAGTGATTTTAATTTGAATTACCCAATCAAAAACGCCGTATCTCTGTCTTTGAAGATATATGCTTACCGATTAGCGATCACTCTTTCTAGCTTGATTTTAAATATTAAACTTCTTTTTCTGTTGTTATTGGCTCTGTTGATGATGTAACACATCGAAACGATTTAGCTAAGACATTAACTTAACTTTAGATCTTGTTGACCGACCATTAACCAAGAGTTTTCGTCCCCTCAATTCAAAAAAATGCTTTTTACTAAAATCGATTTAAAAATCATGATTCCATAAGATCTGAATATTTGTACGGGATGTATGTACGTATATGACCAAATTTTATGCAGCTAACTCCTCGGAAACGGCCAACGGCAGACCCGAATGAAATTAATCACTCTTTAGGTACGTGTTCCTCGGTGCGACTATCACGATGATAATTCAACGATGATCGTTGAGCACTATTTCTTTGTATTTCCTATGGAGCTGTTTTGCTCCGAGCGACTGCCACTAGAGTCGTCAACGATGATCGTACGTCTTGAATAGTCGTTCAGGAGAAGGGTGAATATAATCGTTAGTCGTTAACGATTTTTGTAGTGAGAAGACTATGTGCAGACGTTTTCTGACACCGATGACGAAATTATTCTCGAAGAAGTGCCGCATCATTGTCACATGCGTCCTTCAAGGATCAAAGAGTCAAGATAATATATGCGCTGAAATTGCCAATAAAGTTGGAAACCATATTGTTCTTTAGTTATTTAAATACTTGTACATTTTCTTTTAATAATTACTTGATAATTTCAATGTAAAATTTTTTGACGAAAGTGCACCACAAAATGAACAAAATTTTACTATATTCAATAACTATATTATGCAACATTATGCAAATCGGGTTCAAAGTAGTCAAAAATATCGATTTTTAAACGTTCATGATATTTTATTCGTAATTCGGATCAATGAATCAATGATTTTTTTTCGATTTACATATAAGCTCAAACATACGGTATTTTTTGGCTCTTTTCATTATATATGTCGTCTTCCATCTCCTCAATCAAAAGGCATTTAATCAATAATTTTTTACGTCTACTCAATTCATTCTGTTAAACACAACCTTCCTCTAGAACGATGTGACTGCGAATGAAAACACGCGACTAGTGAAAAATCAAAAAACGCAGACGCTCCGAGCAAAATGGTAACCAACGATTATCGTTCAACGTTTAATCGTTGCACGCTCATCGTTGAAACGATCATCGTGATAATCGCACCGATGAACACGTAGCTTTAGTCGGTTCTTTAAATTGTGCTTGGTATATTTTATGACGATTGGTTAAGCATTTAAAAAAGTAAAGAAACGGCTGTATCATTCATACAAGCCAAAAAAAAATCCTCATTGTAACGGAATAGTTTTGTAAATAACTTCATGGTTCTGATGAGCCATTTATGAGTTTTGCGGTTTTTATTTTTAAACAATGTTAAAAATTGGGCGAATCAAACAATTTACATTACACTTTAAATTTGGCGCCAACAATACGATCATGATGTTCGCGTGCCCCAGGCCAATGTCAACAATGCACTAACACACGCCCTCCATTATCTACAGACGGCTACCATAGCAGGCAACAAAATTATATAATTATACGAGGGTTAAATCGTAACCACCGAGAGAGAAATACAGTGGTTACGGTTAAATCCAGTTTTAAAAACGGGGATTTTTCTTTATTCAAAAACCATAAATTTAAACAAACGAAACTTTATTGAATTTTTTTTGTGAAATATTTCTGATTTTTAAGCGGGCCTGCTCGCTTTCTCTCTAGGAGGTGTTTATCAGTAAGAGTATTAATTAAATTGTATGGATTCTTATTGCTATATAATTAAAGAAAATCTGCGTGATCACGGCAATATTGCAGCACTCGAAAACGTTGATGTAAACGTCGACATCAAAAACGATCGAATATTTCAGACCCTACATGGCTAGATATTCTAAATGACATACCAAAGCTCTCAAACAAACATTCTGGGATCACGCGCACCAGAAAAGGAGGAATAAGGATGAAATTTTAACTAAACATAATCAACTTAACAAGCCATCGAAATGTTGGAAAAAAGCAACTCTACAACTCCACTTTCAGATGCTAACGCCATCTCGGGTCAAGATTCCACATTAAAAGACAATTTTAATGATTTCCGCTGAACAACTACAGTGCGTCCAAAAAATATAGACTCACGGAGACTTTTTTTCTGTATTTTTATATTTAATAAAATAATTTTTTGAATTAAAAGAAGGAATGTTTATTTAATCATTAATAAATATTTTTCACTAAAAAAACAATAACTTAAGAATAAATAATAAAAAAACAATTAAAATAAGAAATATAGTAATAACGTATGTCCAAATATTATAAACTCGGATAGCGCCATTTGCAATCTTTAAGACATTAGGACTGTTCTTATTAAAGGTATTGTCAATTAATAATTAATATTTAATTGTTAAGCATTTTAATGAAAAAAAATTTTTTAATAGTTAAATTGCAATGGGACGTGGCAAACCATTAACCAAATATGAAAAAGGACGAATTGATGTCTTAAAAGGTCAAGGTTTGTCAACTAGGATAATTGCTGGACATTTGCAACGATCGCAAACAATTATCCAGCGTTACATTATCATAGGACACAAATACGGCATAAAAAAAGCCTTCTGTGCGTCCACAGAAATTGTTACCAAGACAAAAACGATTTGTAATAAAGAAAATTAAAACTGACCAGACGTCGTACAGAAAACTAGCTAGTGACCAAACCCCAAACGTCTCAAAATCAACAATTGATAACCTTGTTAGGAGCGATAGTCACTTAAAATATAAGAAGAAATATGCACCGAAGCTGTCCTAAGGACACGAAGAAAAACAACTGGCATGGTCTGGTCGAAAGATAAGATTGCTTGGACAACGGAATGGCGAAGAAAAAATTTAATTTAGACGGTCCAGATGGGTGGAGGTTTTACTGACGTGACTTAAGAAAAGAGCCAGCGATTTTTTTCAAAATGCCTGTGTGGAGGGGGGTCAGTTATGGTTTGGGGGGGCTTTTAGTTGGAGTGGGAAAACGCCTATAACATTCATAAATGACAAAATGAATGCTATAGGCTATCAAAAATGCTGGAAAAATCATTTCTGCTACACGCTGAAGGCATCACGGGAGCTCCGTGGTGGTTTCTGCAAGACAGACCCCTAATTCACACTGCTGCCAGCACCAAAAAGTGGTTTGCTGACAATAGTATAGATTTGTTGAGTTCGCCTGCACTCTCGCCAGACCTTACCCTATTGAAAATGTATGAGGTATGCTGGCTAGAAAAGTGTATGCCAACGGAAAAAGCGTTACCGGGATTCAAGAATTGAAAGATGCAATTCATGAATCCTGGGAAGAAATTAAAGAGCCCTACTTCAAAAAGTTAATTTACCTCAATGCTAAAAAATAAAGGAGGGCATATTAATTATTAAATTTAACAGGTTTGTCTACTGAGTTTAAAATATCTGGACAGATGTCTTGCTTTTTTTTTTTATTTTATTTTAATCGTTTTTGTTTTTAGCACATTTTCGTAGAAAAGTGCTTATGTGATCGGTTTGTCCAGCTGTCCGTCCGTCGGTAGACACAATTCCAACAATGCATTGCGTTGCAATAGAGATAGTGCGTGTATTGAATTGCTGGAAGAGACGAATTATCCTTGCATTGGGGAAAAGGCGTGCTGAGCCGTGGCCGTCGTGATAGATAAAGGCCTGCTCATTCGCCTTCTATATAATAGTAGCAAATGAAATCTGTCAAGATAGGCTTTTCTGCATTTAAGACTATAATTTGTGCTTCCTGTTGGTGACATCTAGAGAGCATTCAGAGCATTAACATATTACATCTAGAGCTTTAGCACATACGACATTTACGGGAGTTGGGATCTATTCTCATAGATTTACTCAACTTTAATTTAATAATAATTAACTTAATAATTTAATAATAATTAATTTAATAATTTAATAATAATTGTGACAACAGCAGGGAAAACCCACCGGATATTCCAGAGGGCCCCCCAACAGGCCACAGCCCCCCAACGGGGTTAATGAAAATACATATAAAATGGGGGGGGGGGAATGCATAATCAACAGAATAAAATCACAGCAAAAGAAAAGCAGAGTCAATCAAGACCAAACAATGACAAAATAATAATAATAAATAAATATAAAAACAAAAACAAAAAAAAAATAAAATAAAATAAATAGTATACAAACAGTAAACTACAAACAGAACCAAAAGCCCAAAAGAGATACCGTGAAATCTATTATATTATTTGATGAAATATGCAAAGAAAATCTGGCATTTCCAGAAGCCATTATTGGCTTATATTGAAAAGTCGAATTTACAAATAAAATACTTAAAAAATAAATATACAAAATTTGAAAAATCTTAAAAAGAAGTTTTTTCACAAGATAAAATTAGAACGTGTTCTGATTATTAATATTTTATTTTTTATATTAACCTTTTCAAGTTTTTCAGTTTTTCAAGTTTATTCGTTTAAATTCTCTGTATACATTAGTTTACTTAAATAGTAATTTACAATTTACTTTTCATATTTATATATTTTCTCTAAAGTGTTTTAAAATGTAGGTTAATTCTATGTATCCATGTATGGTGCCGTAAAACAAAGTTGTGCTCCCTTTATCTGCTTTGGCGGTAAAATCATTCTTGTTTATAATTCTTAAGTTATTGTTTGTTTGTTTTTTTTGCTTTTTTGCTTTTTTTTTGTTAAAAATAATTTTAAATGTTAAATAAACATTGTTAATTTTAATTTTAACAATTCTATTGTAATTTATAAACATACAGAAAAAAAAGACTCCGTGAGTCTATATTTTTGGACGCAATGTATGCCCTAAATTAACCAACCATATGACAATAGAGTGTGAGGAGTTAGCTCGAAAAACAACAAGGTTGCCACCTAGCGACAAATGCGCGAAAAAACTTGCGGGAATCAATTGTAAGCCGTAGCCCACGTGAAAGACAGGCCCTGGTCAACGCCTCCTAAAGATAAGGCCTGAACGCGAAAACGTCATACATTGTTACATCATCATCCGAAGATACGTTTAATCGCATTACTACCAATAATAAGCCCTGAAATGCGATTAAACGTATCTGTGGATGATGTAACATTGTCTGACGTTTTCGCGCTCAGGCCTTATCTTTAGGAGGCGTTGCCCCGGCGCGGAAAAGTCACCTGACCATCTTAATCCTATTAACAATGTAACTTTCATTTTTCCATCTTGGATTTTAATAATCAGCAATTTTTCGTTTGTTGGAAACAATGAAGGTTACATTGTTAATAGGACTAAGATGGTCAGGTGACTTTTCCGCGCCAGGGCCTGTCTTTCTCGTGGGCTACGATTGTAAGCATTATGACGTATTGAAATGAAATTCAACTTGGATTTGGGAAAATAAAAGAAAATGATTCCTTTATATTGAGTAATTTGAGTAAAGGAAAGGATTTATATGTGAAAATGTATTTGATTTTCGCGAAAAATAAAAAGGAATTAAACTACTATTAGCTTCTTTTAAACGTAAAAGTAATGTTAATCAATGTTAGCTTCTTATTTCAACTGTTACCTATTCAAAAAATGTTTAATCTGATGATGAGAAATATTCTCGAAAACTTATTCCTCTTCTTTGCCAACTTTGTTCTGTTCTGTGTAAAATTTTTCTTTAATTTATTTTATCATTTGGATCACCTTCTTCAAGATTTATTAATTGTATTTTGTTACCACCATCTTCGTCCTTCTTCAAGTTTTATTGTATTACTATTATCACTATCTTCTGCCATAATCTTCAAAAGATTGCATCAAGTTTATTTCCATCTATCCACAAGACGGTTTTTCAAGATTAGTGACTTTATATTTATTTTGTTTTTTTAATATATGTTAGTTTACGTTTTTTCACATTAAAAAGGAGAATATCAAGAGTTTAATTTAATGTCAATCAACCATAAAAAAAATAGAAACAAAGGTTAAAAGAAAGCAATTATAGGAGTTTATTAAGAAAAGATTAAAAAAAATTATATTAAAAATTAAATCAAATTCTATTAAAGATCTCAACAGTTAGAAATTATATCAGGTCGTTGCATATCAAATGCCGGATTGCAGAAGTCACTTTTAATGGCCCTCCAGAAAGTACACCATCACGCTTGCTATTCGAAATAATCCCCATTGCAATCCAAACATTGATGCCAACGATTTGGCAGCTTCTCGAGCCCTCTCCGATAGAATCCATGGTCACGGGACTCAATAAACTCCCTGGATGCGTTTTCGACGTCTGCTTGGGTTAGAAATGTTTTCCTCCTGAGAAAATTGTCCAGGCTCTGGAAAAGATGGTAGTCGGTAGGGGAGAGGTCCGAAGAGTACGGGGGATGTAGAAGCACCACGTAGCCCAGAGCCTGTAGCGTCTGCACGGTCGTTCGTGCAACGTGCGGACGTGCGTTGTCATGCAGCAGAAGGACGCCTTTGCGATGCACAAGTACAGGTTGTTGCTGACACAGTTTTGTGTGCATACGATGCAGTTCACGACAGTAGGTCGCAGCGTTGATCGTCTTCCCCTGCTGCAGGTAACCGCAATGCACTACACCACGGATGTTCCATCAAACAGTAACCGTGAGCTTTTTTGGGGTGCAACGGGGGTTTAGGGAACTGTCGAGGGTTTCATCAGCATCCGCTGACCATTTCGTATAGGAGCCACTTCTCGTCGCAGGTGACAATGCGATCAAGAATCCCCGCTTCTTCATGGCGCAAAATTCCGTACCCACCTCCAACTGACGCTCTTTTTGGTTTTCCGTAAGTTCATGTGGGACCAATTTGTCCTGCTTTTTCACCTTGCCGATGGTCCTAAGATGTCTACTGACAGTTGACGCTGATACAGCATGATCCTCTGCAAGGTCTCGAACAGTTTTTGACGGGTCCTCTTCCACAGATCGCTTCAGATCAGCGTCATTCAACACGTTGGGCGGTCTGCCGCGTGGCTCATTTGCCAGGTCCGTCATTCCCGCCCGGAATTTTCGGAACTAACGCTGGACAGTACGTTATTTTATGGTGCCTACACCGAACACCTTATTGATGTTTCGAGAGGCGCTGGATGCAGTGATTCAACTGAACTGGTAATGCATTATCACACGTAATTCGTATGAAGTCATGACTATCTTCGCTTGGGTTCAAACGCTATTAAATATCATCGCAGACATGCAAATTTCAGATTTATCACTGGGAATATACCACTTTGTTATGGGTACTTGCTACTAAACGTGGAAACCGTGCTGAAGCGCGGAACCCACCTCGAAATCCGACATTTGATATGCAACGACCTGATATTTCTGGTGTTTGTAAATGTAAAATTGGAAATTTTAAGTACAAACTCATCTGTGCAGTTATCCACTTCATTAATAAAGAAAGAGATAAGTCTAAAAGAAAATACAGAGAGGAAGGAAGTTTATTATCTGATATTTTAACTTACAAGTAAATGAAAAATAAGATTCTAATTCATTTATCTAAAAATAAAAAGAGCAACTAGAAGAAGTCTCTCTACTGAAGAAAATGTTTTTTAGATGTTGTCAAGCCCCTACCCGAGAATGCATTCCTGCCCCTACGCTGTGAATGCTTTCCCGTATATTCTTTTCAAAAAACGCCACTAGTTAGCGTTCTGCACAACTCCTCACTAGAGTGCCTATAAGGAGAGTGGCGACAACTAGGAACGGATTTTGATTGGTTAACTTTCCGGACACCATTGTTTTCCCAAAATAGCTTGCCGTTTGCATTACAGCTATACAGAAATTAATAGTTTTCTTTTAATCGTTCCGTTTTTCGTTTTAATGTGCATGTTTTAATTTTTGCTAATAAAATTACATTATTAAAGTTTAAAAGTTGAGGTTTTATTAGACCCGCTTTATAATTAACGATTGAAGTGGCGAAGAGGGAAGGGGATAAGTTTTTTCATAATAAAGTATTTACAGTTTTACTGTTGTTCATAAAAATGTGAATCTCACAAAATAAAGTGATTTTTTTAATGATATAATATTAGATAAATATTTCAAGCAATGTTAAAAAATTTTTAATTTATATAATTTTTTTTTAATTTATATAATTTCAGGGAATTTTTATTCAAGGGTCATTCGGGCCCAACGAGCAAGATTTTTATCTTGAAAAATTTAAAACAAACCGTAAAAGCAATAGTAAAAATAACATTTAATAAACACAACATATTTAAGTCATATAATATATTCAAACGGAGAAAAATTTTGGAAAATGAAACTTGAAATTTAAGTATTTTATAGATAGTTTGTAGCGTCAAAATTTATTTTTCAGTTGTTATTTAACTGCTAGACATGGAAGTGATGACGAGCGTAATTGTTCGCGCGAAAAATTAACACCTAGATGTAACATAATTTTGGTTCATATTTTTTTAAATTTATTTGCAACTTGCAAACACGAGAAAGTGACGTTAGAACAATTCCACGATAAAAAGAATGTAAAAGTGAATCTAGATTTTTTCCTAAAACTAATCATCGATAATTGAGAATTTTTTTCATCTTTTGCAAGAGATGTCAAATTTTTATTTCTGTTTAAATGTAAAATGTGTATAGACTGCTAAATATAATCTCTTTGGTTATTGGCTTTTAGTTTCCCTTTTTGCTGAAAAGGTGAAAAAATCAATTCTCGAACTTGGTATCAGCTGATCAAATAATCACATTTATTATGAAAATTAAAACGTTAATGTGCTTCTTTTTTTAACCTCCTTTATCTAATATACAAATAAACCTTGGTAGGCTGATAAGTATTAGCCATCTTTACATTTCTTCTTAATAAGCTGAAAAGTATCGTAAATTGTACTTCTGCTAATTCAATCGTTGGGAAAAACATGGCCGACGGCCCGAGTTGTCGCCACTCTCCTTACAGGCACCCTACTCCTCACTAGAGTTCCTGTATAAAGGAACTCTACTCCTCACACTCTTTTCCTATGAATCACGATGTGCCACTACCCACTCGGATATCTCACTGACTTATGACAGGATCTTCAAAGTCATCGGTAAAGTTGTGATTGATTCTGCTAAATCTATTATTACAGATTTATTTTAACCATTACTAAACCAACTAAAGAATTTATTTTCTACTACCAATAAAATGCTCCTTGACTGTACATCTAATGTAATGGCGTCCGAGTCCTCCCAACACAATGACCAATAATCTTTCTTTAAAGTCCCAGTGCAAGTTCCAACAAAGTCTGATCCGATTCAATTTTTAGAAGTTTCTTCTAATGGGATTTTTCGGCCATCGATGAAACTTAAGAGGACCAGACAACGGCCTGATATAACTATACAGCATGTTCAAGCGGAGTCCACGCTCTTTGCATGGTCTATTGTGGAGGAGTGAAGAATAATACTCCTCATTGCACTTAAGTCTCATTGCCCGTCATCTACAGATGTGAGTGAACCGATTATACAGGGTGATTCAAATCGTGTGTAAAACAATTTATGGGGGTATTACAGAGGTGAAGGTAAGCACAAAAAGTCCTATGAACATGGGTCCGAATTTGAATGATAACTGAGATAGGAACAGAAATAAAAATGCCGCCACCAAGATCAGCAAGTTAATAACTCAGGTTCTGTAAAGCTTAGATTAATGAAATTTGGAGGAAGAACAGGGTACATAAGACTTTGTATACCGTTAAAATTTTATCGAATTCCAACGAGAAGTTTCCGAGTTACGCAGTCAAAATTGCAAGTGCTGGTTAGTACTCGCAAGTGAACACGTGTTATGATTTTGAATGAGTAACTTAGATACGGTAAATTAGTAAGGATCGTAAAAAGTTATCTAGCACCAATCCAGTACTCATGTCTAAATTTAATCTTAACTTACACGTGGGCTCTAGATGCGTTAGCTGGATTGGTGTTCTACCTAAGTGCATCTGTACTACCATCTAATGGGTGAAGTCGATAAGTGATCGCAAATGGATGATGAACTTGTAAATGTTCATGGTATATGATAAGAAACTTGCTCCAATAAATTTGCTTATAAGCAACCGATAAGATTGTTAATAAAACTTGTCGGCCAATTACGAAAGCAAAAACGGATGAAGGGATTGTCTTATCTAGTTCATATGACGCCTTGAACTAGATGTGATGCGTCAAATTTGATTTGCTCAAGGCGTCACCTGATACTTGGCCACATTGCACAACAACTGAAGTAATTTTATGACATGAAGCAAAGTAAACTTGCAAATAAATTTAACAAATCGTATAATAAATTGAAATGGTGGAAGGGTAGATTTGCCTAAAATGTCCTAAACTTAATTTTTCTTGCATTCACCAAGATCTAATTATTTTGTAAATAATTTCTTTTGATGAGTTAACTGAAGAAAAATTGGTCACATAAACTACATGTCACATGTAATTTTAGCTAAAATATGAGTAGCGCAGTGGAAAGTAAATAACATGTAACAGTGGACTGATTTAAAGTAATAAAATGAAATGTTTATTGAAAATTGTAAATATAGTAAATACAAACAAGAAGGAAAGATGCAAACTCCTTCCTTAAAGGCAAACCATGCCAGCTACCAACACAAAACAAAAGCACCAATTAATTCAAACGCTGAAATTAATTGCAACCACACTTCTATGTAACAAGTAAATTAGCATAAATAACCTTAACTACTTGCACAACTTAAAGGATAAGCATTTTAAACACAATAGCAAATACTTAAGCTGAATATAGCCTAAACCCTTAACAAATATCAATCAGCTAGATAGCAACTCCAAAAACTTAGATGCTAAAGTTGTATGACAAAAGCTTATTGGCTAAGCAACTAAAATGTAATACAATAATCACATCAAATATGGCTTAAACTACAACAGTAAAAAGAATGAACAGTTTGCAAGCCATAAGTCTATCCGTAAAATTACAGCCGTATAGGTAGACTTAATTTAGAAATAGCATTTCAATTGGGTCGGTCACAAATTAAACCAAAATAAAGCCAACCTTACTTTCATTTAGTTTATACAACTAAAAACAAAATGCCTAAGTATGCGCTAAAACGTGAGGCTTTCAAAAGATTCACTTAAACTAACAATCAAGTTAATGCTTTTACAACTTAGGAATATCAACACAATTCACATGCAAAAGCACGCAGCCTAATGCGATACAGTCACAAAAGCTCCAACCTTGAGCATAAATGAATAAGTTCATTAATTCATAGAGGACACAACAGAGTAAATTAAACGTCCGTGAAGTCCACAATCCACTAACTAAAATAGGACAATATCACAGTTAAACGTTTGTAACTGAACACGAAAAGGTTAACTTTACGGGACACGGGTAATAGCCTAACCAGCTTAATTACTCTTTTTTTCCCTTAATGCGGCGCACCTCAAAACTAGCTATACCTAATTATGGTAAAGCCAAAATCATTGACCAGGTACGCCCGCATTCCACAGGGCCATAGTCCACACACTTTTGTCTTCCTGTGCAGTTCCCGGCGACTTAGTTCTTTAAATGCCTTTCTTATTAATATGGCCTTAGAGCTCACAATAAATAACGCACTTACTGTTGCGTAGCAACGGTCGCCCACTGAAGCTCTCGGGGCACGGGGAAGAAATGCAAACGCTGTCGACGGACACCTTTAACTCCGTCGCCTCCCACGCTTTGCGTCGGCGTAAACCTCTGCCTGCTTGCCTGCTCCGTACGACGTGGCGTTCTCCAACGAAGCGGTTGACGGCTCCGTAGTCGTCTTCGTCGACGTGGCAGCTTGAGGTTTCGTTTTCCCGCTCAGTCTAGCTTCCTCGCACGACGTGGCGTTATACAACGGCGCAATTGACAGCTCAGTAGTCGTCTTCGTCGTGGCAGCTTGAGCTGTTTCCTCCGCCCGCTTAGCTTCTCCACACGACGTGGCGGGGACCAACGAAGCTAATGCTGGCTCCGAAGCCGTCTCCGTCGTGGGGGCGTGAGCTCGTTCCCACTCCCTGGTCCTGCCGAAAGCATGGCATTCTCTCTGCCATTCAGCAGCCTTCGTCGGGAGCTTCTCTTTCTTTAGACCTCTCTTGGTCGTCGCCAAACTCTCTCTCTCGATCTCTCCCGTCTCTTTTCTCCAGCCCGCACTCGCCAGACTTCCTCCTCTCTGATTGGCTCTTGCGAGAAGATGCTCCAAACGACGCTGATGACGTCGCCTCCGTTTTCGCCCGGAATTGTAGACTGTTCTCGAACGAAAACGCCATTTTTGTCATCGGAATTATTAACAGAATTAATATTCCGTGACACTACACAATTTTTTGCCAAATATCAAATAATCTTCGCGAAACAAAAAAAATTCAATTGGTGTGTGTGGGGAGAGGGGATAAAAAAATGTTAAAAACTCCACAATGGCTCATCAGAACCCGAAAATTATTCGTTTCAATGAAAGGAGTTCTATTCAGGATCTCTAACCTAGCTGGAGCAGATATGCAAGTGTTTTCAGCCTTTTTGACGTAGAATAAGTCTTATAATTTCTGGATTGTGCTGAGTGTGGGGTGCATTATTTTGCCTGCATTCATCAATATTAATATTTAAGAAATATTTCGGTCTGTGCTACCTATACCGGGTGATCCGGGTGTGTCGCTAGAGTGTGTTACATTTTTTTTTTGAAACTAATAATTGTTTCGATACTGGTAGCCACGCTTAAATCGTGAATGTCGCGAAAAGTGTTGATCACGAAAACCTTAATAACGTCAAAACTATTAATGATAGAAAAATGACTGATATTGCATTCGATAGTAAATAAAACAAAGCATGCTTTAGACTTTGACCGACTTCATGCTGACGTCATCGGCTAATGCAATCGAATACAAAGTTGAGTCAGAAAATCTGCTCTCTGGCGGAGATTAATTTAGTCTAGCTCCGGCTTCCTTTGTGATAGCACGACATTTAAGTGTCATTTGTTTTATCTTTTTGCGCTTTATAAAATAGCTTAAAAATTAAACCTCAGTAATTAATAGTATCTAAGATATCAACCTTCGAACTGTGGAAATTTTGCAAAAATTACAGAATTTCCAAGTTTATGCATAATAAACACCAGAAATATTATAGAAAACGTCACAGGAAAACAGATCTAGAGATGGGGAATCCATGATGTCCCAGATGTCCGATGTTGAACGTCTACGGGCTCAGCAGGAACGACTGAAAGTTGAGTCGTGGCGTCGCCAAAGTGAACTATAGCCCGATACAACTTCTACTGCTCAGTTCGACGCAAATAACATATCTGAAAATATAAACGTTTCAAGACCGAGTGATAAAATCAAACCCATGGAAGTCTATAATGAGCCGTCAACATTAGCAACATCTTCATCAAATGTGACTTATATACGGACTTATATATGCGACAGTTTGGGACACGGGCTTCATATTTCCTTCTATATTCATAAACAATGAACTTGGATATTCGTGTAGCCTAATGCTTGTGATAGATTTTATTTTGAGAAGGACTTGAAGCACCCAGGTAACAGAAATGTGATATCTTAGCTTCATCACTTGGAGAGCAGGCGTTTTTGCAATTTTTTGAAATGTTAACTCTTTTAACGAATGTGAACCTATACTGACAGACTGGTCTAACTATAGACGACTGATCGACGCTGATATCAATCATATTTGTATTGTTAAAGCTTTGTTCAATGGTGTAGTGAGATCTATACTAGCAATGTTTACTCTGAGTGGCCAGATTATTATGACCACCTGATGTTTGTAGGCAAATTAGCTATGATTTTGCGCTGAAGTTGCTAATGTAAATAGGCAAGCAATTGTTTACCACTACATTGGAAGTGTTTTGTTTCAGAAGATTATAGGTAAACGACGCGATTTAGCAGCCTTTGATGATTGTTGGCGCTCGCAGCCATGGAGCTAATACCAGCAAAGCGGCTGCATTCGTTAAATGTTCAAGAGCAGCTGCTGTTAAATTGTTACAGACTGGACCGTCTGCCGCAAAACTGGGTCTGAACGTGCCAGTTATGGCCATTAATGTTCGGGCAGAAAGGAGAGTGGCAAGACTGGTACAAGATAACAGATGGGCAACAGCGCATCAAATTACTGCAGATCTTTATCAAGAATCCTCTCAAATGATCTCTGAACGCACTGTTCGCCATACACTGCATAGTATGGAATATAGCAGCCGAAGGCCAGTTCGAACACCTTTGCTGTCTGCAGTTAACAAGATAAAATCGCACAGGAACACAAGGATTGGACAATTGAGCATCGGAATAAAATCATGTGGTCTGATGAACCACGTTTTCAGTTGCATCATGCAGATAACAGAATGAGAATTTGACGGAAACTGCATGAAAGCATGGACCCCACATGCATGAGTACAATCGTTCAAGCTCGTGGGGGCAATCATGGTTTGGGGCATATTTTCCTGGCATAATATGGGTCCTTTAATTTGTGTAGAAAAACGTCTGAATATCAGAACATACCTAAGTATCTTTACTGATCAAGTTCATGCAATCATGTTGATGGTGTATCGCAATGGAAATGGCTTCTTCCAACGTGACAATGCGGCATGCCACGCTACTCGTATTTTGCAGGAATAGTTTCAAGAACAAACAATTCCTGTGCGTTGTTTGCTGCAAAAAAAATTTTTTGCTACTGAATGTATGGTTTAACAGTTGAAAATGATAGTAAGGCGAGATTGTTGCGATCGCCACGAACGACGACGAACCTGGCTTAGGTCCTCCATAATGACCAAATCTCAATTCAATTGAACATTTGTGGGAGAATTGTTGACGCAGATTATTTATATTTTTAAGAGGAAATTTATTGATGAAAAAGAGCAATTCCGGTTCTTACTTTTAATTTGTGTTTTGGATTATACTTTTATATTATAAATATCTTTCAGTTCAAAATGTTTATTTTCCTCTTTTGAAAGAGCCATCAGACAGGTGGTTCCAAAACAACAAATTTCACACAACAGGACAGTTTTATTCATCAGGCAAAGACTGTTATGACAGCCTATAAGAAGCAGGGAAAGACATCATCTGCCAAACACAACATTGCCCGAAAGTCGAAGCTCACTGATAGAGACTGAAGGGGTTTGAAGCGAATTGCGGCCAGAAAGCACAAGACAACAGCATTCATGGTGTCAGATTCCTCGCATTACCTTTCAACATCTCGTGGAGTAAATGCGAATCGCCGCAGTATTGAAGGCAGAAGGTGGCCCAACGAAGTACTGATGGGGTGGTCATAATAATCTGGCCACTCAGTGTATATTCATCCTAAAGTGTCGATATCTGATATGGAAATGTTGTTGTTCAGTGCGATAATGAAATATTCACCAACAACTAGACCAGTCAGTGTCAATATAGAGGTGGATACTAATATAGCAATTATGACAGTTAGCATTATCAATGTAGATGCTACATTAAATTTATACGCTCTTAGCTTTATGAAGAAACATTTTAATTTAGATTTCAAACCCATCGAATCACCTATTACATTGGGTGGCAGTACTATAAATTTGATGTTTGCGCGAAATCTGTTCTTGTCTGTTGCTATTTCTAACATATTCTTCTTATCATTGACCAGTGATTTGTAAGTTGGGAATGTCATAAAGGTTTGGTTAACAATTTATGATGAATTGCAAATACATTTTTTGTGTGAACATTTTGTATCAGAAATCAAAGTTCTTTCTTATTCGCCATGTAGCCTCAAGACGTATTCTACGATTTAACTAGCGGCCGTGTTCCAACACAGCCCCGTAAATTTTTTTAGTACATTTTGACCAATGAAATCAAACTTTAGTTTTGCATCTCATTTGCATATTCGGACAACTTTTTTTAAAGTTCTTATTGCTTATTAATTAACCATTGACGTGCTTGTTTTTTTTATATATATTCTTTGAAAAAAAAGTAATTGCAAATGTTTTTTCATTAAATGAAAATGCAAATGCATAATTTCTAAAATAAGTAAATGCTGCTTTACATTTGACTAAAAACATGTAAACGTCGTCATCCTTGAGAAAATGTATAAACAAAAAGGTAATTCATTTCTTACGAATTTAACTGATACGTTATAGTTTGCTCCTTTATAACCGTGGATTCTAGGAATAGTAAAATTTAACTTATTCTCCGGAGAACCCGAAGATTAAATTAAATTTTAACTTGAAAATTATAGTTAGTCAGGGTACTTGTCGACTAAATAGTTGCCCAAAATGGATTACATGAAATTCTGAAGGAGCGCACACACTGATGTGAATAAAAGAGATGATCTTCTTTTATTCACATCATTGAGCGCGCGCATTATCAACTAAAAAGATTGCAGCAACTAAAAAGATGAAACCAGACCCATTTTCAAGGCAACTCAATTGTTGCTCACTCGGAAGGGGCACGCTCACTTGTGATGATTTCGTTGCTCTGAGCTAAAAAAAAATTATCACTCCCATCTGTTAAAACTTCCTACATATACTACAAGTTCTGCTTTGTTATTTTATCTGGAAATTTTTTTTCAGACTGATTTCGCTGAAAACAACTTTTTTTAAAATCTCTCATAAAAATGTCAATTGATATAGAGCTATTTATTAGTGAAATCGAAAAACGACCTGCTCTTTATAATTTTATATTAAATAAATATTCAGATAAAAAACTCAAAGAAAATTATGGACAGAAATATGCGAACAATTAGTTCAGGAATAAACTAAACATTGCCGAAAAAAAAGAAACAGATAGATAAGCTATATCTTTTATAATTTTTTAACTGTTTCATCAGATAATTATAGTACTTGAAGACCTAATTATTGTAATTATTCTTATTTTGATTATTTTTAAAGATTGTTATTAATGAGGTTTTTAATAAATTATTACATGTTTAGCATAATTGTGTGATTAATTTAGAATTAATAGAAGTTTGTTAAAATTTATTTTTATTTTATTTTATTTATTTAGCTTTTATATATTTTTATTTTATATTTTTATTGCCATTTTTTATTTTAATTTTTTATTTTATTTTATTTATTTATTTTATTACGATTGACTGTTTATTAAGTAGCGGAAGAATGGAGCTACTTATTGTTTTCACAATGTCCGTCTGTCTGTCCGTCCGTCCGTCCCCTTCATAATTACCGCATTTTTTGAGATAAAAGGTTGAAATTCGGAATGTAGCTTACTATGGGCATGTGCATCTTCACTATTTAGTTTGATTTTGATTGGCCCACTGGAGTCGGAGTTTCGGGGGCGGAAATTAGAGGGGACCAAATGATCTACGCATATTTATGCATATAAAGGAGTGAAATTCGATTTGCAGATTCCTCTAAACAAGATCAACATTGCTTTAAAGTTTGGGCCAAATTGTCCCAATAGGGACGGAGTTGTGGGGGTGGCAGTCACTTGGTATTTAGAACTATGGCAACATGCGGCATGTCATATATCATTCGAACGGAAATGATGAGAAACGAAAGAAGACAGAGCTCTTTTTCATCTTCTAAATAATACGTTCGAAAAAATCAATTTTTCGATTAAAAAAATGGGGCGGGGGCGAATTAAAAA
>JAHWFO010006931.1:4524112-4542743 GCA_023313115.1 Rhysida immarginata
AACAGTCACTATTCACAGTTTCATTGAAGAACACAGGGATGATGCGGAGACAGCACACCACACTCCAATTTTTTGTGGATGCAGTGGAGACTCCACGAACACATGCGGATTGATGGAAGACCAGTGGCGCATGTTCTGTGAGTTGACGTAACCGGACAGATGGATCCACGCTTCATCTGAGATGAATACATAACCATTCTCCAGCACCTCCGGAGCAATGGTGCTTAGGAATCATTCACAAAACTGAACCCTGGACGGCTTGTCCACATCATGCAACTGATGCCCAGTGGTCATTTTGAAGGGGTGTAAGTGTAAATCCTGTTTCATGATCTTCATTGCACTTGACTGAGACAAATCCAGTGGCTGAGACAGCCGCCGTGATGACTTTTTGAGACTGATTAGCATGTGTTCTTCAGCAGCAAGCAATGGTTGCTGTCACCCATTTGGGTGCATTTTGGTGAAAATCATGAAAGTTCGGCAAAAAATGTGCACGATACTGTCAATCCACCCATTTGGGTGACTTTCGGTGAAAATCATGAAAGTTTGGCAAAAAGTGTGCACGAAACCGTAAATCCACCCATTAAACAAAGGTTAATTTAAAAATTAAGTTCATTACAACAGACATTATATTTTGAACCCAATGCTGCTGCTTTTCTAGCCTTCTTTTACCTTTTCAGTATCAAGATTGTTAAATAACCTTTGAATCTACGGACCGTCCTTTTGCGCATTTTCTTTGCATTCAGTACTGATCCCGTTGCATGCCATTTCGCAATTAAGTTTTCCATTGCACTCTTAGCAGGAGGTTTTGCAGGCACAGCACCAACTTAAAACTTAATTTTAAACTCATCTGCACACTGTTTCCATGACCCATGCCGTGCATAATGCTCGACCACAAAAATGCGCTGTTGCAGAGATAACACAATTTTCGCCACTTCGCACAAACGACTACCATGCACACCAATGTCACTGCGCAACATCACATGAATGACAAGTCATTTGAAAACTTACTGCGCAGTATTTCGCGCCGGGCCACTTTTAAATACTTCACAATCAGAAATATGGCTAATAGAACATAAGATGTATGACGTTAAAATCTTCTTATAATAGAAGGAAAAAATTATAAGACCATAGACTCCCGCTCGACCTAATCTCATGTCGTCAGGCCTTTTTATACGGCCCTGTCTCTTTCGAATCATCCGATCAAAAAAAATTGTTCTTGGTTCTCCATACCAACAAATATATATATTTTTCTGTCACGTTCATTCCTTTTTCCAAAAGTCGTAATAATTAATAGTCACAGTTCATCTTAAAATGAAAAACGTAGACAGCAATCGGGTTACGCATCACATCAATTTAATTAACATTATTTCGTTGTAGTGTAATAGCCTAATGTTTTCATCACAACAAAATTCAGCATAAATAAACAACCAAGATATTTTTATAATAAAATGCGGTTTGAAAACTTAATTGTCTAGTGTCCACTGGGGAGAAGAGAAATTTTGTGTGAAAAACAGCGATTACACATTACATTATCTACGTATAATCCTTGCTTCATCCATTGTAGTTGTATTTTTTTTAATACGGGTTCGCTTTATGTTCAAATTTTCAAAAACATACAATCTCAGATTTTTCTCTACTTGATATTGATATTCTCATACTTCCTTAGCTTTCGTTATCCACATTTTCCCAGCATATACCAAAAAGTGGGTCAACTTTGCCTTTAACCCATCTTGTAAATATATGTTTATAGTTTAATTTCTGAAATAACACTTTATCAAAAATGTATGTGATTTGGGAATTAAATTGTAATGCGTTTGGCTGCAAAAGAAACTAACTTCAAGGAAATTAATTGATTGATCCTAATGCATTATTTGAATAATTAATTTGTCAAACTGTAAATAAAAAGTTTATTTTTAAAGCTATGCAAAAAGTATCTCTAGGTTGTTGTTGATGAACTGATATTAAATTACACTGGGTGATTTAGAATTTATGTTACAGAAGATTATGGTAGATACAGGATACTAAAACAAACGTTTTTATTAAGCAATGTGTGTCCTATTTTGCTCCGGTTGCTTCAGTTGCAGCAATCATTCATGCAAGAGCTTGACTCTGATGATTGAGCTTTCACTGAAAAGCAACAAACAATGACTTTGACAACATGTGTATTACCAACACCTCCCGGAAAGAAAACCTGTGCACTGAAAATTCATGCATTGATACATGAAGAAGTCATAATAATAGGGGTTATTATTGGTAGAAATACAATTAACAATGTATGAATTTTTAGTGCACAGGCTTTCTTTTTAGGTGATGGTATTACAGAAGTGCTTCGAACTGGCCCCGCCCGCCCGTTCTGGGACACAACACTAGAAACGACGTTGATGAAACCGGTCTGCATACATTCTTGGGTGTCTACGTTGAGGAAAGCGCTCTCGCTCACGCTGTAACGCTCCGTTTTTTAATGCTGACTCTGATGATTTAGCTTTCAATGAATCTAAAAACAAGAGACAATGGCAACTAGTCAAAACACTAGCATTATACTTAATTTTTGGGATAAGGACGGTATTATCAGTCAGAATATCTTCGGAAAGGGTAACACGATTATTTGTACTGAAGGCTACTACCGTGACTTGCTGAACATTCCGAGCAGCATTAAAAGAAAAGCGGCGAAGAGAACTGCGAAAAGTATGCTGTTTTTGCATGAAAATTCACCTTCACGCATGGCAGGCAAGCCACTGACGGTTTTGAAGGATGTAGGGTACTAAAACATACTTCGTGGTAGCCATTTGGCTATTACACTGTGAGAGATACGATACATATTGCTTAATAAAAAATGTTTAAGAGTAAGTAATGAATGGTCTGATGAGGATTTTTTACACGCCAAACCTCAGATGTTTCTTCATCAATAAAAAATGTTTGTTTTAGTACCCTCTATCTACCATATTATAGATTATATATACAGTACGTATATCTCAAGCGATTTCGTGGAGCAATATGAACGACGATGACTATACCAAAATGTGACGACAAGGGAATTATTTTTGATTGTGTATTGTATAACTGTGCTCCAATACAAACGACATCGAAGTTAATGACGAACTCCTCCGTTATAAACTTGAATATACCTTTATACAACGATATAATAAATAAAATGAATTGGAACAGGTACAAAATGATAGAAGACCCCAATGGAAAATTAGAGGAATTAACGAACATAATGATGAGTTCAGCAACTACAGCAGGCATGCAGGTAGTTAACAAAACAATAAAAAAGAATGTTAAAACCTGGTGGAATAAAGAAATAATGCAATACTGGCAGAGAAAAGTTAATACGTATCACAACTTCCTAGGAAACAAGAACGCAGAGATGTACAAAAAATTTAAAGCAGCAAATAAAGAATTTAAGATAGCGGTGCGGAAGGCAAAGAGATCCCGGGTGATGAATTATAAACAGAAACTTAACTTGTGGAAGCTGATTCGGAGCGATACGAAAGAAACTAAAACGATGCTATCTAAGAATAGACACCCCGAATATCTAAGATGGCTCAGTAACCTTTGTCAATTAAGGTCTCCTCAAAAAATAATTAAAAATCCAGAATTAGGGTACAGTAAAATCTCCATTCCCTCAGTACCCGGTATCCATGTGATTCAGGAAATTATTAAAACAACCAAAATGCAGGATGTGAAATACCCTTCTATCATACCAAGCAAGCTTTTGACAACCTTAAATTTAAGCGGCATGCAAATGATTCAAGAATTGTGTAAATCAATAATTCAGTCGAAGAAATTCCCAGATAAGTTAAAAATTGCTAACATAGTGCCAATTTATAAAAATGGAGACCCAAATCAACTAAATAATTACCGCCCGATATCCATGTTATCTCCCTTGGCAAAGATTGTGGAAAAGAGTGTTTTCAGGGATTTAATAATGCAAATATGGCCCAGAGTACCAAGTCAACAAAAGGGAAGCCGTCCAAATGCTAGAGTAAATTGGTCCCCTATTCAATTATATATACATGCCGCAGAAACTGTAGACAAAGGCTACAATTTCATCATGGTCCAAACCGACATTTCCAAGGCCTTTGATACCATCTCACGTGAGCAACTGTTTGAAGATCTGAAATCCCTGGGTGTGTCAGATGAGTATCTTACCTTAATTAAAGACTATTTTACGAAGAGGAAAAATGTCATCGATGGTGATCCTCCGAGTTATCAGGACTCTTTACGTGGTGTTATACAAGGCTCTAGCATTGGCCCTTTGCTATTTGCTATAGCCACTTCATCCTTATATCATTATAAATTTAATTTGCAAATAACTAGCTACGTAGATGATAACATCTTTTACTCCCCTTACAAAGAAAATGAATATGAAGTAATAATGAATAAATTAAGAGAAGACCTTCATTGGATAGAAAATTGGTATAGTATGTCGAGGTATGAAGTTGAATGCTACTCAAACAAAAATATTAATTATCTCTCGTAAATCAGAAACGAGACAGTCATTAACTTTTTTGGGTTTCACGTTTGACAACACGCTACATTTTAATACCTTATGTGAATAAATTATTACTGGACTTAAAAGCCGAGGTTATCTCATGAAAAGACTGAGAAGTCTCTTATCTTATAAGGAACTTAAAGTGGTCACCGAAATGAAAATTATCCCCTATTTGTATTATACCGTTGTATTGTGGGCCAGTGCACCCCAACAAAATTTCCAAAGAATAAAAGTTGCCTACAATGCTTTGCTCAGAACAGCCTTTAGAGCATCTAAGTATGACTCAATTATCCAGTTATGTTTTAAACTAAAGATACCGACACTTGATGCACTACGAACTATGGGTCTCCTGGTTGAACTTTCAGGGGCGCTTCGGAATCTTCTTCACCCGGCGTCGTTTATTTCGAAGTGGCTACAAAAATCAGACAGGTATCGAACAACAAGGAAAAATAAAATCGAAATCCCTCACAGGATAACGACCTTTCTCGCCAGACACTTTCCATACAACGCGATACCGTTATGGAATACTTTACCAACAGAGGTCCGTAATATACCCGTATTACGTGAAGCTCCAAGGTTCCAAGTTACGTGTGTTCACTTCAGGAGAAGAATTAAGGAACTCTACCAGTATAATCAAGAAAAGTGAATCAGCCATCAATCGCCTGTTCTTGTGTGTTTTAACGTGACAACGAAGTATTTCGTCGGATCTTTTCCTCAATCTTATTTATTCCTTTGGGAATGCTTACTAAATAATAATAATAATAATAAATAATAATATTCTTCTGTAACATAAGTTCTGAATCCCCTCTATAATATAAATATGGTCGGCTCGGTGGCCGAGAGGGTTAAGGCGCAGGTCTTTCCGCTCTCGAAACCAGCGAGTCGCAAGTTCGAATCCCGCCGAGGGCATGGATGTTTGTGTTTGTCCCTTTTCATTATAATCCTTTCATCATGCGGAAGGCAACGGGAAACCACCGCATTATCTCTCTTCCCTAGAAAACTGTGAATGGATAGCATATGTTCTCATGGTCACCAGAAGTCGATTTCGACTTGATGGAACTCAACAACAATGTAAATAAGGAAAATTCAGTGTTCCAACAGACGACATTCATAAAGTTTGATATTAATTCATACATTAATAAAAATTTCATACCAACTTAACGAAAATGTGGCGTCTTTGATTCCCAAGATTGAGGAGAATTTGTCCCAACATACGATGTAGTTAAGAAGGTTTCAAGGAGCGTCAAAGGTGCTAAGAATAATAACAGTAGTACTAATAGGCCTTAACACATCAAGAAGTAGCAAGTTGTCCCTGTTCGATAGCCATTTCTCTTACAGACTTGAAAGTTGGAACGTATGGTAAAAGTGGATTAAGAAGAAGTATCCCCTCGTATGGTTTCGGTTATTGGTGTCAATAGTTCTGAATTTGGTGTAAGGGCAACTGGAAGTGACCAGTCCTCAAGGACCGAATATTTTATCCAATTGGAGATATCAAGAAGGTAATCTAGCCTACACAGAAGATTCCTATGGGCACAGAATGGACAGCTTCGCCGTTTTCCATGCTAAGCGATGGCAGTGAGCATACAGTGGCGCCCTTCGACGGATGGGTGGAATCTGCCGGCTGTTTAACCTGCGTTTCTATGGAACATGCTACGACTTTTTCTAGATTTTTAACTATTTCTCGGTCTGTAATTAAGGAAACCGCCAAGATCACATGGAAGCTTGAAATGAATGACATGGAATCTATCGGCGTCAAGAAAAAAAACTTTTCTGCGGAGGAAAAATAGATATTCGCCTAATTAAATGCTTGAGTAACTTGCTTGGTGGAATCGTGGGTTCGCTTAGCATAGGAATAGCATTGGGAAATAGGCGCTTTTCGAATATATTTCATTATTGAATTCATTTTTCGTTCTTCATTTTAATTTCAATAAATAAAAAAGTTTGAGTTTGTATATGAATTTGTTTCATGTACAACTCAGTTGCAAAAATATAGAATCACTGGACAATTTCGATACATCTTTATTTTTGTTGTCATTTTGCTCAAAAATGAACGGGAAAATATGAACTGAAAAGAATGCAATAGATTTCAGATATGTAGAAATAGTTTTAAAAAATATCAACAAAATTCTTCCATTCATATTGTTACAATAAAACATTAAACATAATTTTAGTCCTTCAAAAATATACAATCACCCAGACTGCAGTTTCAAAAATTTCCAATCAATACTTAGTATTTACACCTTTAGCAGAAATTACTGCATGCAAACGATTTGGCATGCTGGAAATCAATTTCCCACATTGACCAGCAGATATTTTCGCACAGAGATTGGTCAGGGTAGCTTTTAATTCCTCTCAGGTCCGTGGTTTCTTCCGTCGGACCCCTTTTTTCAGAATATGCCATAGATTTTCGATTGGTGATAAATCGGGACTGTTTGGTGGCCAATTTTTAAGCAGTTCAACTTCATGAGCTTGAAAGCACGCTATAGTTGTTCAAGCTCGGTGTGGTGCTGCTCCATCCTGTTGAAACACTGCTTGACCGTTATGATTTAACTCTGACAACAAAGGCGACGAAAACATTCCTGCAATATATCCTGATACTTGTGAGCATTAACCGTCCCTTCAATGAATTTCAATTGGCCAACTCCTCTTGCACTCATACAATCCCATACAATCAGTGTGTCAGAGAATTTGACACTTGTACTTAAGCATTCTGGCTTATATGTTTCATCTTTCTTATGAAAAACAAGTTTACCTTCTTCACCAAAAATTATAAATTTAGACTCATCACTGAAGATGATACTTTTCCACGTTTCTGAAGGTCATTGAAATGTTCTTTAGCTCAATTCAGCCTTTTTACCATTTGGAGACGTGACAGTAGAGTTTCCGTAACATTGTTCCTTCAGATGTTGACTTGCAGCAGCATTTGAGACATCTACTCCTGTTGTTTCGCACCAGTCAATTGTGATTTCAGATGTGGTGACATTTTGTTTGCCCTGTAATATTCTTGGGAGAACTTTGTCTTGCCTTTTTGATGTTTTCCTTGGTCGACCAGTTTGCTTAGTTGCGGAAGAGTTTCCTGTTTCTCTCCATTTTTTAATGATTTCAACAACTACAATTTGACATATATTTAATTCAGTAGCTATTTTACGAGCAGAGTATTTCTGTAAGTGCTTGTCAACAATCAAATTGCGTAGTTCATTACTGGTTGTTTTACCTCGCCTCATTTTGTTGTAGCATGTGATTGGAGTCCCAAAAAATCACAGGGAAGCTGAAAATTTTTTTTGTATGCAAGTTGGCTGATTAAGCTTACTACAACATTAAAATGCAAATTAAGTTGCAGTCAGCTAAAACTTTCCCATTTTTTGAGGGGTGATTGGAAATTTTTGAAACAGCAGTCTGGGTGATTGGATATTTTAGAAGGAATAAAAGTATGTTTAATGTTCTGTTGTAATAATATGAATGGATTAATTTTGTTGATATTTTTTTTAAAACTATTTCTACATATCCGAAATCTATTGCATTCTTTTCAGTTCATATTTTCCCGTTCATTTTTGAGCAAAATGACATCAAAAATAAAGATGTATTGAAATTGTCTAGTGATTGTATATTTTTGCAACTGAGTTGTATACAATGAAAATAAAAACATTTAAAGCATTAAAAACTTTCAAACTGACCCGTTTCTTAGATATTATTAAATAAAAAGTTGATTTTTGATTTAACATATCTTTTGTGAAAGTGTATTCAGAATTTTTGTACGTTTATAAAGAAAACGAAAGTTTTTACTCGTGATGTTTGTTTAACTAAAAAAATTGTCAGTTTATGTTAATTCATTAAATGAAAAATGAAGAATAATCTTTTAATCCCTCACATTATTAAAGAAACTGAATTCTTTAATATGAATTCAAATTAAATAGTAATTCATTTCCCATGGAGTTTAAAATCAATGTAAATTAATTATAATCAACTGTCAGTTTATTATGAATTTTGTTTTTTGTTATATTATCTTGTTGAAGTCTGAAGTTTCTTAATTTTTGTCCATATCATTTACTTCAATGTAATTTTATCCTTAAAATATACAGTGCATCTAAATGTACGAGTATATCTTTAACGGCCGAATTCACCACCTAGGATTAAAGTGCGAGTTGGGCAACCTAGAGTTAAACCTTAGCACGTGACTCTCGTTATCCAGTAGAGAAACGTTAAAATACCATCTCTCGCCTTAACTCTAACCTTAACTCTATCTCTCAGATTAACCCGAGGTGGTGAATACGGCCTTAAGTGTAATATAATATACACTACATGATCAAAGGAGTTGGGACACCCCTGTGAACACCTGGGGTGTTTCTCCTGGACTGGACTGGGCCCGCTCATCAAGGTGGACGGAAACCTCAATGTTGATGGCTACATGACCATTCTGGATAACGGGGCACTTCCAGCGCTGTGGGAACACTTCGGTGACGGGCCGTTCCTCTTCCAGGACGACAATGCGCCTTGCCACAAAGCAAGATCCATATCCGACTGGTTTGACGAGATGCGGGTTGAAGAACTGGATTGGCCCGCCCAGAGTCCTGATCTCAACCCCATCGAACATCTTTGGGACGAATTGGACCGGCGTGTGTGACCACGACACTCCTCGAGGAATGGAGGTCAATACCTGTGGACACATACCGTAAACTTGTGGACAGTATGCCATGTAGGATGGAGGCAGTGATAGCAGCTCGGGGTGGTCCTACACACTACTGATTGAATTATATAAGAGAAGGAGTTGTAGTATTCAATAATTAAGTTAAAATAATAACTCCTTTTGGTTAAAAATAGAAAAATAAAATAAATCTTAAAAACAATTGATAATGAAAGTCACCCAATTGTTATCAACGTTCCTGATCATCGGACTTTCATCATAGTTCTTCTTCTACTGTTATTGTGTTTTTTTCTTGTGCCTTTCTTGTAACATTCTCCTAGACCTTCACCAAGACCTTCCTGTGTTTCTTCTTTTCATCTGTGTTTTCACCTGCTTCATCCAGCTCCACAAGACCTTCGATTCATCTGTGTTTCCGTCCACTTCATTATTGCATTTCCCCGATTCCTAGTACCCTGATTATGTATATTACATATTAATTATGCAATATGTTTTCAGCTTCAGAATACGTATTTACCTTGGTAACTCCAATTTTTTCAGCTTTTTTGGATTCTCCAGTGGAAATCGTTGCTTTGGTAGTTTTCTCTTTTTTTGTGGTTTTGTGTGGTCAAACAGCATTCATCTTCAGTTTATTTTTTCCCCGTCGACTCTGTCTTTTTCCCACTGATCGTCATCAAATGTTTCTTTTAAAAATCAGAAGAAAATTTACTTTAAAATCAACAATACTTAACTTCTTTATCATATGTTCTCGCAACAGTACTTAACTTCTTTCTCATATGATCGGAAAAGAAGCAACAGGACAAAATGCACCTTTGGCAGATCGAAGCAGTTTTGAAGTTGCTATCTTTTTGAGAAATTATTTTCGTTTTAGCTTTAAACGAGGGGAAATTCAAACAAAAAGTGAATTAATATACTGCATAATGAACTGAATATTGTATATAGTGTATAATTAATGTATTGTGATGTATACATTACGCTAATTTCGTTTGAACTCCGTTAGCCCGAAGTTCGTTTGACCCCGCCCCCCCACCCCCGCGCTAATAATATTAGCCTAATACTATCCGCTTGCATAATACGATCCCACAAATTTAGGTGTTTTAGGCGATTAAAGTAGAATAAATACGATGTATGAAACATTTCATTTTTACTAACCTCACAAAGGCAATTGTTGTCCGAAGGTTTCCTCTTTTCTCTTTTCGTCTTCGCGGCCCAAATCGATCGTCTTTCTGGATCACGAGGAAATTGTTTCATCATAAAACTATCTTCAGAGCGATTAGAACACCCTACTGAAGGCATTTGTGGTCACTAAAATCCTTTAAAATCTTTTAAAATTTCAAAAAACCGTCTTACCTCCATACAACTCCATGCTAATTATTCGCAATTTGGACACAAAATGGCGGAAAATAACACGTGACAATGAACAACCAATAGAAATCTGTCCCGCGTATGGCCACACTCTGGTTATAAAGGCACTTTAGTCACTACCATCGAAATGCTGAGCTGTCCATTCTGTGTTATTCTGTGCTATGGGGTTATTGTATATTTTTCGTTTTTGTATTTTGCATTACTTAATATTTTTTAAACCCTTATCTCGGTCAATGTCGCCTCAATTATGGTTAGAAATTGCATTTCAGTTAGGAAAAAAATAGTTGGTACAAAGTCACCCCACCCAAGAGGTGACATTGGCCTACTCTTTAATTTTAAAATATATATATTTGGTGTTTAACAATAAATGTTTATTCTAATATTGTAGAACAAGTTAAGTTATATATATATCAAAAGTTTCAAAAGACTTTCTTGAAAATAAAAAAAATTTATTAACGAGAATGTGAAAATTTGGGTCCATGCCGCCCCACTTTACGGTAATCGTTTAGTCAGCCGCTCAACACTCATTCTTCCACGTGCCCGACCATCTCTAACCAGACTTAGAGATTACATCCACTACATTATTCTTTACTCCGCACATACTTCTTGTATTATCATTTAAAAATAGTTTCGTCTATTCGCTTCATCCAGATCTCTTAAAAATTTCATTTCTACGGATAAACGACAACATGAATAAAGTGGTTGCTACAGCAACCGAAACCTAGCTGTAACAAATCGAATGTCTGGAAAGGATCGAGACACCGCGAGAGCGAGCACGAGAAGAGAAGAGAAGAGCGGGAGATTCGATTTGGCGCGACTGGAGGGGACAGGAGTGAGAGAGACGGAAGAAGGGCTGCCCGGAAGAAGACAGACCTAGAAAAAACAACTGGACTGCGCTTGGCGCTGTTATAGTGGCTAGAAGCGGCAAAAGTAGCCACTATAGCGCTGTTGGCTCCTTACTAGAGTTATAGTGGCTAGAAGAGGCCTCTTCTAGCCACTATACTAGAGTTCAGGCCATCGGAAGTCGCAGTGCCGCCATGTTGGAGGGGCAGAAGTAGAATATAAGCAATGCGGAGTAAGTAAGTTTTTGGCTTCTTTACCTTATAAAATCGGGGAGTTTTAACGTTTTAATTACTGATAAGATTATTAGGTTTACTTCCTTTTTATGTAGTTACAACCTCTGACAATTAAGTTCGGTGAATGACCTCATATTGCGAGTGGATTGCTGGCTTACATGAAACAGCAGTTACTATCCTTCAAAGTAATCCCCGTCGATGGTAATGCACTTCTGGGAACGGCTGTACAAGTCTTGGAAACTCCTGGCGTAGTCGTTTTTAGTAGTTTTTAGGGACAGCCTTTAGTTGGGTCGTAACATTATGTTGGATGTCTGGCCACTTCAGGGGGCGTCTTCCACGGTGTTCCGGCCTCCTCGGAACCGTTTAAACCACTCATAAACACACTTCAAAGTGATACCACTTTCTTTGCAAACTGTTGTCAGCATTTCATGAGTCTCTTTCGTTCGCTAATACATTTTGGGTTTCGACCACCTTCACTCTTCAATGTCCTGTTTAAACACTATAAACACATTCGCAGCGCTGATACTCTCAAATTTGTTTAAACAGGATAAACTCTTATAGCGCACTCTTACGACCGTTAGCAATAAGAGATCGTTCACCGAACTTAATTGTCAGAGGTTGTAAATAGAAGAATAATCCAGGTATTCAAAAAGCTTTGGAAATTGCGTTAAAAATACTACAGTGACAGTAAGTGACTGCAATGTTGAAATGTTAATATTCACGAATTTATTGATGAGCAAATAAAACAGTTCTGGTTAAATGTGATCTCATTTTGATTCCTGCTTCTTTATCAGAGAATTTATTACATAATATTCTTATATTACTGTAACTCTTTGAAATTAATTTTATCAGTGTAAAAACATAATATTTTAGACTACCACAGGTTTTTCTGAAAATCAGCTTATGGTGGTCTGAAACATCCAAGCCAGGATGTGATGGATGTTTGCGAAACCACGAAAGATGCTTTCGAAGGATGATGGCAGCAAACAACAACAGGCTTCCACAAGCAAAAAGTGTTGCAGAAGTTATTTCTTCTTGTGTTTTTCACGAAGTTACCCAAAAGCCATTTATCAGTAGTCTGGATGAGCATCTTTACGATTCTTCCCCCACTAATAATCATGTTTTTAGACTGAGAAAATTAATTTCTAAGAGTTACAGTAACATAGGAATGAATCATTTCTTTTTATAGAGCACTATATCTCCACCGTGTCTAGAGCACTAGATCAACACCATTGAGTAGAGGTGGTGTTGACTAGATGTAGAGAGTAGCGACAACTCCTGCCTCGGCGCCATTGTTGTGGCAAAAAGCAATCTTCCCAATAAGAAATCTATGCAGAATTATGATATACCGACTCGAATTACAGTTTGCATAAGACAGAAATAAATACAAAAAGCATCTCAATGCCAGATAAATTTATTAACTTAATACATAAGTTATAGAATTGAAAATGGTTACGTCTAATTGTGATATTTTAACGATTTCCATAAGAGAAAAATTAGCAACTAAAAAATTAAAACCAGAGAGATGGAATGTATTGTTTTGTAGACTGATATGCCTAGCATTATAATAGAATAAAATTAGATAGTATCGCTATTAACGCTAGGCATATCAATCTAAAAAACAGTACCTTCCATCTATTTAGTTGCTATTTATACAAAGACTGTTTTTCGAGTATATTAATGTGGATGTCGTTTGTTAAATTAGTATTTTTATACACGTTTCTAAATTTTTGTCACCTTTATCATCCTTTTTTTTATTTTATTTTTATTTATTTATTTATTTATTTATTTATATATTTATTTATTTATTTATTTATTTAATTATTTATTTATTTATTTATTTTTACTTATTCTTCCGCACTTAATAAATTTGCAGGTTCAACGTCGTTTTCTTTAGATAGACACATTTTATATTTAATAAAATCTCGTAAGACCTCGGCATTCATAAAAAATCCGATTAAGGCTTAAAATAAAAAACGAGCATGAAACTGAAATAGATGAATATATTCACACCTAGGACGATAATAAACCACACCTACGATTTTTCACACCTACGATAATAATTCACACCTACGATTTATTATCGTCCTAGTTCATTCAGAGCCGTAGCGAGGGGGGGGGATCGGTGCTGTACAGAATACACAATTCTACTAATATAAGATACAGCACTAATTGCATGACAAAATAAGCTAACGAACAGCGAGCACAATAGACCTCGTGAGGCCTGTTGCCACAACAATGGCTGCCAATAGACCTCGTGACGGCCTTGAACCAATGAAAGACGAGGATTGGCGGTATAAAAGGATGTCGCTACTCTCTAATCTAGTGCTCAAGCTTTGTTTAGAATCGCTATATAACGATGGTCTTGAGCACTGATCAGTGATCTGTATTACAACTATAAATGACTGAAGCTACCAGAAGTTGTCTATCCGCCATGTTGCGTACACCTCACAAGCGAACATTACACGCTTTATATCATGAAAACGAGCTGCTGATTAAATACATTTTTCTTCATCAACTTTCTTGATTTTAACTTTTTAGGTAGGTACCGTAATTATTTTACTATGTGATAAATTTTGACCTAAAAAGCCACCTAAATTTATTATATTGAGATCAGTGGTCTTGGGCGACGCCATTTTGAGTTTAGTTCCTAACAGTATACATGCGATAATATGGAGATTTCGTTGTTTTTTGAAGATTCGTTTCAAAATATTTACGCCTCCTTTCGAGTAAGTTTTGCGACTTGTAAAATTCACATAATACATTATAAATACGTTTTTAATACATGTATTTATATTTAATATACATGGGAAAAACAAAAGATAACTTCACTGCTTAATTCGTTACATCACGTCTGTTTTTTCAGGTCAGCGATAACAAAATTCAATCTGCATTCCATTAACTTATAAAGTTTAATATATTTAATTTTTAATTAAAATAAATATAGAAGGAATTTTAGGTTTTACAGGAATTTATGAAATTGAAATTTAAAAAAAACGACATGTTGATGTTTTTGTTTACCTGTATTTTTCTTTTTCACAAAATATTTGTATTGCCTAAATTAAATCTCAATGATTCATTTAATTTAATGTGGCAGGGTAACTTGTAGAACAGTGAAAGTATAACTGAAGATAATTTGAAAAGAATAACCAGGAAACTAAAAAGTTTGAAAAACAAATGTCATTAAATCTCTCTCATGAAATTAAAAAAAGTTTCCCAAATGAATAATCATTAATTAAGCAATAAATGTTGTACTCTAGAATTTTTATTTACAATTATTGACATCTTTCACAGTTCGCCCTTGTTCAAACTCATCGTCTGTGAAATGAACCTATAAAAATTAGTCGTAATTAATTTGCTGTCATTTGTACATACATGTTACTGATTATGAAAGAAGAAAAAAGAAAATGAAAGTTGAAAGAAATTATGAAATCGTTGATATGAAAGAATGTTTATCTCACAAAGGGCAGCCTTCACAGGGTTATTATCTTTGTTTCGTACTCTTCTGTTTATCCTATGAAGCCTTCTTTTCATCTCTTATGACCGTTCTACCCAGTTGGATTATAAAACATTAATTTGCCTTTTCCACTGGAATTAGTGCGGTTTATCGCACAACAATTTGGCATAATGATTACGAGCCCGGATAAACCGAAAGCTATAAACATGAGAGAAACTCTTATTTTGTAACACTCTAATACTGCTAGGAGTTGTTTGTGTTAATAAACAAAGTTCTCCTAAGTTTGTTTATCGACTGAAACTTAATATCTTTTGATCTAAAATCCGTTGAAATCGCAATTGCTCCTAAGTAAGTATTCATAGCTCACAGAGGCACATAGAAACCATTCACGCAGAAAAACTCAAAATGGCTGTGTTATGGTCACCTGATACCGAGGAGCCAATCAGGCGCCATGCGGCTCAGTTCACTCAAATGCGAAAGTTATATACCCACTCAAATGCGAAAGTCATATTGCATAGTGCAGAGAAAGTTATATACCCACTGATTCTGGCTAAATTAAGGCTCTAACACGGTGCAAGTTAAATCCAAAATATGAAAACAATGAATTCGTATATCCTCTTACCTAACATTCACAACTAAATATTTACAAATAAATCATGGGATATTAAGGATTCTTTCGGTTAAAATAAAAATCATCAATTGTAAACTCTGCATCAACTACAGATTTACAATACCTAGCCAATTTGCTCTAACATTCACTTGTAGGAAGAACGGAATAACATTCATCCGTTCTTGCTTGTACCCATCTAACCATTTTAAAGACGACGATTATGAAAACAACGAATTCGTATATTCTCTGATTATATTCGTATATACATCAGAATCGCAGATTTCATTAGACGTGGTCTTTAATTCATGAGTTGATATTTGTTTTCATAATAGTCTTTAAAATGATTAGAGCAAATCACTGCAGTTGTGCTATAAATATTTTTATCCAATTTGCATGATATTAAGCATTTTTTTATTAGATTTGGATATTTGGGGAAATAAAAAAAAAGATATATCTTTTGTATTATATTTTGTATTATTGCAAGTGGAAATCGCGCATGATTGCTTTTATACAGCAAAATGCCATGTTCCTCGTAATAGTTTTTAAAGATTGGACCTTGTGACGTCATATTCCAATTATCAACACCAGATGGGGCGACAGTCAGTTTTCCTCTCGGACGGCGCTACCTATATTCTTTATATCTTGGTTAAATCTTAACTTAAACGTGGGCTTAGATACGAGTGCTGGATTGGTGCTCTAGCTAACTGCATCTCTACTACCATCTAATGGGTGAAGTCGATAAGTGATCGCAAATGGACGATTAACTTGCAAATGTTCATGGTATATGATAAGAAACTTGCTCCAATAAATTTGCTTATAAGTGACCGATAAGATTGTTAATAAAACTTGTCGACTAATCAGTAAGCAAAAGCGGATGAACTTTTCTAGTTCATGCTTATCTAGACTGTAGATACGATGCGACAAATTTGATTCGCTCAAAGCGTCACGTGATGCATGGTGCAATATTGTACAACTTTTGCCACATTGCACAATAACTGAAGTAATTTTATGACATGAAGCAAAGTAAACTTGCAAATAAATTTAGCAAATCGTATAATAAATTGAAATGGTGGAAGGGTAGACTTGCCTAAAATGTCCTAAAATTAATTTTTCTTCCATTCACCAAATAATTATTTTTTGTAATAATTATTTTTGACAAGAAAAATTGGTCACATAGGAACTACGTATGTTTTCGCAAATTTCAATAAACCTTCGCGAAACATAAAAAAATTCATTTGGAGGGGAATGTGACATGTCAGGCACTGGGGGGTGCGTGGGGGGGGGGGGAGGTTAAAAAAAAACAACTCCAAAATGGCTCATCAGAGCCCAACAAATTATTTATAAAGATTATTCGCTTCAATGAGAGGAGTTCTATTCAGGGTCTCTAACTTAGCTAGAGCAGATACGCCAGTCCTTTCAGCCTGGGCTGTTACTATACCACGATCAAATACGTGCAGAGACGTGCGTGCTCAGATTACGTGCGTGCCAGTTCACACCATCCCCGAACCAATTCCGAACCGACTCCGTTCGATGATGTTACTAGCGAGAGCCCTAAGTGTAGCGAGAAATCAGTCATCCCGAGATGTGGTGACTACTTCTGGAACAACATGGATATTTCCTTGTTGTTGAAATTTCATCCACAGCCGAGATAAGCTTTGTGAAACATGCAAAGCTTTAATTTTTTTTTTTTATTTAGGCGCACTTTTCTTTAGAATAGTTCTTGTTTCTAACGTAACTTATTAGTAATTTGTAAAATTTGGTTAAATTCAAGAGTAATTGTCGATAGATTATCATTCTGCCACTTACTTGTATTACCATAGTTAAGATTTCGTCCATTTTAATTTTTTTTTAATTTTTCTAATAATATTTCTATAATTTTGTTCACTTATGAGTGTAATGATTGAATGATTCATTTCTATTATTAAATGCATCGAATGATTAGATAACCTTATCTATGGAGATATACTATCTCTAGACGCAGACACAGAGCGTCGCTCTAGATCACGATGGAAATTTCCATCCCTTTCCAGTATTTTACGATGGAAACTTGCCTGAGCTGCATGAACCAATGAGCATTTAGAAAGTTACTGACGTCCGCTGCCGCGAAATTTAAATTTGATAAAAATCTTTTGAAAAAATTAATCTTAAGAAATGTTTTAAGTAGTTTCTAAATAGCTATAACCCTGAAAAAAATCCTATTTGTAGAGAATTTAATGTAGAATTTTCACATTAATATGCGAGTGGTGCGAAGTATTGAAAAAAATTAAAAATCAAATTTAATTTTTAAAGAGCACACTTTTCTGATTATAAATGATATAATCATGTTGAAATTAACAACATGGCTTTGTGAATGGCACATGTCGAGAAGCTAACCTCCCATCTACAGAGTACAAAACTAGTTGCTGAAACTTCACTTTTAACTGCGGAAATCTAATAAACTGTTCCTTATCCGAACCCTGTTTATATGAACTTTTGTTTTCATTTCTCTGTGGGGAATCGCCAACAGAAATTTGTGACAGGTGTTTAGAAAAAAAAATGTATGCACTCTTTGTCAGACATTATCGGAATATTGAAACTCTTTGTCACGCTTTATGGAGCTAATGAAGAGGTCTTCTACCAACAGGACGGGGCGCCACCACACAACTACCTAGCCGTACGAGCTTTTCTGGATGACAATTTGAAGGGACATTGGACTGGACGAAGAGGGACCCATTGAGTTCCCTCCATGGTCGCCAGATCTACCATCTATGGACTTTTTCTTGTGGAGAACGGTGAAAGATCAAGTCTATCGACCTAAGCCGCGCACGCTGGAGGACCTTCGGCAGGAGATTCCAGCGGCATGTGCAGCGATCTCCATTGAAACATGCCGGCCAGATGGCCGAGAGGGCTAGGGCGTAGGCTTGGGTGTTTGTCCCGGGTTGCCTACAGATATAACTTGTGTAAAAGGCGCAAAATGACCATAGTAGTCGACGCCTTAATTTCTAGAACC
>JAHWFO010006931.1:4542843-4581784 GCA_023313115.1 Rhysida immarginata
CCCCCCCCCCATTGAAACATCCATCGCAAAATAAAAAAAAAATCGCAAAGTGTCTTATCCGACGCCATCCTTGTGAGATATTTATTTTAAAGTTGACGAGCTTGTGGATTGAGGGTTAAATTGGGTTTTATTCTCTAGTAAAAGGGTTTGGGCATAACACTAGCTGCGCTGAGTCACCAACATTGATAACTATTCACAACGAATTCATGTCACTCGAACGTTCGCTTGTGGATGTCATCCTCTCGCTTGCGTGCGGCACTGAGGATAACGACACGGGTGTTAGAGCGCTTATGCACTCTATTACAGGTGCCATCTAATGAGTAAACGATAAACTTTAATGATTTTTATTTACCCGTTTGCGTTTTTACCATGGTCACGGTAACTCATTTTTAATAATAAGATGATAAAAACGGGAGTTATGATGCCACATGTTAATGGATAAATACGGGAGTTATGATGCCACATGTTAATGGATAAATACGGGAGAAAGTTATCAAAATTTTTGATAAAGAAAATTGTTCATGACTTGAAATAAAAATGAGAACAATTATCAATTTGCTAATGCTGTCTTTTTTAATTTTTTTTTGAAAAAAAAATGCATATGAAAAATGTAATTGTCGACATTATTTGACTAATAATATGTAACGTCATCCTTGAAAAATCTTTCCAGGATGAGAGAAGAGCACATTCCCAATCGCTGTGTTTTGTTTCAGTCACTTCTCTCACTTATACTCACTTTTTCTTTTTTTAAGAAGATCCACTTTCTGTCAGTTTCTTAAAATTAGTCGCTCTTTGTGAAAAAATTTTAACCCGAAGAAGTTTATCATTATTATCTTTTTCTTCATTTTACATCTCCCCAACGATGGATTTGAGGAGAATATTTTATGCTCTAGCCACCGTAACCCAGGCTATAGTAGCACGTTTTTTTGTTGGGGTTTTTTTTAAGATTTTTGCACAATTATTTCGTTTCATGGTCTGACTTCTTCTTTTTTTTTCTTGTTTAAGGTTTCTTTTAAATTTTTCTTATACAACAACTAATATAATCATAAACATGCCATTTACCATTCTTAATCTGTTGTCATGTAGCCTTATGCTAATTTGAAATTTTTCATTATTATTCAATAATAATAGAAAAAAACTGAAAAATTTTTAAATGCAAAAAATAACAATTGGTGCACTAAGTAATTTTTAACAAGTAAACAATCTACCATAGATTATGAGGCTTAACCTAAGTAAGATACATAACTCAAATTAATGGCTTAAATAGAACATGTTCTGTCGCACAAAAATTTGAGGAGCGCTTACAATATGCTATCAGACTTTGAAATTTGTTTTCAACCGACCTTTTGGTAGGGAGTTTTCAAAAAAATGTTACTTAATTGACTCTAAGAGCATACCTGAAGTTCTGATTGGTGAGTCGTGTACCACCTACAGTATCTATACTCAAATGCCGGGAAACCGATGAATAGGGTACCTTTAATTTCTGGACGATATTTCGCACCTTTGATTCAGGACAACCTTCCTTTATTGATCCTGACGAATCAGTCGATAACCATGGGCTTCATTTTGCAGGATCTCAGTCCGGATCTGAAATTTGAAAACCGCCGCCGAAGCAATCCTCTACCAAATACTTTATGAATCTTTTTGAATAGAGCCCTCATAGAATACACATGAAGAAATTGACTTGGTTCCATGAGTCATGGATCATGACTAGTCTTTGAATTCATACTACTCGTTTCATGCAACAATTACTATATCACTGTATCATCAGCCCCCCCCCCCCCAATGTTGCGTTATCGAATGATACCAAATATTTGCATAATCCCAGCTTGGGACTAAAATAAGTAATACCTTTAATCGGCAATAACCCAATATGTGTGAAAATAAAAATAGTTTGATTACCGTCTAACAGCATCGGAAGCTGCTTTATAAAACATCTCAAAATTTGAATTTAAGGCTACGACATCTTGAAGTTGTTATGCATTTAACATAAATTAAACGGGGACAATAAAAGATTCTTCCGTTCGTTATCATGCTTTTCGTCTCCAACAAAAATACGTTTATCTTTCATGGTAATATATCAGATTTCACTGACAATGGGTCTGCAAGCCACTCTTAAAGCTGCAAAACGTAATTGGGTCTCTTCTGAGATTGCAGAGAAATAGGGTTTGGAATGAAGGACAATTGGTTGGGTGGGAATTTAGTAGTCTGTTTTTACCCTTTCTTTAAAATAAGTTTAAAGATTCTGTCTTGTATCGTTTCTGCTAGTTTGTGCAGTTTTTCATTGGGAATTGTATTGCTTGCCATTGGCATAAAGTTTAAATCGGGACTACATGTTGGCCAATCTAAAGTTGTGATATTTTGGTTCACCAACTATATTTTTGTTGACTTTGCTGCATGGCAAACTGTATTGTCTTGTTGGAAGATCAGGTCATCTGTGAGATTGTGTTGCATGAAATGAAGAAGGTGAATTTGTCGTAGCTCTTGATTCATGTGACCATTGACAACTGGTAAATTGGTTTTACAACCATAAACAAAAGTACCCCAGACCATAATGAGACCTTTTCCATCAACACGCTTTGGAAAAATCTGGTCTTCTTTTCTTAAGTTATGTCAATAAAATTGACAACCATCGGGGCCTTCAGCTGGTACAGACCATGAATTAACAAAAACAAAAAATTAAGCAAAAAATGTGAAATGGAATAACTAAAAAGGGAATCCTCTAATCCACAAGGAGAACTGAAATACCGGATATGTATTCTCTAGCTTTAAGCAATATTCCCTTTTTTACTTTTGTCTCTCACCGGTATTTCAATTCTCCTTGTGGATTAGATGTTTCCTTTTCTGGTTAGAACACGAATTGAAAACTAAAGAATCAATTTTAACTCTTTTATCAATAGATGGCGCCGCAGATGTTCATCACTCCTTTATTTAGTAAGAGAATTTGCATAGATTGTATTTAAATTAAAATTAAATCAATACTTCATCTTCATAAATAGCGAAGAATTCTTTTGGGATTTTTGTGCGCATTCTTGAATGCGGTAGTATCCTGAAACTGAAATCGAATGAAGAAATCGAATCTTCTTGAAGTTCCACGAGTTTAAACGTGGCCTTCGAGATATTAGGCCTCCGCATCGGGCTTGAAATCGCGTGTCGAGGCATTTTTCAACTTTTGACCGCTAGTTGTTTATCTCTATGGCTTATTTGGTGCTCTTCAGGGGTAAAGAACTACAAGATACTCTCGTGCTCATGCTACTTTATCCGACTTAAAATTTTACCTTGAATTCCTCATAGGATTTCCCTGATGATCCCCCTCTAGCGTTAAAAAGTTAAACTTCCGCTGACACGAAGGAAAGCATTGAAATGATACGCGATGCGGAGGCCTAATATCTCGAAGGCCACGGTTTAAACCATTTTAAGACAAATTTGTCCCCTAGATGTCGCCATAGGTAAACGTATATTTGAAGAATTTGTTGAGTGTTCTCTCGATGGTTCTCGATGATATGATGATGAAATGATACATGTGTGAATTCGATGAATGTTTGGTTGGGGAAGGGGTAGTGCTAAATTTGATACAATATAATGTAACAGGGGCGCATCACGTGAACTCCATGATGCCTTGACACTTCGTTTCGAATATCGATTGTTGTCACACTCGGTGATGAAAAAAATCTAGCGCGGTTCATTCAACTCGAAAGTCGAGTTCGGTTTTCAACAACAGCGTATCAGATTTATTGAATGCGCAACGCGGTAAATTTGTGTAGAGTGTCCGGTTTGTAATTAAACACGCGTCGCTCGAGTTCGCAATCCGATCGGTAGACCGATTTCGTCTCTTATTTTAGAACATGCATGTGAAAATGTAAAAAAAAAAAAAATTGCCAAACCTCAATCACAAAGGTTATACGAAAAGGTTATCTTTTTTTTTTGTCTCCTTGATATCACGGAATGCTAAGTTTCAGGTAAATTGGTTCCGGGTGTCAGTTGAGCAGCTCATTGGCGATAGTCACGAGGGAGGGGTGTCCCCGGGAGGTAGTTGGCGCGAGCCTTTCCGCTGAGCCACGTGGCCTTGACCCCCGTGTAACCGAACGTGCGGTGTGCGCTGATTAATCACGAGAGGGCGTGGAATGCTCGATTTTTCAGCCTTGAGTAGATTGACTCCGTGCGGTGATGTCAGTTAAGGATGGCCTCACCTAAGTGGGAAAACGAAGCGGAAGGACAAAGATGAAGAAAAGTTTTTTTTGGAGCTGCCTTTTGTCATTTAAATATTTTTAAAAGATTTCAAAGATATCATGGTTTTTAAGGCCTCTGTTAATATTTGGTAATTGAATGACGAACTTTCTCCTGCCATTTTGATGTATGAATAATCTGGCCTTCTGGGTTTTAACCGAAATGAGCTAACCGATGCGGTTCATTGAGTGGGTTAAAATAACATTTTCTAATGACACACAAGAAAGAAATGCAAACTTTGAGTTCTGCGCCTGTTTTTTCCCTTTGCTTTTTTTTCAACCATTCGCTCGAGTGACGCAATTCACAATCGTTCGTGTTGACTGATTTTTCGATTCATTCAACTCTTTGGGTGGGCAAGGGATTGGCTCTTGGTGACGTCACATGAGGAAAGGCCACGACGACTCATTTGCTATATATCTAATTGAAATATAAAAGAAGAAAAAAGGAATTAAGAGGTCATTCATGTTACAACTAAAAAGATATTTTAGAAATTGTTGTAAAGTTTCTGATGTACGCAGTTTCGTTATAACGCTGTTTGTGTTGATTCTAAAACGTTTTGAATTTTGTTGCTGCGTAATACATATCGATATATGTTTGGTAGTTTCTGACAATAAGCATCTGTACAAGAGGCGTTCATAAAGTTCGTACAATCATTGGGGCCATGAAACTTGGTGATGAAGTTAATTCTTTTCAACATAAGCACCACACAACTTCACACACTTCTCCCAACAATGGATGACCTGACATAGACCATTCTTGTAGAAGTCCATGTTTTGACCTTTGAGAAAGTGTTCCACCTCAGAAATCACCTCGTTATCACCTGAAAACGCTTGCCATGCAGTGGTTTCTTCATCTGAGGGAAGAGGAAGAAGTCACTGGGTGCCATATTGGTGAGTAAGGGGGATTAGGCATAATCCCAAAGTAGCTGCGTGTGTGACAGTCTCCTGCGCTGAATAAGCGGGCGCGTTGTCGTGGAGCAGCGAATGCCTTTGGTCAGCTTCCCCCGGCGTTTCTTCTTAATGGCCACCCACAACTTTGACAGAAAATCCCGGTAATACTTGCCAGTGATTGTTTGGCTCTTTTGAACGTAGTCGGTCAGGAGAACACCTTGGCAATCCCAAAAGATGCTAAGCATCACCTTCCCCGATGACGTCTGCATCTTTGCCTTCTTTGGCAGTCATCTTCAACACTCGTTTAGCTACATTCAAAGCGTCTGCGCCACTTTGCAACAATTTCATATGCTGGGGCACTGTCACTTACATCTCTACCAGCTCCGCGTGGATTTCCTTGGAATACTTGCCCTTCAAGTAGAGGAAACCGATCGCACTTGCAGTTTTTCCACGGGCTGCGCCAATTTAGATGTGATCCTCCCGCGGGTCACGTGGTCTCGCAGCAAGGGTCCTTTGATTGTGTGGAAAGTAAATGAACGTGTGCTTGCCCCGACACAACAACTGTGATCTTGGTTTCGGTGATAGTACGAACTTTATGAACGCCCCTAGTAAAGCACTGAATACTTATAAAGTACTCATCTGGCTAGAGGAAATTAATGGTCCTAAGTTCGATTACATATTGTTGATGAGAAACTAACTGTTCATCCGCATATTATAAACTTTTGCGATTGATCTCTGTATTTAATTCAGGGACTTTCTTACTTACATTGTTTAAGTCTCAACTTATATTAATATCAAGATTTGGGATTAATGTATGGGATTTTATCTTTGATAGTTATTTGTTGAAGTTGCGAGATGTTTTTACAAAACTTTTTAAATATTAACATTATACACATGTGTGGAGGGGTTTTTACATTATTCTTTTACTGCTATAAAAACTCTTACTAGAGTTTAGCTATTTTAAATAGGAAAATATATAAATGTGTTTCAGCATTCATTGTTGGAAAATTGGATTGATCCACTTTGCTAAATTATGTAAAAATTAATTGTAAATTATGTGTACGAATTAGGGAACTACAGGGTGTTTACTAAACACACAGCAAAAATTCGGATGATTCTTTGGGTTATTTTAAAAATCCTTTGCTTTTTGATGGTTTTCGGAATACCGCTTTGTTTCGAAAATACGGGGCGAAAAGAGTTTTTAAATGGTCAAGACCGCTGGATTGGTCGAGGAGAATATGGCCTACTCGATCCCCGGATTAAATCCCTTGGATTTTTTCCTGTGGGGCTATCTGAAAATGTAGATGATTTGAGAAATGGGATAATTGAGGGGTGAAATGCAATAAGAAACAACGCTGGTGTTTTTATGAAAGAGTTCGGCATTCAATGAGGAGAAGATTGGGTTCGTGCATAGTCATTCAATCTCAGCAATTATTGTAGATTAACAAGCTTTACATGTAATATTAGCTCATAAAAGATTGTTTATGTCGGAAAACCTTTATTGCCCTGTATCTTCGAAACAAAGTGGCATTTCGAAAATCATCAAACAATTCTGTATATGTACCCATATATATGTATGTATTACTTAATAAAATTTTACTACTTTCATTCAACTTCTTAAACATAATTTGAATTGTAAAGATTTTGTTTTTGGTTTCTTTTTTTTCAGTGCCTTTTTGTTTCTCACATTTGGCTCCATTTTTAGCCAATTCAAAAATTCAAATTCAAAATTCAAAAACATCGCGCTTAAGTGCATACTTGGGTCATCATAAGGCTTTATACTAAAGGCTTCCTAAAGGCCTTCGACAGACAATTACCCTTCATGCAAGGAAAACACTTATTTTCAAAAATGTTGTGGCCAGCATAATAATGGATTCCCTGAAATTGCACTATTTAATCCAAGAGTAGGGCCTATGTTGGACCTTTTGTTTCTTTGGATTCCTTTCGCAATCCCTATCGATCATTTAACTTACATGACACGATGTACTGAATCGACCTGAGAATCTACACACAATACCTTATGTATCTAACTAGCCCCTTTATTCTCTTCAAATGTTTCTTATACCCTCTTTCTGGTTACGGTTTTGTTTTACTCTCAACATTGCTAAAGAATGTGTACTAATCAATTTTCAAAACTTTTTTTTCACATTTTTGAATTGGATGGTGCATTCATCCCATTGCCATAGTGGTAAACCGCTGACATTCGAAAACGTGAGTTGGGATACCGCCGAGGACACATTATTTTTATTTCCTCTTCTTCGAAGGGAAATCAAATCCTAGAACCTGAAAATTTTTGTTAACTGCATATCAAAGATATCCGTTAAAATTTCCGTTTTGACCAGAAAGTATTGGCTCCTCAATCTGACCACAGTCGATGTATTGCAAAAACATTGATGCACAACTGATTATGCAAAATTGTTTGTAATTGCGGCCCTTTTTTTAGGACCCCAAAAAAGGATTTTGGTTAATTAGGAAATATAATGAAATGCATAATTTAGGAACTAAGAGATTTAATTCCTCCTGGAAGGATTGTGGCTTACGGATTGCGTATTGTGGGTGTAAGAAGTAGCGCTCTTTTTTTTCCTGTGACGCTATTTTTATCACCAGTTTATTGATTTTACCTTATTGTGAAATATAAAATAATAATAATGAAAAAGCTTCTTTGTTTCTCTCTCCTCCTCCTATAATGAAATGTTGTCGACAGGGAGTAATGATAAGCATTCGTGGACCACGAGGACGACTAGTAGTAAAGTTGCAATGAACTTCTACTATTACTATGACTACTACTACATTGGGAGGAGGGTGTCATAAATGTCAGTTTTTACGCCCACGCCGAATGAATCACGAGAATGGATTATGAATGTAATTTTCTCTCTTTCTCTCTCTCTTTCTCTCTCCCTCTCTCTCTCTCCTTGAGTGAGTGACGCTTCGTAGAATTCGCCAAGAGTTGCGTGGGTGGGCAATTGTAATCCATTACTCACTCAATCCTTCTCTCTTTTATTTTATTTTTTCTTTTTGATTTTAATTCTACTCAGGTAAACCACCTTCAAGACTAAGCAAGCTATCGCTTTCTTTCTCTTTCCATTTTTCCCCATATTTGACCCATTTAACAAATTTTCAGTTTACTTCAAAGGCCTTTCGGGGCCATTTCCTTCTTAGTCGTGATACTTGTTTTATTCGAATTTTCAAGAGTATTATAGATGAGCTTATTTAAATAATAGATCTTAGATTTTTCGCTTTTCGCGTAATACTATAGGAATTGCTTAAATTATGCATTTGCAAAAGTTCACTTTGGAACATTTATCAAAGTAATGGCAATATTGTTGCTTTCACTACGAGATTAGTAGAAGAGTTGGAGTTCTTTAAAGGATTGAAGAAGTGTTTTCGTGATCATGTTATACCAATTATGGTTTTTGAACTATGAGTAATTTATTTTAATTTTAATCTTTTTAATCTCCTCATTGAATATATAATCATAAATAAAAACATAGATTATAAAAGAATATGGTCGGTTTAGTAATTAATAAATTTTAATTTGATTGTTGTCTAATAAGTTAGTTTAATGTACGATGGAAAGTTGTTTCGGTGATTCTATTTGAAACACTTAGATATTCATTGGAAAGTTAGCAGCCTAGAGAGCTCGCACTTAAGAAGATGACGACTCACACTTGAAAAGACTCGATTGTGGTTAATTATAAAACGAGATGAATACAAAACCAAAACGTTTTCGAGAGGCATCTCCTTTTATCTTCCGTAGAATCTTTATATTCTGTTCAATGAAAGAAAAACTGGGCTTCTCCAGTTAAATTTACAATTTCAATTGTTAAATTTCTATTTTAAGAATTTCTATATATTAAAATTGGGAATTTAAATGGGCTCGCCCAGTTTTTCTTTCATTTGACAGGGTATAGAAAGTTTTCTGTGATAACAATAAAAATAAATAATAATGATAACAATAATGATGCGAGAACAGAAATTCAAATCTTTGATGGAACAACTTTCCACCATAGTTTACTCATAAAAATTTTATATCCTTCATCAAATTCTTAATAATTAATTATCATTGATTATAATGACTCTTTTAATATATTCTAAAATAAGTAATGATTAAAGTAATGATTAAACTACAAGAAATTAATCAATGTAAGTTACAGTAAGAATTTTTTACGTGATAATAATTGCAGTGGGACTGCTAAAAATTTTCAATGTTTTAGTTTCATTAGGATTCATTTACATACCGTGTTTCTTGATCGAAACTCCCAAAAATCTTATCAGGAGCATTTTCCGTTGTATTTAAATGTTTTTTTCAGTATTTTTAAAGAGTTTTTAATATCTAATGATGTTGCTTTTAATGGAATATCGCCCTCGTTGTCACTTATTTGTTTGAACCTCTCAAATAATTTTTTTTATTTAATTTTTCTTTTTAATTTATAATTTAATTTTAATATTGTTGGTTTGATTTTTAACTTGGTTGGTTAATTTTAAACTTATAATTTTTTTTCTTCTTCTGCTATTTTCATTAAGCTCGCTTTCTGGCACTAACCTGTTTAGGGAGTAACCAATAATAAGTTCCTATTTGCTATTTAATTAAGATAATTAGGTAGTAAAGACGATAAATTGATGATGATAGAGATGAAAATTTTCAAGATAAACTGACGTTTGTTCACGTATCTATTCATTACCATGTACTGTAATACTGCTAAGAACGATATTTCGATATCGTATTGTTGAGTTCAAGTTTGTAACATTAATTATAATTAAAATAAAAAAATAAAAAATAAAATATAAGTTTATTTTTCTTCGTGAACACAGCAAATGTAATCTGCGCATTTCATTTACTTTCATGTAGATTAGGATTTAATTCCTCTGAATTATTTTTATTCCATATTTGAAACCTGTTTTTATCTTTTTTTGGATTTTACAGATATGAATTGAGAATTGCTGCTATTTCATCCACGTCCATCCATTTGGATGAAATTGTGCTATTTCCTCATCCATACGTCCAAATATTCGTATTATTCTCAATAGAAGTTTAACGGAGAAAAAAACAATGCTTTAATAAGGAAATTTCCTGTACATATTTCTTTAAACTGCTATAAGCAATAAATACTTGTTGTTTTATTATATTTTAATTAAAAAGATACTAGAAGATCTTATTATTTAACTAGAAGATAATAATTCTCCCATCGAATTTCGACACTAAATATGATCAATCAGCAAGATTAACATGAATGAAAGAAAACCGATTCAACTGTGTTATAATAGATGGAGAATAAATTTGTAATGACTTGTCACGAATTAAAAAAAATTCTTGAAAATCATCATCACCTGCTTGCTGTCTTTGTCGTAATGCTAGGAGCGAAAAGCTTATGAATGGGACGATATAAAATAAAGGCCTAATTAAGATTGAAAAGGGGAAACGTTTGAGATAATAAAGGTATTATTATATTATTTCAACTATTAATTATGTCTATATTGTTATTTAAAATTTTTTACATGAGATATTCGTTTGAATGAAGCCAATGAAGCTAATGTATTTGTCTCTATCGGGACTAGGCGTGTTCTCTTGTAGAGTCTTAAAGAAATTGTTAATCTTATAAAATAGATTAAAATACTTCAGTTGTTCAGTTACTGAGTTTGTAAAGCAGAAAGAACTTAGAATGCGTATTTGATAGTCATTTGCATTCAGTATTCGTAAACTTCTCTACCTTGAGGAGAAGCTTCGTTGGCTTCCTGGTTTAGTTGTAAAAACTCTTTTTTTTGGGGGGGGGGGGCGAAATGCAAAATGCAAATTTTTTTATTTAGTTCGATTAGAAAACCTTATTTCTCAAGGAGTTGTGGCGTGGTTCATTTCACATTCTCAACATTCTTTTCCAATGACGCTTAAGCAACAACCACCGCCAAATTTCACGCCTTTACTGGTTGTTACTTAATTGTAATATTAAATATCTATTATGTGATCTATTGTTATCTTGGTTATATTGTTATCTTGTTATTGTCTTCATTTATATCCAATAGTGCAAGTTTAGAATAATCATATTGCAAAGAAATGATCGAATCTCATTAAGATGCTATATTCCGCATATTCATTTATTTTCTGTGGTCATAATATTATTTTGACATGACTTATAAATACTTATATGTTTATATACATTTATATATTTTGCGATTGCTTATTTTTTAAAATTTTTTTTCTGTTTTCCAAAAATTCAAGATACAGAGTGTCCGATTGGAAAATGACGATTCCCATCGAAATAAGTATAGACGAGTGGACTTGTGCCTGCGCATGGACGGAAGGCACTTTCAACATCTTTGCGTACCCTCACCACTTAATATAGTTCATTCCTAACGTAAATAAAGTGCTATATTTTCCCGTTTATTGGATTATTGCTTTTGTTTTTTACTGCGGAGAGACTTTACGGATATCCTGTAGTAATAAATCATGTTTTGGTTGCATACCTAACAAAGTATTTATGAAATAATTTTTTTCTATAGGTGAAAATATGTCGATAATTTAGTTTTTAACAGGATCGATAATGTTTTCTTAAAATATCTGCAAAAAAAAGAGAAACATTGAGTTAGATGGGATTTTTCCAATTTATTTATTAGCAAAGTTATATTATTAACAAACTTTATTTAATACAAACTTAATAAATTATTATTTAAATAAATTTCTAAGATCATTCATTATTCTTACTTTAAAACCTTGATTCAGTATCTCGCACTCGTTTTCCTTCTTTGTCTTTAATATTTCGTAATGTTTAAAAGTTTCTGAACATTAAATTCCATATTAATTAATCTTAGGGGATAAGAACTTTAAAAAATAAGAAGATAAAGAAGGGGGGGGGGATGACGTTTTTTTTTATTTTCAAAGAGAACATTCCATTAGGATATATTATGAGTAATTTCTACGGAGATGGATCGCCAGAGACGAAGATTCAAATACAGTGAAATTGCTTTTTTAATATATATATCATTTTGGAGTAAAAATTGTCCAGGACTAAGGAAGAGTGTTGGATGATTTTTTTGTTGCGGGGGAGTCAAATTGTGGCTTTTCTCGGAAACCATTGCCCATTTCAGTTTTATTGACTAAAAGTAGGAAGATGGCGGCCATTCGTGGCAAATTAGATTTTTGAAAGGAAGGGAAAGGAAAGAAAAAAAAAGTTTCTAGCTTGATAACTGATTAAATAAAAGAGAAGTCGTGAATGAAATGAAAGGCTTTTATTATAAAGCTTTGAGATTACCGTTATTTTTTTTAAAGGTGTACTGTACTAACCGAGGCCACTGGGTTCTGTCTAATCAGCTTGAGGAAATTTTTTAGACTTCGTTATAATTCATTTTGAGCTTCATTTTGTGATATAGTACAAATAAAGTATCCAAAATTTTTTTTTTTTTGAAGTTATATATGAATTGTGATGTAACTGAGAGACGACGTTTGACTACTCTCACACTTTTATGATATCAACTGTGTACAAAATTCTTTCTCGACTGTATATAATTTATAATATGTAACAGAAAAAGGGTAATCTAATTATAATTATATGAATGAGAGCTAATGAGAATGTTTAATGGAAGAAAATTTAATCTCTTGTTCGCGTGGTCACCTTGTGAAGTTTGCGTGCCTCGTCCTTGTTAGCGAAAATCTGTTTCAAATTGGTTTAAAGTAAATTTCTGGGGTAAGTGGATCAGCTTAAGACGTTTTATATTTTATAAGGTATTATTATTAAATCTCTTGGAGAGTTCATATGTGCAAGGTATTTTCTAAGTGATTGGAAATTACCGCAAGATTAAAAAAGAGCTTGAATAAATATTGAAATTGTTGGAGTTAAGAAAGAATTCGAATAAACAAATAAATACAGGGTGATTCAGTCAACTTCTGACCATTTCACTCGAATGACGTGCATTAGGGATAAACAATTGAATAAATATGAGCGCCGTATCGAATTTCTAAATAGTTGGAGTTTGTATTGTTGCAACGGCGCTGCATGAAAATTGTATTGTTGAAAAATGGCGCCCGCTTTATCAACAGAGCAGAAATGCAAGGTTGTCAAATGGTATTTCGAGACAAAATCACCTGCAACCGTGCAAAGAAAGTTCCGGAAGGAGTATAAGTGTCGAGACGCATCAGGCAGGCAAGCAATCATGGATTTTGTCAAGCAATTTCGTGCCGTTGGATGTGTTAAAGGCAAGAAAAAAGGCGGGAGCGAAGCTCGTGTTCGAACGGCCGAAATTATCGAAAATGTTCGCACAAGGTTGGTCGATTCCCCTATCAAAAAATCTGTTCGCCGCCTATCCATTGAAGAAGGGCTGTCGTATACCACGACGTGGCGAATTTTGAGAAAGCCTTTACACCTGTTCCCGTATAAGATCCATGTTTATCAGGAGTTAACAGACACTGGAAGACAGAAGCGACAACAATTTGCGATGGAGTTTGGAGCAGAAATGGAAGCCAATCAGGACATTGTGGACAACCTGTGGGTGTCAGATGAGGCCTTCTTCCATTTGTCAGGTGACGTTAATAAACACAACGTTCGTTTTTGGGGTTCCCAGCACCCTCGTGAGATCCATAAGTCACCTCTTCATCCACGAAAGGTTATGGCTTGGTGCGCGATTTCCAAAAGAGGCATCATTGGTCCGTTCTTTTTTGAGGGCACCGTAACGTCACAGGTTTACCTTAACATGTTGGAAATCTTCTTCATCCCTGAGCTGCGAAGGAGGCGTATACCGCTTCGACATCAATGGTTTCAACAGGATGTGGCTAGGCCTCACACCACTAATGAAGTGCTAGACTTTCTCAATCAGAAATTCGGAAATTGTGTCATTTCAAACAGGTTTCCAGATCGATTCGGGGGTGGCTTTCTTTGGCCCCCTACGAGTCCTGACCTAAACCCATGTGATTTTTATCTCTGGGGGTTCCTTAAAGACAGTGTGTTCACTACAGCACCAAGAACCCTAGACCAGCTGCGACAAAGTATCGTCGACTGCTGCATCCTTGTGAATGCAGAAATCCTGGATAGAGTTATGAACAACTTCACCATTCGGCTGCGAGCAGTTCAAAACGTTCGTGGTGGCCACATTGAGCATATCATCAAGACTTTTCCACGGGAATAAAAACTCCGAACTGCCTAAAATATCATACTGAAATGCTAAGTTTGTGAACATTAATGGGTCAATAAATCATAGTACTGAAATGGTCAGAAATTGACTGAATCACCCTGTATTTAGAGTCAGGAAAGGAGAATGTTTATTATTATTCTTTATTCACCACACAGTGGTATGTACAATAAAACATATACAATTATATAACTATTTTATAATATAATCTATTACACCATTATTAAAATGTTTACATTGGTTGCCACATCTTATATCTTTGCAATCGATGCATAAAATTCCTAACTTGTCTGGCAATAGATTCCATTCTTGAATGGCACTAAAGGGAAAAATGTTACATTTAAAAATTTTTTTGGGCAATTAAATCTGCTCCTTACACACTTTCTCATTGTAATATCACCTTTAAACCAGTTCATACATAAACAATTATTAATATTTCTCGTCCTTATTAATTTACTTACTCTAACAATCTGAATATATTTTATAAATTGACTAAAAGATAAAAGTCCATGATGATTACAGTGAGTAGTTATGGAATCAAATTTTGAAAGTCGGAACAATATTCTAATCACCCTGTTAAAAACAAGTTTTACCTTGTGTATCCTAAACTTATCACAAGAGGTCCAAACCCATCCACAGTATTGAAAATAGGTGCACAACATATTTTTAACAAACAAAATTTTGTCATTCATGCCTAAATATTTTCTAATTTTTTTTGCCAAAAATTGTAGTTTTAAAATCTTAATCTCGATCTCATGTAATTGATCGAAGAACAGCAATCTATTATCAATTTTAATCCCAACGATATCTATCATTCCATATTCCCCTCGTTTTGTCCCGTATATTATGAATTTTAAATTTCTACAAATTTATTAAACCCTTGAATATATTGTACTGATTCACTTTATGAGTGTTTATGCAATAAATATCTATAGGCCTTTGCTGTGACATAATTTACTTGTTTTATACATGCTTCAATTAATAATATTTAAATATTCAATTATATCTTTTTTTTTTTAATTCAATTTATGCTTATCGTGAAATTGCTTGAAAATTCACATAAAGGACGGAAAATGCGATTGCTTCAATGAATATAGTTTCCTAGGTTTAATCGCGTTTTAAAATTCTAATTAAAATTTAATTATTAAGCAATTCATTATTAATCAAACATGGTTGATTTCTCTATTTATGTAGGAATTCATTATTTATTTTCGTAATTACGATGCGATGTTCTAATTCTACGGTAACAAAAATATTCGCGAATATAGATTTCAATAAAATTAACAGTATTAATATAAAATGCGTCAACAAAGGACGGAATAATGAAAATTAGTTGATAAAAAATATGTAGAAATGTGAAAAATGTACATATGTTGAACACAATAATTAGTTTCTTTATTACAATCTAGTTCTTATTTCTATCTTTGATTCAGTAGAAAATATTTTTTTTCTATCACTGGAATTTTATTTTTCATTTAAATGGCCTTTTGATCAAGGTAGCATAAATAGTGAAAGTAATTCGTTATTTAATCCTGGTATGGCTTGGTTGATGATTATTTATTCTTTCCAGTTGTCGCAATTTGAAATTCGGCTTCTGTTATTTAAAAAAAAATCATTTTTAATATAAAAATTTAATTTTACGTTATCTAGTTTTAGGTAAAATGCTTTTTCTATAATTATTCAACATTTTATTGCTAGTATATATATATATATATAACATAAAAATAAACGCTTAAGTCTCTGTAGGTGCTTCTTATATTGACACATTGATGAATTGCAATTACCGAATAAGTAAGTAAAACCATATACAGTATTTAAGTAAACTCGTACAATATTTTCACAACGTTAATTAAGCCTGCTACCAAAGATTATACCTTTAAAATAAAGAGAAAATTAAAGCGAAATAATACCTAAAAATGATATTGTCATTGAATTAGAAGTGTACCTCGAAAATAAAGGTGAAATGTTCTTATTAATCTCTAATCAAAGAAAAAGATTGTCTCTGAAAATTTAAAAAGTATATGTATACTTTAGCAATACTGAAACCACTAAATTTTTATTTTTACTCATAAAATCGAGAGTTTATATTTCTCAGTCTATATCAATGATTGGCGTTTTTGTTTTGACTTGATTACGATATTTTTTTTATAAAGAAATTTACAAGGAGAAAGGATCACTTATATTGCTAGAAGTGGTGAATAGAAATGGGGACCATAAATATAAACCATTTCAAGAAGAATAGGGAGTAGCAATATAAGAAAGGTGAATGAATCCTTTGATCATGGAATTGTTTCAATGTATAGAAGGTGTTCGTGTCATTTCCTCTGCGGTTTAGATGCCGGGCTTTATTACGCCATTCAAGGAAGCTCGAACGAAGACCTGAAGGCGGTGGAGAAGTCTTAACCAGCTTTCGACTACATCACAAAACTGAAATAAAAAAATAATAATAATAGTGCTAGATTGAGACGCAGAGACAAGGAGAAAAAAGGAAAAGAGAAGAAAAGGTTTCCGAATTTAAGATAAACATCGTACTCACGACAATGTTCTTAAAATTATATTTTCCTTATCTTTCATCACACTATAAAGCATTTCATACTTTGTCTCGCCTTGAACTACAAAGAATCCGAATTATTTCTGGAGTATTTCTTTGAAGTTTTTCAGAACGTTGCTTAGCTCGGAACGTTTATTTTTATTATTATATTGATTTTTTTTTTGATTTAAACATTTTTCTCTACAGTTTAAAATAACACGAAATATATTTTTAATCGAATACAGATCATATATTTATTAAAAAGTAATTTTATTCCATAAAAATGGTGAAAATATGACTTGAAAAAGAAGGTTAATAGAATGTAAGATTTCCAGACAAAATTAATACTAAATCATTCAAATCGAATTCAGTTATAATGAGTTCATGGGATGAGCGCGTCATTTCCGTTTCGGCTATAAAAAAATCTTGATGATGATAATGGTGAGTGTATCGCAAAATTAAAAAAGCGAGAAATGAATCTGTTTCGATGAATTGCGTGTATCACCATAGTAAAGGATAAAAATAAGAAAGAGCAGGCTTGTGATGGGTAGAATTTAATGACCGACGCTTTTGTCACCTTGAGCTTCTAACGGTGCTTCTCCATTTACTCGGTCTTCGGATGTTCGTCGCCTTCCATCCCTGAAGTCCTCCTCCGATTTCCCAATATTTCCGGACTGGAAGACTAGACACATACACACAAATACACACGTAAATATACAAATACACATACATGTAAGTCTCACTGGCGACGACGAAAATTGCCGCCGGTATTCTAGCTAGTTCTCCCGGCGTGTCATCTCTCTCTTTCCATTGAAATTTTCACCATGTAATAATTAAGACATATTAACCAGACGTCCTTTGTTTCCTTTTCGTTTTCCTCGTCGTCCCTCCTTTCACGGAATAATGGTTTTCGATTTTCAACACCCGCTTTCTTCTTCTCCCTTAATTGCTCAGGGTTTTAAATCTTGGTTCGAATGTTTTATGCCCTTCTCGGAAGCAACAGACGGTGTTTCCGTTCGAAATAAGAGGTGAATTTTTGTTTGTGAAAATGCGCTCTTCTAATGTAATGGATTATGGAAAAGCACCAATATGCTAGCGGAATGGAGAAGGGAGGATTTTTAAATTCATTAATCCAAATATCAATGAAGATAACATTTTGCACTGGCTTACTCGAAATATCTTTAGAGGCAAGTTATTAAAAAAATTAATTTTCAAAGTTGTCTAATCAATGAAAATTTTAGCAGAACTTAAATTTCAAATTCGTATGACTTCAAAGCTATTGCATAATATCAAAATAATATTAAACCACATTCGGTTAGCTAGATTAGATTAGACCGTAAAAGAAGAGCTGTTGGTACTTACATCAAATGATGTAAAGAAAGATTTTTTACTTTCCTCTTCTTTTCCTTGAAGTTTTTTTATTTTTTTAATTTTAACACAGAAATTTTTCTTCTTTCTGAAGAAGTTGGTAAAAACCAGACTTTGAAAAAAATAGGAATTCTACACTTGCCATGTTATAACAATGGCATATCCGCTAGAAAAATATTCCCTAAATATGAAGAAGAAAAATGTAGAAGTATTAAAAAAAATAAAATTGGAAAGTTACCAAGGCACGTGACTAATATTGACCGATTTGTATTTACCTTCGGTTACCAAGTCCTCCCAAATAATTTGAAAATGCAGGCATATAAAAATTCATATAGAAAAAGCTTGCCAAGATTAAAAAAAAATTCCACTATAGGCTAAATAAAATAAAAAAATTTATCAAAAAATTTTATCTTCTTATATTTCAATAATTTTCATTTTTATCTTTAAATTTTTATTTCAATTTCAATAAATTTAAAGAATAGGAGGGGCGATGATTTTCATCTCCATAACATTATTTGATGAGTTTATTTTTTTTATCATTACATGTAATATTTTTAATTTCGAGGTGGATTATTCTCAGCTATAAAACATATCCAACCTGATTCTATTTCCTGAACTTCATAAATATTCCTAAAACAAAGCTATCTTTGACGGCTTTAAAAAAATTATTTTTACATCATGTTAGAGGATCACTTTTTTCTTGCGAAAACCACATGACGACTCATAACCGATAATTGAAGAGTCCCTTGGAAATCGTTAATAGTATATAAGGTTTGAATCACTTACATTAGTCATTTCAAAGAAAAAAATAGAATAAAAAAGTCGTATTATATCATACGATATGATGGCATAATCTGGACTTAGTCATTCTAATCTCATTTATTTAATATTTAAATAAGTAATTGGCTTTATAAGTAGAAGAAAAAGCGGAGAATCCTTTTAAATGAAGATTAACTCGTATGGTATGTTTTTCAATGAATTGACGAGCTTAGATTTTGCAAGTCTAATTTTTCTTACTTAACATTCCAACATTTCCGTTATTCGTTCTTCCCTCGTTCCATTTTAAGCAGAGTAATTATTCTAATTAAGATTCTGTTGTATATTTATTTAATTGATTTTAAATGATAATGAATTCTTAAAATTTAATTACTTAATTTTTATTTCAATCGATATCGCCCTTAAACATGAAACGCCGCCGCCTTCAATTCAGACTGTGCACCTTGTGTTCATTCTGAAAATCGGTCGAGTTACGTTTGAAGTCGTGTTGAGTTGATTTATCTCTTGTTTCTTGGGTTTTTGTAGACAAAGGGTCCAGAGTGATTCACTCCTCGAGTCAATTGATTGCTATCGTTTCCGAGGAAGAGTCGTCAGCCCTCAGCGCCTCAACTTATACGCGGCGGTTAAAGCCGAGCTTTTCATTTGGTCATCGGAACGAAAAGTTAAAAAAAAAAATTCTTTTTCCTTGGACGCCAGAGGCGGAAGGGACCGACTCGGTCGTCTCGTTGGCGACGGGAATTCCTCGTAAAACGCTCCCGAATGGCCATCCGGTGGTCCTCCTGGAAGGCAAACGCCCCTTCCATAACCCCGAGTTAATTTTTCCCCCCTTCTTTTGATTTTTGATCTTTCCGATTTAACTTTCATTTCTTTCATCCACGTAAAAACAAACGGCTCATTTATTTATGTATTTGTTCTCGGAACTAATATCATATATGAAAAGAATGTTCCATCATCTTCTCTATTTTCAACATCCTCCCCCCCCCCCCCTCGATCAAAAAACCCTTTTTTTTGGTGGATGGGTGGGGTTTATTTTTTTCAACTTAATTAAAATGGTCTAAAAAAAACGGCCTCCGTAACAATTCTGAACCTGTATAGCAAGTCAGAAACCTCCACCTCCTAGTTCCTTTAACGCACAAAAGAGAGAAGAATGGCGTTTTTGATAATTGGTTTATTAGCAGACCTGACATTGCTTAATTGGTTATAAAAGCTTAATTTCTTAATAATACTGAAGTATTTTTTAGATCAGGAAGCATCTTCTTTGGAGAGTTTCCGCTAATATTTTACATGAACAGTTTTGAATCATTCGTGGATTTTTTTTTTTTTTTTTGCTAACTTTGCTTTTGTATTCCGGTTTCGATTTTCTAATTTACATGAAACTTCTTCAGTGTTAGTTAATTTCAATAAAATTCTCCTTTATGAAAGTGTTAAATGAAAAATTAAAGGAAAAGAAATAAAAAAAAAAAAACTAAACCAAATAAAGTTCTAATTTCTTTGAAGTGACGAAGGATTTGTGGAAAAGGGTCTGGAGTGAAAATATTGCAGAAATTGAAGAAGGAATTGAAGAAGGAATGGTAGAGGATTGAAAAAGTGAAGAGCTCAGAAGCACTAGATGCTGAAGAATAAAAAACATAGTGTTAACAGAAGAGGAATTGCAGAGTGAAGGATTAAGAATTGATGTCTTGGAGATTTCGATATTGAAAATTTGTTTGTTTGTTTGTTTGTGGGTCTGTTTTTTATACAAATCTACAGTTTTATTCCGATCTTGATGAAATTTTGCATACTTGACCTTCACAGCATGAGGAAGGTCACTGTCTACCTCAGATTTGAAAATAATAATAATTATTGATAAAAAAAAATCGATATTCATAGTTATGGCAAGGCATATTAATGAGAAATATCTGATGACTAGCAATGCAGGGCAAAGTTTTTGCAACAGTACTTATCAACAATGGTATCAACACGCAATTCACAAACACTCTGTACAGACCAACAATATATATCTCATGACCAACAGTGCAAGCAAAGTTTGTGCAACAATAGGCCCGTCGTGTTCGCATCAACAATGGTGTTGCAATTCACCAATAACAATGACCACAAAATGATGTTGCAATCAATGACGTATATTAAAGATAGACTCCGAATCCTATTGTTAACAACGGCAAAAAGTGAAGCAAATTGAGCTATGATAGTTCTGGGCAGGAGTGAGCCGTGGAGTAATTAGCTGTCTGGCTGATTTGTTTTTGAAAATTTTGGGCCTGAGGAATAATTAATTCAAAACCATTCCTCAAAGTTAAATTGCGTATAACAGTACAAACAGACAAGAAAAAGGATCAGGAATCATTTTCCACAAAAATAAATCAAAAATACGTAACTAAAATGAAAATACGTAACTGAAAGACAATCGAAACGAAATTGAAATTGAAACCATGATCGAAAAATTGTTTATAAAATATAATAAAATACTTCAAATACAAAGTAAACGAAAAGATAAACTTATCACCCAGTGATCGGCGTGTGAAAGAATTATTAATCAGCTACTCTTGTGTTTAGCATGTGTTTTGCATCATCTTCACTCACTTTCGGCCATGACAGTTCTGGGCATGGAGCTTCCCAATTTGCTTCAAGTTGCAACAATAGGATTCGGAGTCTATCTTTAATATACGTCATTGGTTGCAATGATAAAGCAATCCTTTCCATGAATTATAACAATGAACATAAAATGATTATGCAATATGGATAAATTTCAATTTGTAACAATGCATAGAATTCCTGTTATTCAGGTTTTTCTTAGAAAAGAGAGTTCTGAGTACTTAAAAATTTCTTGAAAATCTTTAAAAATGATTAATAACTGGAGATAATGGAAAGTTAGCAGACTATTGAGAAAGAGTGGAAAGACGACAGAGGAAGCACTCCTTTAGCTCCGTGCTATACTGAGCAAATGGTAAGCAAGTAAATAGATGAATCGGCGACCGCTAGACTACACAAAGCGATGAATGGCCAAGTTTTGCTTCAACACATCGAGAGAAGAGTGGAAATTGCAACAACATCAAGTGTACATCTGAAGTAAGATTACGTGAGTAAGAAGTTATTGGAGAGTTCCATCCTTTAAAATTTTTTTTTCGAATTTAAATTAGGAATTTTTACTATATTAATTCTAAGCATTTACATGTGTTTGTTTTTAAGATATTGCAAAATTTAATTTAATTTTTTGAGATTGTTCTGTTTACCTAAAAGTGTAATTATCCCGGGCAACGCCGGGTACCTATGCAAGGAAAAGTTTGTGCAATAATAGATATCAACATTGGTGTCAACACGCAATGCACCAACACAAGGCAGGGATCAACAATATATATCTCATGTCTTACAATGAAAGGCAAAGTTTGTGCAATTTAGATAAATTTCAATTTGTAACAATGCATAGAATTCCTGTTATTTAAACTTTTCCTAGAAAAGAGAGTTCTTAATACTTAACAATTTCTTGAAAATCTTTAAAAATGATCAGTAACGGAGATAATGGAGAGTTAGCAGACTATTGAGAAAGAGTGGAAAGGTGACAGAGGAAGCACTCCTTTAGCTCCGTGCTGTATTGAGCAAATGGTAAGCATGTCAATAGAAGAATTGGCGATCGCTAGACTACACATGGCCAAGAATGGCCAAGTTTTGATTCAAGACATCGAGAGAAGAGTGGGAATTACAACATCAAGTGTACATCTAAAGTAAGATTACGTGAGTAAGAAATTATCTAGGCTAGCAGTGGCATACTTGGAGAGGAGATCCAACCATTGTAAGCATGTATAAAATTTTCTTTCGAATTTTAATTATGAACTTTTACTGTTTTAATTATAAGCGTTTTCATGTGTTTGTTTTTAAGATACAGTATTTCAAAATTTATTCAAAAAAACAAAGTCAGAGCCACGGATATATCATCTAGATTACCTCTTTTTCAGATTTTTCATAGATTGGATAGTCCCTTCGCTCTGTGTTATATTCATTGAGTTATTATTTAACCAATTTGAGTAATAATTTAACTTCTTGAGATTGTTCTGTTTACTTACAAGTGTAATTATCCCGGGTAACGCCGGGTTCTCTGCTAGTTTCTTAATAAAATTTTTTCATTTGCTTCACTATTTTTGATGGGGTTGGGTTGAATGATAAAAAAAATCAGTACAAAATTCAAAATAAAAATTTCTTTGATTTTTTTTTCTTTTAACTTTTTCCCTGGTATTACAGTGACATTTTTATACAACGTTTTCATGATGAGCCTGATGCAAGAACCGAATCGATTACTATCTGTTATCATTAAATTAAAATTATAAATTCGTTTTTTCATTAATAAACCAATTTTAATTTAACCAAAATGAAATTTCAATTTCACTTAAGGTGAAGGAAACTTTCAGTTTAGGTGGTAGAATTACTTACTAAATTTTAATATTCTCAACCGTCGGTAAACTTCATCATTTGCTTACATTATTAATGCGAAGCAAATAAAAGCCAGTTTACTATTTCTTTCTTTCTTATCTTCATTCGAATAGCCTCTTAATTTTCTTTTATTTTCATTCTATTTTTCTAGTCAATTGAGGGTTCGTCTTTCTTTTGTCGAGTTTCCACGTTTGTTGTTGTAACTTGCCCCGCTCGATCTTTGTTCGCTTCTTTTTTCCCTTCTTTTTTCTCTTCTTTTTCCCCCTTTGTGATGGGTTTCTCCTTCCATTCAATGAATTTTTCAGTTTCGTGGAAATAATGTTCATTTTGTCTTCCTCGTTGATTTTAACGAATGGTTATGGAAAACTTCTCCTCCTAATCATCGGGCTGTTTATGCGCTATTTCCGACTTGGAAATGACCATCCATCCCGCCATCCATCCGCCATTCTCTCTCCCCCCGTGGTTGGGAAGTCCCTCAAGGTGAAACTGACAGAAGCAGCGAATAGAACGACCCCTCGTGGACGAATAACAAAGGGGGGACCAGGTGTCATGGTGAAGAGAGATTTTAGACAAAGCTCTCTCACTCACAAATTCTTACCTCTCGATGACTGTTTAAAAATATCACTCGAAGTGGAGAGAAAAGGCTTTCTCCATCTAATTTTTTTTCTCCAGAAATATTCCAAAGTATTTTTTGAAAATATATAAATAATATATAAATTACTTATATAGTTTGGTTGGCGAGATCACGATGATATCAGTTTCCAATACGGTTTTGATTAAAGTTCCAATCTTGCAAATTAAGAATACACACAGATGAGTAAATATATATATCGCCTAGGAAAAGCATGAAAACCATTACGGCACCAAATGCCCCCTCTTGAGCCTTGCAAGTATTGATACGAAATGGAAAACTCGTTTTATATATTGCGTAACACTGTTGGTATGACAGCGTGGCCTGAACAAAATTAGTTCACTTATTCAATTATTCTAAGTGAAACAAATACTATAATATAGCTACTTAAACTCTGTGTATTCTACATCTGCAGCATTTCAAAATTCTCTCTGAGATCGGACTATTGGTACATCCTGTATATAAAAGGCGAAAACATCTTCTTTATTCAGCGTTCTTTTTCAGGATTTCGTGTACTTAAAAAATTCGGGAGATGGTTCTAAATTAGCAAATTAGTTGTAGTTTATATAGAATTTATTTGTCTTTTGATAGTTTCAGAATTTAAAAAAATCATTAAAGGTTTAAAAGTCAAAGCCAAATACCAATTAACCTGCAATCGAATAAATATTATGAAAGCGTGGAGCAATTTCTGACGACATTGTCTGGCCAATTGTTAAAAGTGAGAAACAGTGGCAATATACAGAATTAAATTTCGATAGAAATGTTTGTAAACAAGTCTTTCAGTTCTCCAAAGCGAGCTTATACTTATTCTAATATTCAATAAATGATGGCCTTTTTATTCATTTAATATTGAAAGTCATTTTTAATTCACTGTTATTATGAGGCAGCGAGCCATCTATCTTCTCTATCTTCTATCTTCTTCTTCTATTTATCTATCTATCCATCTATCTATCTATCTATATATATAAAGAAGGATGTTTGTGGGTCTGTCTGTGGGTGGGTCTGTACGTTTTTTATACAAATCTACAGTTTTATTCCGATCTTGATGAAATTTCGCATACATGACCTTCAAAGCATGAGGAAGGTCACTGTCTACATCAGATTTCGAAAAAATAATAATTATTGATAAAAAATCGATATTCATGGTTATAGCAGGGCATATTAATGAGAAATATCGCATGACCAACAATGCAAGACAAAGTTTTTGCAACAATGGTATCAACACGCAATTCACAAACACTCTGCACGGACCAACAATATATATCTCATGACCAACAATGCAAATAAAAGTTTGTTCAACAATGGGTATCAACAATGGTTTCAACACGCAATTCACCAATAACAATGAGCTCAAAATGATGATGCAATGATAAAGCAATCCTTTCCAAGAATTATAACAATGAACATAAAATGATGATGCAATATGGATAAGTTTCAATTTGTAACAATGCATAGAATTCCTGTTATTCAGGCTTTTCTTAGAAAAGAGAGTTCTTAGTACTTAACAATTTCTTGAAAATCTTTAAAAATGATCAGTAAATGGAGATAATGGAGAGTTAGCAGACTATTGAGAAAGAGTGGAAAGACGACAGAGGAAGCATTCGTTTAGCTCCGTGATGTATTGAGCAAATGGGAAGCAAGTAAATAGAAGAATCCGCGACCGCTAGACTGCACAAAGTGATGAATGGCCAAATTTTGCTTCAACACATAGAGAGAAGAGTGGAAATTGCAACAACACTAAGTATACATCTAAGGTAAGATTACGTGAGTAAGAAATTATTTAAAATAGCAGTGGCATCCTTGGAGAGGTCCAGCCATTGTGAGCCTTTAAAAAGGTTTTTTTTAGGATTTTCATTAGGAATTTTTACTGTATTAATTCTAAGCATTTTCATGTGTTTATTTTTAAAATATTGCAAAGTTTAATTTAATTTTTAGAGATTGTTCTGTTTACATACAAGTGTAATTATCCCGGGCAACGCCGGGTACCTTTGCTAGTCTATCTATATATATAAAGAAGGATGTTTGTTTGTTTGTGGGGTTGTTTTTTATACAAATCTACAGTTTTATTTCGATCTTGATAAAATTTCGCATTCATGACCTTCAAAGCATGAGGAAGGTCACTGTCTACCTCAGATTTCGAAAAAATAATAATTATTGATAAAAAAAATCGAAATTCATGGTTATGGCAGGGCATATTAATGAGAAATATCTCATGACCAACAATGCAAGACAAAGTTTTTGCAACAATAAGTATCAACAATGGTATCAACACGCAATTCACAAACACTGTACGGACCAACAATATATGTCTCATGACCAATAATGCAAGCAAAGTTTGTGCAATATAGAATTTAATGCATAGAATTCCTGTTATTCAGGCTTTTCTTAGAAAAGAAAATTCTAGGTACTTAACAATTTCTTGAAAATCTTTAAAAATGATCAGTAAGTGGAGATAATGAGTTAGCAGACTATTGAGAAAGAGTGAAAGACGATAGAGGAAGCACTCCTTTAGCTCCGTGCTGTATTGATCAAATGGTAAGCAAGAGGTCCATCTTTAATTTAGCTTTTTGAGGTTGTTCTGTTTACCTACAAGCGTAATTATCCCGGGCAACGCCGGGTCCTCTGCTAGTCTTCTATATATATAAAGAAGGATGTTTGTTTGTGGGTGTGTTTGTTTTTTATACAAATCTACAGTTTTATTCCGATCTTAATGAAATTTTGCATACTTGACCTTCAAGGTATGAGGAAGGTCACTGTCTACCTTAGATTCGAAGAAATAATAATTATTGATAAGAAATCGATATTCATGGTTATGGCAGGGCATATTAATGAGAAATATCTCATGACCAACAATGCAAGGCCAAATTTGTGCAACAATAGTTATCAACAACGGTGTCAACACGCAATTCACACTATGCTCGGACCAGAAACAGACATCCCATGACCAACAATGCAAGGCAAAATTTGTGCAACAATAGGCCCGTCGTGTTCTCATCAACAATGGTATCAACGCGCAATTCACCAATAACAATGAGCACAAAATGATGATGCAATGATAAAGCAATCCTTTCCAAGAATTATAACAATGAACATAAAATGATGATGCAATAAGGATAAGTTTCAATTTGTAACAATGCATAGAATTCCTGTTATTCGGGTTATTTCTTAGAAAAGAGAGTTCTTAGTACTTAACAATTTTTTGAAAATCTTTAAAAATGATTAATAACTGGAGATAATGGAAAGTTAGCAGACTATTGAGAAAGAGTGGAAAGACGACAGAGGAAGCACTCCTTTAGCTCCGTGCTATACTGAGCAAATGGTAAGCAAGTAAATAGATGAATCGGCGACCGCTAGACTACACAAAGCGATGAATGGCCAAGTTTTGCTTCAACACATCGAGAGAAGAGTGGAAATTGCAACAACATCAAGTGTACATCTGAAGTAAGATTACGTGAGTAAGAAATTATTGGAGAGTTCCATCCTTTAAAATTTTTTTTTCGAATTTAAATTAGGAATTTTTACTGTATTAATTCTAAGCATTTTCATGTGTTTGTTTTTAAGATATTGCAAAATTTAATTTAATTTTTTGAGATTGTTCTGTTTACCTACAAGTGTAATTATCCCGGGCAACGCCGGGTACCTTTGCTAGTTATATATATATTTGTTGTGTATGAGTAAATAATTAATCACAATTTTTTTTGAAAACGGGCATTAACATTAGTTAGTGATAATAAGCTTTTAATGCTCTTACGATGAGACATATGGAAATGACATGGACATTTCATTTGGATAATGTACAGAAATTAAGCCCCGTAAATAAAATCTCACTTTAAATTTCGAATCAATGCCCAAAAATTGAACCTGCCAAAATTATTTTTTTATTAAAACCATTATTTTCTTGCACCTCTTCTCCAAAATTCATTAACGATGACATTTTTTTTAATTCGTCGCCAACAAAAAACCTTGAAGAGACAAAAAGACTTACTTCCGCTCAGTAGTAATAAAAAAGAATAAAGAAGACGCGTTTGAAATAATGATAAAAACAACAAAATTTTTAATATATTATATGGAAAGCTGCTCGGAATATGAAATTAACGTTTTTAATTTGTTCGCTTTTTCCCTTTTAATTTGGTTATATGTTAAGGATATTACTGACGCATTTTTACGAAGTTGCAGTTTTATCTCTTTCATTGTGGTTCATAATCATTAGTTCCGTTTCTTTTAACTGTTAAATTTACAGTAATAAGAGAAATTTGTCGAGTCATATCGTGAAACGCAAATCCAAAATGTGCTTTCGTTTCAGTTTGTTAGGTAATAGATAAATTTATATATTCGATTATCTTTCACGATGTTTCTCTTCATGCAGTATAATCAGCTCTCTTGATGTGCGTTTCTTTAAATATATAAGAAATTAAAGGATGGAAAATGTATTCAAAACTATAGTGGGGTTCTAAAATCATCGTTAGCAACTAATCAAATGATATAACTAATTTAGTATTATAATTCTAAATTTACATTAAAATCTGGAACAAATGTTTAGAACTGTGATTCTTCTGGTCCAAAACGGTAGAAATTAAATGGGTTTTAAAAAAATTTATTTTAAAATAAATAATAGTGGTAATTTACAGAGTGGTCCCGAAGTTGATCACTCGGCCAACGTCGTTAAATCGTGAATGGTAGATTCACCAACTATGATAGATAACCTGACCTAATATATAAATACAAAATTGTATCTCTTTTATTGTTACATAATCTCTTAGCTCTTCGTTTCCATTCAACGCGATATCACTGTGTAACTAGCTTCTAAACCGAATAAGAAATACAATCATGGAATGCATTCAACCAAAATATTACAACCATGCTAATCATGTTAAGATGATGATCCTATTACTATGGATGATGATCCTATTACTAGTACTTTCATAATCTAGACGAACATTTAAAAAAAAAACTCAATAAAATAAATTTAATGCATACGGGTTCAAGCGAACGTACCAAAAACATTATGGAAGAGAATCTCGAATCTTGAATTTGTGATAGGAAATGATATGATATATTAAAAATGTGGTAGAATTAATTAATAAAAATTGATTTCCACGATTGTAGTAAAAGTAGTAATGATTGCAGTTTATGGTGTAGTTAATTAATTTGCGGCGAAAATGCATACGTGCTCTTTGCACTTTGGATTTTTTTTTTTAATTATTTCTATATTTTTTTAATATTTGCTTAAAAGATGTCTTCAGGATAACGTTCATAAATGTGTTCGTTAAAAAAATTAAAAATTATGTTAATTAATATTTAGCGACATTGATTAAAAATACGGTGTTTTGAGATCTTCTTATCTTTCCATTTTTATTTTGAAGTGAAATTAAGTTTCCCAGTTGAAGATGGTTAATTTTCTTCTAGCTTCTGTTTTCGTCACCTTTCTCGGTTTCTTTATCTGTGTCACGTGATGATGACGATGACCTTGTTTAGGGGCTTTTTTGGCGGTGCCTCCTCCCCTAAAAATGTCCCTTAACAACTCTATCGGGATTTCTGTTTCCGTTAAATGACACCTGCTTAAAAATTGTACACATTTAAATGTTTATCTTAAATGTTTATCTTTACATAACAAACTTTTGTTTGGAGCATTCTTTAGCCGTATCAGTGATGAAAGCAAAACACAAAACTTAAAATGCGCTGGGCTTCTCATTAGTAGGGTCTAGACGTTGTATTTTGTATGTTTATAACCAGCTCTTTCCGTTTTGGAATTACTGTTCTTAATATTCATGGCATTTATTTTTAGTTTGCTTAAGTTGTTTCAGGTGGCTATTGGGAAAATTAGAGCTATGTAATCAACCATATGCCGAAAAGCAATACGATTTATTGTTATTTTAAAATAGCGTGGCGAACTGTAATTTAGAGATCGTTGTTAAATAGTTTCAAGTTTAATAGTCAAAGAATTAGAAATAAACATCACTGATACATCATTTAGATAGCGCTCAATTTATTTATAAGCTCTATGGATTGCTCATATCCGTTCCTCAGTTTGAATGCATGTTCTTCTGCAATTATTTAAAATTTAAATGGTTTGCGCCCCTTTTCCTCGGTTTAAGACTTCCTCCGAGGAAGAAAGTGGAAGCCAGAATATAGAGGAATAAGCTCATTGTGAAGAACTATCATTATATTTTGTATCCGTGTAAGCGAGTTGGATTTTGCCTTAACTTAGAATGAAGCATATATGTACCATGAAATTTATTTTAATGCTTAAAATTTCAGTAGCTGAGCTCTTATAGATACGTTATGACGTACTTTCATAATTTTAAGTCTTATTAAGCTTCTGTTTTGTAAATTACTTCATCATAAAGTAGGATATTTGAGGGTATCTCCCGCTTTTGGTTTTTCTTTTTTCCTTATTTCTTTAGAATTCGATCTATGAAAATACACTGTCTCCCATACTTCATTTTCATTAAATATCTTCAGGTAAAAAGAGAATGCTTGAGTTTGTGTGTTTTAAGTATACTTAGATTCACCCCTATTTTTTTTCCTCTTTTGAAATCAGGAGAGGAGACATAGGACGGGGTTTTGATGAGAACCTTTTTTCCCTTCCTTTTTACGGGGGTAGAGAGTCGGCTGAACTGTCATCAACCGGTATTCTGAGTGGTTGTGAGGGGGTCACTTGAATAGTAGTGGGTTTTGTAGGTATATAGACATAGAAAGAAATAGTCTGAGAGAGAGAGAGAGAGTGTGAGGTCGCTTTCCCTTCTTCTACAGATTGTTCTAATCCCTTCCTGTAAATTTGTAAAAGAATATTTTTTGAGAATATTTTCCCTGCGTTTATTTTTAATTTCTTAATTGCCGTTTAATTTATTGTTTCATTTGAGGAAAAATGCTGAGGGCTCCTCGGCATCTTTTTTTGGTGATCAACCTATGGGAGGACAGCTCGAGGTCATAGGGTGGTGCGATTGGCCGGTACACACCAGAGTGACCAGTCTCGGGGCTATAGGGAAAAAAAGGAGGGGTAGGAGTACTGGAGGAATATAGAGGATTGAGTATGTAAGGTGGTAGGGGGGGTATGTAAGGGATAAAGAAGAAGGGGAAAAAAAGGAGGGGGTAGAATCGGCAAGGGAGGGGATAAGAGAGGAATGGGGTGGAAAGAATTGGTACAATCCATTGAAAAGACGAACTCCCGCCATAGCACCACTGATTAGAACTACACCCTGTAGGAGACAGGAATGGCAGCAGCTTTTAACGGTAAGTGAAATATTGGGGTAAAGAGAGAAGTAAAAGGTTAGAAAATACTGAAAAATATGGGGGAGGGTTGGCGAAAGAAGAAGGAATTGGAATATTTTTTAAGAGAAGTGAATTTTGTGTCCCGCTCCTGTGATCTTTTGTGAACTTTGTGTGCTATGTGTGATCCTCGGAGAAAGTTTGTGGATGTTTTTGGAGAAGCCTATGGTCGCAACCAAGGAAGAAAGGCAGCCGTGTTTGTCGCCCCCGAAAGCGGCAATATGGATACCGTCCCCGGAGTTATCTTTCTACGATGAAATATTTCCTTTTTTAATATTTGTTTCTTAATTTTTAAATTGTTTCCAGCAAATGTGTGTTGTGTGTTATTTGGAAAGTAAACGAAAATTAAAAAAGAAAAGAACTTTCAAAATGTCAAGATGCAAGTGTTAGCCAGGTTAACCCTTCACAATGAAGAATCACTTCTCTTGGATATATACAAGTTCACCAGGAGTAACAGCGATATGAAAACTAACGAAAATCTTTTATAAAGTACGTAAGACTAAAACTTAAAAATTCTTAAGAAAGCTTTAAAGTAAACTTTGAGCGGAATGCTTAATTCGCCGATATTTGTCAACGTCCGAATCCTTCTTCTTCAAAAGCTTGAAACGAAACGTTCCTGAAACAGTGATCTAAAACTATAAATCACATATCTCTATATGAAAATGACAAACTAATAAGGAAAAACTGCGGGATTGAACGAACTAGAAAGAAACTGAAAATCTCTAATCCATAAAAAGTAATGAGAAAACAAATACCAGATACGTTTTTATTGAAATTCTTATTTCTTTTTTCGTTAATCTTTCTGGACTAGAGGTTTCACTTTCTTTTTAATGAAAACGACGTTTTTTTTTGTTTTTATAACTATTTTATATCTCTCAATTTAATGTCTTAGCTCTTTTTAAAATTGTGATGATCGATCTCCGAAGAGAGTATCGTTGTCGTCACTACGACCGATTGATAATTGAAAATAATGTAATTCTAGACGGGAAGAACAAAGCTTACGATTGTGGTGAAAGACTATACGAGTGGTGAGTGCATATATTACACTACAAGGATGTGAAAGAGATCATTATGCCAAAGTGGACGGGAGATTTGGGAAGATTTATGGGAATTATACTGGGAAATTTTCTTGCGAGGGGGAAAAAAAGGAGACAAAGTCAAGTTTCGATTGTTTCGATATATTGGTGAAATATTAATAAGTTGATGCATTATTTTTGCTTAGCCCATTGGGTCTAATCCTTCTAGTCAGTTCCATGCGAGATTTTCTTTCTTTTCTCCCTCTGGGCCCCATTGGAACCTTTTTTTCTTTCTATGCCCAGCCATCTATCCTTTACCCCTCAGTTTTTTTTCTCTTTCTTTCTCCTTCTTCCCTTTCCTCCATTTTCACTCCCTCCTTTTCTTTTGAGTGCAGAATAGGGATACTCGCACACACATACACGCACACACACACACGGGTGAGGGTTGTGTGTCGTTCCATGTCGTCTACCATTGGCCGGCGTTGGCAAGTCCAAGGCCTGTTGTTATACACCAGACATCTGCTATCGTTTTCTTTGAGGAATCCATCTTGTATCCCCGTTGATTTAGAATGTAGACTCTGTCTGATGCCCTCATCTCCATCCACTGAAATGTCGTCGACTTTACCCGTTGGGAGAGGAGTGGGGGAAAAAATTTTGAAACTGGTTAGGTGGGGGTAAAAAATTTAGCGATCGAGAAAGTGTGGTTCGCTGCCTATCGTCTTTTCCATTTGGAATATAAAAGACAATTTAAAAACAATTTTTTATAGTATTACATATTATTCCGGTGCTTATATGCCTCGCATTTTTATATTTATATTAAATTTTTAATAGTTAGATTTAATCTATTTCGGATAAAAACGGCTACTTCCGCAAAAAAACCTTCTGGAACCAGGTGAAAGGTTGTTTCAAGGCTGTATTTTATTAGATGCTATTAATGTTCATAAATTTCAAATTTTATATTTTTTAAAGTTATGATTTATTTACGTAGTTTCTGAGAACTCTCATCCTTATATTGAATATTCAAATCGTATTTTTTTTTAAATTGTCGTTGTTAATGGGTACAAAAGTATCTAGTTTATTTGATTTAGGTTATGCATTATCCATTTAGATAGGCTGTTGTCTTTACACTTATACTCCGTGTTTGGAGAAATTTTATCTCATTTTTATGAAAAAAACTTTTTTGGTGATCTTATAAAGTAATATTGAGGCGGCCGTAATGGCATGTATAGTAACAGGATAGATGAGGAGTTTATGAAGTAATATATATTTTACAAATTTACCCAAATTAACCTGATAGTAATTTATGAAGTATATGTTTCACAAATTTTTATTTATAAGTAAAAAAGCAATAATTATACGCTCTGGAGTAGCAGTTTTTATTATAGCATAACCTACTAAGAAAAATACATTTTTATTATAGCATAACCTAAGATAAATGTACACTATTATCTGAGTTATAGTGTTTTCATCCTATAAAGTAACGCTATTATTCAAGGATATCAAAATGCAAGAAATATATTATATGCTACCAAACGCATGCGCAAATGTTTTTTTTTTCCAACTACTAGTGATGTCACATGGTTAAAGACCTTACTTACCAATCTATCCTTCTTTGAAGTAAAGTTTGGTTTATAATCTAATTATGAGGGTTTTCGTTGTTGTTTAGGCTAGAACAATGTTCTGGAAATCAGGGTTCTCTGTAAGGTCTCTTTTAATAATATTTATTGATGCCTTACATGACATTTCAGAAAACATAATTCCTGACCGGTTTCGCTATTTTTTGCCAACTTTTTTCAAAGGTACATTTGAGAATTAACATGCCTCGATGTATTCAGTAATACAGTCAGTATGAGGTGAAATGGTATGGTACCCTATACTGATTATGTTACCAAAAATGTATCCTTGTAAAAGCTGGGGAAAAAATAGCGAAACCGGCCGGGAACTCTGTTTTCCGAATTCTAAAACATCAGTAAATTTATTTAGAACAATTAATAATTGTCAATCAATGTAACTCAACTAATTTTTGTTAACATTATTTAGAATAACGTTGCTCTTTTGGTTTCTTTTAGGTTTAATTTTAACATAAAATGTTGTTTGAGTATTTATTTAGTAATTTTAACATTAGTAATTCTGTTTATTTTTAAATTGTTTTTCGTTAAAGTTAAAATGTTGTTTTTCTAAAAACTGGGAAATTGTAAAGGGTGAGGAGAAAGATTAGGAACAAGGCAAAAGGAAGGAAAGACGAAGCCATTTACCCTCTCGACTGTTGGGGGTCGTTTTTATCTCCCTTTTTCTACCCCCCTTTTGCTTTCCCATAGTAGGAAAGAGGAGTTTAAGGGGGGGGGGATTAAATGGGCCAGTGAAGCCGTTCCCTATAGTGGAAGCCCGCGAAAAATTCTTATCAATGGCAAATCCATTTCAAGTTCGTTATAACGAGGGGAGGGGAAAGCGATTCCATCTTCCCTCTCCTCCATCATCCCCTCCTGCTCGGAAAAAGGGGAAAATGGCGGCCGGATTCTTCTAGAAGGAAAGCGGGGAGACTTGGGTATAGGAAACAAAAAAAATTTTTTGCGGAGGAGGGGCGAAATGCGGAGAGAGATTATTGGTTCAGAGGCGAGCGAAATTAATTCCAAAATGAGACTCGATGGAAATGAAGAGAGAAGGAAAAGTGTATGTGTGTGGGTGATGGGTTTTTTTTTTCCATGGGTATTGAAAGGGGGGGGGGGGTCTTGTTTCTTGTCTGTCTCCTTTTTCTTCTTCTTTTTCTTGTGACCCGAAAGGCGTTGGGCGGGAATGGCCGCCGCTCTTGGGGCTTAGACCGAGGGAGACCCAGCGATTTGGCTGCCATGTTTGAATTGCAACAAGAACTACCACAATGGCTGCAATCCAGGTATCATTTTAGACCCTCCTCATTGTATTTTTTTGTCCTTTTGGTATTCTTCTACTAGACAAAGCCTGCATAATGGGTCGGTATTGGTTTGGATTTAAAAAGAACCCAAATGTATGTTGGTTACTCTATTCTTAAAAAGCATCCATGGGCCGTGAAACAAAAAATAGTGTACACAAAAAAATTGGTTTCATTCCTGTGAAAATTCTCTTTTTATAAATCTCCAATATAGACATTACAAACATTACTATTGCTTGTTGTTTAACTCTAGTTTTGTCTTTGGAAGTCCTTCTTAAAAATTTTTGCACGATTTCTTTTGAATTTCACCTATTTTCTTTATTCTTATTTATTTTTATTTTATTTTAGTTTTTTTTCATTTAATTGTTGTTTCTTGTTTGTAAAAACGCGCTATTTTTTTCTTGTTGTTGTTCAATTCTACTTGCGAAGAATATAAAAGGCAAAATGGGCTGAGTGAGATATTGAAGAGGCCACTTGTTCATTCAAATCCAGTTTCCCTTCATGATTTTTTTTTATGTGTAAAGAAGCAATCCGAGATGTACAATATCTGTTGGTAACGGTCTTGAAAATCTTGCAGGCTCTAGAAACTTTTTATGTACAATATAGATTAGGAAGGTATTTTAAGTTTGTTTTTTTGTTTTTTAATAATATTCATTTTTAGAATAATCCTATGAAAGTTTTCATAGAAATAATTGTTTTCTCTAAGAATTCAGAACTGTATACAGATATGTAAAATTATGTGTAAATTTTATATACCTGTATACATAAAATTTTATTTATAGGATTAAATATGCTCATAATTCTTTTTCAAATAGAATAAAATAACAAAGCATATTTTTGTCTTGAATGCCTTAAGGTCCCTATATAACTTGTTTTATGATTTGAAAATAGCTTCTAATCGATTCAATATTTGGTTAGTGAATTATATTTTTTTAATGTCTAAACATTATGAGTAAAAATTTTATTGAATTTTCCCGGCTTTAACATTTAGGTGCAATTTACCGATTGTATGTACTGAATCCAAATATTGTATTTACATACGTTCATTTTCGGTTTTTAAAGAGAAAGCAAAAAAATCTATTTCAATTTTGAAACAAAATTCGACTTTCTTTAAATATGTTATATTCTGTGGTATGTCTGTTTATAATCACCTTGAATTCCCATTCTTATTGTTATTACTTTCGATTTTTAATTTGGGAATTAGACTTCCTTACACAGAAAATTCATCCTGATGGAGGATTTATCAAAAGTGGACATCGTGTAAACATAGACAATTAATCTAAATAATAATTTAAATTAATATAATTATTATAAATATCACATGTAAATATAAAGAATGTATAATCAGGAACACAGAAGTTAACAGAGCTGTCCAGGGAATTTAACAGACCTGTCAATTAAGTAAATTTCTATTTTTTGCCCTCTTTAAAATCGACTTTCCGAAATGCAAAATATTCACATTTTACCTAGTATATTTTTAAATTATACAACTAATTCACGAGGACGAAAAAAGATGATTTTTAATGTGAAAGTAATAAAAGGATATAGCAAAATCAAATATATGTGCTATATGCTATGTCTATATTGTCTACCAGTATGTAGCCTTCATGAGGGTTATTATTATTGTTTTATATTTAATTATTATACCAATATATTAATAGCTGGTTATCTAAATTCATATTTAGAAATGGGGAGCTAAGAAAAAGGTTTGCAAAACACCTGTATAAATGATTAATTGCATAAATTGTTGAGAAAAATACTAATTTTACATACTTAAAAATCAACCTTTGAATAAATCTCAATAAGAAAACCAAAAATAAATAAATATAAACAACCATTTTTAAAGCTTAAGTTAACCAGTTTAGACAGCTGGACTGTGGATTTTTATTGACAAAAAATTGTAAATTGTAATTGTTAAATTTGGGCAATCTTCAATGTAACATAAGTTTTTGGATATTTTAATGTGAACTTATTTATCGATATCTGGATTCTAAGATTGTATTTTATCAAAATTGCCAATAATTGTTCTGCCAGAAGTTAAATCAATTCTTGAGATCTTCAAATTGGAACTCGTTCTTTTGAAATTGGAAGAAGATATAATTGAAGGACTTTCAGGACTTACCTTGATTTCATACCTGCCAACCATCCGAATTTACCGCGAACAGTCCGCATTTTTTATCTCGTGTCCGCGGTACCTTATCTTGGACTATAATGACCGTATTTTTTACTTTTTCTATAAACATGTACATAATCGACATCTAGTAAACGGCAAAAGAAAGTTTGAGAAATAGCCGATAGTCATGACTTTACCACACAGTAATGCCTCCGAAGAGAGAATGTTCAGTAGGAAATAATAAGAAAAAATGAATCAGAAATTAGAACTGTTTACAGGGAGACAGAATATTATCATCCTTCGTGTGTTGTGTAAGATGAAGTATTTTTCAAAAATAAAAAATACCACAATATACAACATACTTTGATATTCTAAAACAACCTAAAAAAAGGCTACATAAATTTATAATTGACAACATAGTAATGTAAAGAAATAAAGTTGAAATAAATGCAAATTATAAAGTCATTAAAGTAAGTAATATACATGTATAGTTTATTGGTGCCAGTTTTTTTAATGTCACTATTTTTGGTCTGAGGTGTCAGCTTTTCTTAACAATTTTGGTTGGCAAGTATGTATTTTAAATGGGATGGAACTAGAAGATTTAAAAATAAATGGAATTTGTAAATATTAAGAAATGTTTAGCAATATAAGGTGGTTAATTGTTTATCTATATTTATTTAGTTGTTTTTCTTGTTACAGTTATGGTAAATGATTTATACCATTTTATGGTTGTGTACTAAATATACGTGAATTTTGAAAGCTTGGGGATTACAATAATACGATAAAAATAATTATTGCAGTTAGAATCGTAAAAATTATTCTTACACAGCATATGGTTATGTTTCATGGAATGTCACGCATATATATATGCAACAAAAATTCTTTTTGTGATATTATGTTTGGTTAGTTATTCTTTTTGGTTAATTTATGTGTTATCTCGAAGGAAAAAGTATTTTATTCGTTATGGTTTAGCTTTGATAATAAATGGTTGTTTTTGAGTTAGATTAGTCACAATTTCTTGTTCATTTCGCAAAATAATATTTTAATATTTCTTTTGTTTTAAGTTTTTTTGTTGTTTTTTTTTTTTGTGGAAATCTATAACTTAATGTTACTTCTGGTATAAAAACTTAATTTGTTTAGCTTCTCACGCTACCTGATCATATAATTAGCCTTGCTAGTAATAGACTAACATCTTGTTAATGAATAATTGTTAATTTGCAGTAATATCAGTGTTAGTTAGGGAAAACTGCTAGTTGGGAGGTAAGGTCATGTAAATACTGAAGTAATAAAAATGCTTAAATTATGAGCAGTTAAGTTGACGACCTCATTTTAAATGTGGATTAATAGTAATATAACAGGAAATGTTATTCGTTTTAAGTCACAAACTATCTTATGGTGACACAGCAAAGACTTCACTTATGTTCAGTTTGAAATTTAACGAGAAGTATAAGTCTTAAGCCTTTGCGGAAGCTGAATAGAGTTATGTAATGCAAAGAAATTAGGGTTAGTTGTTTGCATTCATATTAACATGAATTGAGAAATGTTTGATATTGAGAGAATAAATTTTTGAGGCTTAAATTTTGTATTCGGTATTCTTGAGAAAAGGAAATCTCTCTCTTTCTCTTTGTGTGTATGTGTGTGTGTGTGTGTGTGTGTGTGTGTGTGTGTGTGTGTGTGTGTGT
>JAHWFO010006931.1:4581794-4620476 GCA_023313115.1 Rhysida immarginata
TGTGTGTGTGTGTGTGTGTGTGTGTGTGTGTGTGTGTGTGTGTGTGTTGTTTCACCCCATAGACTTGAATTCGGAGTTGAGTTAGTAATAGTGAGAAGGAGGGGGGTAGGGAGGAGGATTAGTGTTTTGTGGGTGTCTCCGTTTGGTGCAACCTGATTGGTCGCCATGGCCTAATCAATCCGGTAGCTTTCTTAGCAATTAATGCAAAAAAGCTGGCAACCCGAAAATCACGTGATGTTGTCGGCGTCTAAAAACTCGAAAAGATACAACTTTGTGTTGTTTCCTCCCCACCCATTTTCACTGAATGGGCGTAAAAAAAAGTGGGAAAGAGCAAAATGAAGCGCGCCTCTCTCTTTTAAGTCTAAAGCCCGAATAGTGGGGAAACGAATTCGGAGCCCCGACCGGCTTGAGAAGGACGGAGCGGCGGCGGCGCCCCGCAAACGGTTCTCGCCTCATCCATCCATCCGTTCATAGGAGATTAGCAGCGGAGAGAATATATTTTTATTTGGAAACTAGTCAGGCTCATGTTTGGTGAATTATGCATCCAACAAGCGTAATATCAGGTTAATAATTTATTTTATTCTTATTATGTAACGGGGTATCCATTTTGATATGACTCGTTTTAAAAGCGAGTTTAATATGACGTTCGTTTATTAATCATTAGGAAGCTTTCGTAAGCTTCCTTCCGGAAATGAGAGTTTGATTTGATGTGAGGTTCCCTCCTTTTAATTTTTTTTTCTTTCTTTCCTCCTCTCTCTTTTTTTTCTTTTTTTTGCGATAAAATAACAATAGGCAGCAGCTAATTGAGAGTATGCGATGACGACATTTTCCTTCTATCTGAAGATAGATACGAACGTGCATTATCCAAATCATCATCATTAAGCGTCAGTTTTCCTCGCCTTACTTGTACTTTATTCGTAAACTGAATACAAAATAAGCTCGAGTTTGCCTCTCCTGACTTTTTCCTCGCTAGGTGTCGCTACTTAACCCTGAGCGAAAGTGCACTTTTTGTTTCTTTAGATTTCCAATAGGTTATATAAAAATTTATTTTTTATTTCTTCATTTGTCTGCATTCGTCCTGTCATCTGATTGACCAACCAGGTAGCATCACCTTTAAGTCGAAGATCTAAATAGAATTATTGAATTTTTACATCTTAAGAAGTTATTTTTTGTTTTTTTTTTGTTTTTTTAATTTTATCTTTTTATTTTAATTTTGTTTTATTTGAAGTTTGACGGTGGTGAGATCTTTAGTATCATTCCAAGGATCCAGAGGGGCGATCAACTTTTTAAATCGTTTTTCCGGATATGCATGGATAAGTGGATACGTAGAGAAGGTAGTTATAGTAGATGGGTAGAGAGAAAAAAAAATTAATTTGGAGGTGGGGAGAGGGTCTCGTGTCATTCCACGTTTGCAGATGTTGTACTAACGAGGTTCTATGACCACTTCCCATGAGGCAAAGCAAAACGAGTCGGTAGAAGAGAGGGGGAGAGAGAGCGAAAAAACGATAAAAGCTTCTTGGTACAACGATGGGAATGGCCCCACCATCACCAGTGCTGGGAAAGCGGGTCGATTGACGAATTCGTTGCGATTTCCCGAAGGATTGGAAAAAATTCCGTTTCGAGAGAGTGCGCGTTTTTCCGTCTGCACCATTATTACAACGCTCGCCGTCCAAGACTCGTCGTGTGGTTTTAAGTGTTCCTTCAGTTCGACTGCAGTGAGTCGGAGCGACGAACTTCGCTATAGGCGTTTGTCTCATGTTCTTTCAACACAGCGAAAAGAGCGAACGACAGCGAGAGCGTGAGTGTTGGTTTTGTGTTTGACATAGAGACAGAGTCAGAGAGAGAGAGATAGAGAGAGAGACGGTGTTTCTATGTAATCCTACCGAAATCCATTTTTCAATCCTAAAGTCCGCGACAGCGAGCTGGACACACCGTTCATTCATCGCCTTTCCTGCCGGCTGTGGTGGCTCCCTCCTAGCCGGCCTGCGAGACGGGGGTTGCCGGTGGTGAAACCGAAGCCCTCGTTCCTTTTTCAGGGATGGACCTGGTTGTTTTCTATTTCGACGGGAAATCCCTTGTCATTGTCGTCGCCGAGTGAAACGTGGATGCCAGGAGAAAGGCGTGCACCAGCGACAGTCGTCTACCTTAGGCCTAATTGCGCAGGAGTTGATCGGCAATCGTCTCTATGGCTAGGCCGCTCTGTCTCCAGTGACGGCGGCGGCGCCGATCCGTCGGCCTCTCGTCCGCACTCCAAAACGTGATGGAGAGACGAGGTAGGAATCTTAACTTTGTTTCAATATCCTCTGCTTTAACTTCAGTAATCTGCTGTCTCGTATCGTTATTTTTACTTTTTCCCTTCTTTTTCCTTGGGGGGAGTCGAGTGTACGTAACTGAGGGACGAGCGAGAGTCGCATGGCGGTGACTGGAGAACAACCCGTCGCTCACACGGGGAGGAAAAGTTGGGCTGAGCGGTGGTCAAGTGAACACACAACAGTGATTTAGGCCTATTTCCCTATGGGAACCCAACGGGGATGGAGAAAGTTTCATTTGGAAATATTTCTCTAATATCCCATCTATTACAAAGCGCTTATTTTTCAACATTATTTTAGAAAATGAACTTGTTTTGTGCAATGAGGGAACTTGTTTTTTGTATATTTAAATTATATATTGTTTATGTCCTTACATTAAAAAAAAATTAAACATTATATTCTGAACTAGGTTTTTCACTCCTATATGATCAACAGAACTGAAAGATCAGCTATTAAAAAATGAAAATACTTTTATGTTCTAAATAATCTTAATTTACCTAGTGAAGATAGTTTTTATATAATTGCAAAATATTTATTCAAAAATCACCGAAATCTTTCCATTCGATGACGTTGACGACTTGACCACTAACAAACACGCAGACTCACAATGTCGTCGTAATCGGTTAGAAATTTTTTTTTTTTTTTACGATAACTGAAACTTTTTTTTTTCTTTTAAATATTTTTTCGCCCTGACCACGTGTATCTAGCTGTAAAATCGAAATGGTTTTTCTCATCCCAAATGGAATGCATGTTCAGGTAGGAGGGGTGTGTAATGCCTTGACCTGAAGGAGAATGTCGAGTTTAACAACTAAATCCGTATGGTCCGGGGGTTCTGGTTCTCACCCTCTATCGGTTTCTATTTCCAACTTTTCTTCTCTCGAGTTGATCTGAGTAACTGTGAAGGAATGACGAAGTCCACGGGTGGGGCCATTCGCAACCAGATTCCTCTTCTTCGCTCTTCTTTCTTAATTATCATTACCTCTTCAACTTTTTTTCTCCTTTCTTCCTTCCTTCCGAATTGGATTTGGGTTTTGAAAATCATATGTGAGAACTAGGTAAAAAAAAACCAAACAAAACAATCTAGGTAGTATATGGCGATTATTTTTAATTTTATTTTAATCTCGAATGATGGTCTTCTTATATTGTTCTGACAGATTTTAAAATGATTCATGTTTAGTATTTTACCTTCACTTTTCATTCATTCTTTCCTATCTGATTCATTCATTCGTTTTGCGTTCCCTCCCTCTTCACTCCCAATTTTTTTTTTCTTTTTAATATATTTTTCTTGAAAAATTCCGCTCCCCTTCTCTATCCAAACCGAAATACCTCGCTCAATTCGTTATCCCGAGGCTGGGAGTGAGTCTTGTTTTAAATACGAGGCAAATTACGGGTAGAAACAAAGCGAAACGAGTTTTCGAGAACGAGTCCCCGGGTAAGTATGAGGAACGGGACCCAACCCAGAGGAGCCCCGCCGACCCGGTTCATCCATTCGGACTTGCTCTTAGGCCTACTTTCGCATTGAAAACACCCTTTCGCAAAACAACCAACAAACCAACCCCGCTTGCTTTTGCTCCTTCTCCCTTATGGTTTTCCAATCCTGTTTTTTGTTGTCGCTTCATTTTTGCTCTGCAGAAGTTGTCATTCGGTGAAGGATTTGTAAACGATTGCGAACAAAAGTTGTCCAATGGCTTCCGCATATTTCTTTTGGTCATTTCTGGAGGTGTGGTTGTTGAAGGTGTGGGAGGGTGTCGGAAGAAGAGAGGGAAACCCCCGACACGTTTCGTTCAAGTCAGATATATTGGATTGATACGTGTGTTATCTCTTATACAAAAGTTGGTAATAAAGAAAAAAAATTAAAGGAAGAAAAAAATCTCAATTACATGAAGGCTACCTCATAGACAAAGGTACGTTGAAACGAGTCCTTCGTGATGGATATAGGTGAAAGCAGGGAGGGAAGCAATGAAAGAGAGATGATATGAAAGGTCATGGAAAGTAATTTAATTAGCATATTGTGGAGGGAATCCTTACAAAGTAGGAGTCGCTTTTGGATTTGGACAATTTTTGCAAAATGAAGAAGAGTAGATAAAACATGGGCGCTCTATTTTAAATTCAACTCAGTAGTGGTTCCTCTGTGTTCATTTACATGGAATATATTTGGTATAAAAAATTTATCACAAGCAAAATTGAACTACATTACATTTGGTGCATTATATTAGCATTAATATCTAACATATATTACATGAATTAGCATACATTATTTTTATTTGCTTGTCTCTACCTATATTTCATGATGCAAACATAAAACCAAATTGACAAGAAAATGGAAGGTTAGAGGGGAGAAATGATTACAAGTTTTTTTCTTCTAATAGCAAACAATTTCCATTTATAAATTGTTTCTTTTTTTCCCTTCAAAAGCATTACATGTAAAAGACTAAATATATAACTAAAGCGTATTTAATAATTTATTTTTTAAAAGCAAATTAAACAATTACAACTATAGTTACGTCATATATGAAACATGGCATTATAAACTTATCTTTTCTATGTACGATATAAATATAAATTAAAACACATTCGCAAAGTATTAGAATATTTACAGCAATTAAATTTAATGAGCATCGTTCCTTTTAATAAATGAGAAAACACATTTACTAGCATATCTATAAGTTTAAAATAGAAGACTTTACTATCAATATTTACTTTAATTCTTGTAAAGTCTAACGTAAGGCTAAATTAAATTTATACAGCATCAAGTTATATACAGTAAATTTTCAAATAGTGTTTTATTCATTAAATGAACGAGAATCTCTTAACGAGGTTACTTTTGTTTTATTCATTTAACAGCTAGATTAATTCTGTATATAAATTATTTAAAGGAATATAGTCTCGGTAATACGTTAATTCTATGTTATTTACATTACACTTAACAAAAAATAACAAAAATAGAACAAGGATATGTATATGTTTCCAACATATAACCTTAAAATTATATACATTCTCATAATCTTAATGATTTTATTTATTTAGCTATATTTGAAAACTGAAAAATTATTTTTCATAAATTTATTTTTTCTTCATTGATTCAGTTTTTTAAAAAATTTAGTTTAAACAAGATTAAACAGAGTATAAAAAACCGACTTTGATGAAACTTCACTATCGTCCAGCTATTACCAGTCCATATCTTGAAAACTACTGAACCGATTTTGAAGAAACTTGGACTGTTCCCTAAGTTGAAAGATACTTAATCCAATAAAAAAAAGAAATATTGCAATTCGATTTCTAGTTTCTGAGAAATACGTAGACAAACATGCATACATATATACATACATTCAAACACGTATGAAATTTGGCACACCTGTTTAGAAGCCCGCATAGACTTACATAAACGAATATTGTGCAATTCCAACAATATTACATACATACGAGTCGAATTGATAACCTCCTTTTTTTGAAGTCGGTTAACAACTAAAGAATACTTTTGTTTTTGAAAAACATTTCTAATAAACACTACTAAATTGAACATTTTATCTATAAACTAACTTATGTCCTTATTTTAAAACGAAATAATAGTCTTTTGAGGCAAACAAATTCATTACTAAATTAAACAATGATAATCATAGATTTCTTTACATTCATGACAGAAATTTATTTAAGTTTTCTATATAAACTGTGTTATTGGCATGATATTAAGTAGCAAAAGAAAAAGAAAAATTCAAAATTAAGAAAAATATCTTTATAAAACCCGAAACAGCCCAAATCTCATTAATATTTCTTATGCATTATTATATTTGTTAATTTATTTAAATGATGTTTAGGAGATTTGAATGCATATATATAATTTTTAATTAATTTGCATTATATTTGTTAATATCTTTGTTGTAGATAAATAATATTATTGGATTTAATACAGAGTAAAAAAGTTACTTCTGTGTGCTAAATTCATCTAAAATAGTTAATTTTACTTTTTTCATATTTAATTTGGTTTGTTAGAGGATCATGTTGTTTCTAATATTTTTTAAGAAATATATGTTCCTATTGTGCCTAAGTTAATAGAGAAGTTGCTAGGTGGTTGTTGTTTTTTATTGTACATTAAACTCATTAAACCTTTTAGTAAGACAAGCTGGGCAACAAATAAATAGCGCCATAAAATTGCGAAGTAAAAATAAAATATGACAATGAAGTTTAAGAGAAAACATTTTAAATAAATAATTTATTATCCTTTAATTAAGTAAATATGCGTTAATAATATTTTATAATAGAACAAACTAGTTCACTATCTTATTATATGAAAACAACAATGATAATTACAAAATAAAGAAATTAGCTTTCATTGAATAAATTCGTGTTATTATTATTATTATTATTATTATTATTATTATTATTATTATTATTATTAACGAAGTTCGCTTCTTTCTTAGCGCCACTTCCTTAGGACATTACCTTTTTAATCTTATTTTTTTTAATTATTTTTTCTGTAGTATAAATCTATTTTGTGACTCAGTTTTCGCTTCGTTTTTTGTTTTTCTTTCTTTCTTCTTAATCGACTTGGCTTCTTTCTCTATGATTTTTTTTTTTTTTTTTTTTATGGTTTACCTCCCTATTTTAAATGTATTTTTCATTAACCCCGTTTTGGGCTTCGGCCTGTTGGGGGACAACATGGGGCTCTACCCACCGGTTTATCTGGTGAGTTATTCCCTGTTGTTGTTACAATTATTATTATTATTATTATTATTATTATTATTATTATTATTTATTTTTGTATTTTTTGTCAATTTCTTCAAATTGAAAAAATTGTGATTTTTTTTTTTTTTTTAATTCGAAGCTGATGACAGATATAATAATTAACATTTGTGCACCTGTTGTTTAGGCGTTTTGACTTTCTTTATTCAAGGGGGAATTTTTTAAAGTTTTTTTTTTTAAATATATTATTTTTTTGCTATTAAAAATATAAAAATTGCCCTTGAATAAAATATTTAAATGAAAAAACAACCAGGGAGCATGTAAAATCAAAAATTTTGTCTTTAGGCTGAAAATTCTAGGTTTATATTTGAGACTTAAAAAGGTTATTTGATTTGGAATATCGATGAAATTTTCTGATATTTGTTAATAAATATGAATACATTTAAATAAGAAAATGTGAACACATTTAATTTTTTTTTTTTTGCCTTGTAATACGTTAAATAAAAAAAATTACATTTTCTATCTATGATGATCTAATTGAAGAGCCATATCCAAATTATGTTTAGAAGGACAACTAAGAAGAGATAAGCAAATAATTTTGAAAGGCAGCTAAATGAAGAAGGAAAAAAATAGATTTAATTGAGAAAAATTAGATTTCTGAAGGAATTAATTGGCATTTATCTTTTGAAAAGCATATCATAATAAGCAAGATCAGACGGTTATTTGAGTTTCATTAGAATAATTATTTTATTTGTTCATGTTCATGCTTATTGAATAATCGCTATTTTTCTTGAAAATTTGTTGGTTTTTAATATTATTACCGTATTATCATTTTTCTTTAAAATGTTCCACTCCACTTGAATAAATGTAAATTCAAGTAGCTTAATATGATATGTATTAAAGAATCATTTTAAGAGCCAGTTTGTCAAATCGGACTAGCTATGATATCTTAGAAGATACTTAATACTATATTAACAATAAAAGTGGATTAAAAATAATAAATAAATAAATAAATAAATAAATAAATAATAGCAGCATTAGTACATGCAAGACGACATGTACATGTACTAATATTCTTGAAATGCAACATCTAACCAAAAGAAGCTTAAGATCCTCAAAATACATTTTTTTCTGATTATTTGGTTTTTAAAAGCAAATTAATTACTTAATTTTAAATTAATTAACAAAATCACTTCAATTTTTTAATTGATTAACAGAATAGACAATTTTATTTTCATTCATTAATTAGAATGAATTAAATTTCGAACAAGACCAACATTTATAACCAATCAGTTAAGTAACCAAACAACCACTGTCGTTCTTAATTATTTATGGGTAAAGTGTCTCTCTCTATATGTATTTTTTCTTTAAATTGTAATAGTATTTATTCCAATATCTTATTTTTATAATATGTCGGTTGTTTCTTGTCTCCTTACGGAAGTTGTGTTTTCTTAACCATCTGGTTAATTATAGCCGTTAATTATATCTTTTAACACGGCAAAATTGTTTTTTTGTTTTTTTTTATTCTCTATAAATGATACCAATCTGCTTTGTTTAGGCATACAAAAACTCCCCAGACAAATGAAGAACTATTTTCCACCAAAGGCATCTTTCTTATTATGTGTGTTGTGTCTATTGCATCTTTTGCATGTATTTTGACACGTGTAATAGACATGCAGATTCCTCTTACATTTTGTTTTGAAATATATTTCCTTACTCTTACATTTTGTTTTGAAATATATATTTTGTTTTGAATATATATTTCCTTACTCTGTCCTGTACTTACTGTTTATGATGAGCACTATGAACACCTTAGATTGTGTTTCATGTTGTATTTATTTATCCGATTATTTTTGTTTTAAAGAGCAGCTTGTGTTGCTGGTCATCTCTATTGCCTCATTCTAAAATTTACTACAGAAATTAAATGTATTTGAGAATCAGATGTACGGATATTGTACTATGAGTATGATGAATTTCATTAAAAAAATTTTTTTTTTCCTTTTAAAATACAGTAAAAACGATTTATGAAAAAATAATGACTCTTAATGTGTTAGAATTACTCAAAAGATTCTCTTCAAAATCATATCTGTATTTTTAAATTATTTTTTACACATCACATTTTTAATTCAATAATTTATAATGATATGATTCATCGGGTGCTAACTATAAATTAATTATTAGGAATTTCTACCTTTAAAATTGATAACTTCACAAGAAACAAGAGTCACTGAGCTTATTGTTGCTACATTAAGTAAACTAGAAAGCGATTGAATTACTTCTGAACAAATTTTAAAAAGATATAAAGTATAAACCGAATAATTAATTGGTTTAGGCCTTCTCTTAAAGTTATTTGTTTGTATTTGAACCTTCCTTTGTATTTGTTACTGGAGATTAATCTTTGGGGCAGACGTGAACATTCTATTTTGTCTAGCCAGTGAAATTCCTGAATATTTCGCTATTGAAAAATATTTATTTTTTTAAATAAATAGTTTGGAGAGCTTTAAAGTAGATTTTTATTTATGAAATTTATCTTCTTTTAATTAAGAAATTTTGTACATCATTTTATAACTAATCCTCAAAAGAAAACAGAAGTAGATGTCCTTTAAACATTTGCAATGCTTTCCAATATTTTCAGTTCTATTTTAAATTAATTAAATTTCATATTATTTTAGAGAATTTTATCAGGGACTCTAATTTACTGAAATGAATTTTTAAGTGAAGAAGCTTCATATTTTTAGCTGTTAATAAAACAGAAATGTATTCTTTTGAAGGGACCGTTATCTACTGTATTAAACAATATCGAAATTTGGTTTTAAAAAATATGATTTTAACCAAATTGCTTATAATAAAAATTGTTTATTAATGGAATTATGATACATCTCTTTTGAATAAATATTTAATAAATAAATAAATAAATAAATAAATAAATAAGTTTAGACTTACCAAAGTTGTGATAAAATTATTTTTCTAAAAATTCATACTGATTAAAATTTCATTATAAGCTTTAAAATTTTTGTTATTAAATACTAGAACTCCGTTAGAAATTATTTTTTTTTACTTTTTTTTGTAATGGGAAATTCTGAAATCAGTTTTAATAATAAATTAAACATCACTAGTAGATTTTAAAAAAATAAAATTAATTTTTTTTTTATTATTGAGATCAAACATTCACTTTTTAATAGATAGAAATTATATTAAATTAAAATACATAAAATCTCTTTATATTTGTTTTTTATTTCAGTTTATTTTTAAATGATAGAAATAAAGGCATTAAATTTTTTCTTGAATATTGTTCTTAAATTTTTCTTAAATTTCCATTTTAATTTTTTCTGTTATGTCCTTGGAATTTCATCTTTTTTCTTTTTGTTTTAATGATCAATTATATTTAAAGCGATTTTTATTAAATCGAAAATTTTTAAAGAATGAAAGAGTTACTTTTGCTTTTATGAAAGAACTTCTGTTATTATATTGTAATTGATGCTTCGTTTTCTTAAATTATTTTTAATATTGTAACAGCCCGGATATGATCAAAATATAAATAGAATTATCCCAAAAAACTTCCCCAATAGGCAAAACCCAAATAAAGCATGAATATTTATTTATTTATTTATTTATTTATTTATTTATTTATTATTTACTATAAGTGGATTACAGTTATACCAGTCGGACCCCATATGGCCAAAAAAAAGCCGACAAGTAGGATAACCTACTGGTAAAGTAAATTATCTGGTTACAATAAATAGAAACAAAGGATTAGTAAAGTTACCACAAAATTATAAGTGTAACTGTATAAATTATACAATTATTTATAAACCAAAATGGCTATTATGAATTTTTAAATTATAAAACCATTTGTAAGGTATAGTTTAAGTTGAGAAAAAAAGATGTACAAAAATTTTAATGCTTTTTTAAGTGAGTTGTGGAATAACAAGGAATGAACATTAAAAGGTTCCCTTAGACTCGAATTAAAGCATGTTTCTAGTTTTAATTAGAAATATAATAAAAATAAAGAATAAATAAATAAATAAATAAATAAATAATTTATAAATAAAACTTATAAATAATTTTTGTACATTATCATTAATTATTGAATATTTGCAAAATATTTTGTAAAAAATTTTTTATTGCAAGCAAAGGTTTATTTATAAAAATATACAAATATAGAATCGAATACTTTATTTTTATTAAATAGAAGAACGAAAATTTGTAAATTTCGAGTATATAAAAAAGTTTTTATTTTTCATATAAATGTCAAAAATATAACCAAATATCCGTATTTTGGATGAGAATGAAATTTTTAAATAAATTAATTTTTGGAAATTTAATTATTGAAGTCATATGTGGCTTTATTTTAAGTAAAATTTAAAAAAAAATTAAAAGTGTTTGTTTTAATTATCTTAAATAATGGATATTAAAAATAGAATAAAATAAAATAAATCAAAAATAAGCCAAATATATAATCTTAATATAGTTCGTATATCAGTACATCATTTACTAAAGCGAAAGAATATATTTTATTTTCTTATTATTTGTTGTCAGCTTACAGTAGGCGCTTAAGAAGCATCGTTTAATTATTCAAAATTTCTATCATTCAATTAATGTAAAATTAATGCAAATAAATTTAAGTCTTATTTTGTCCCGTGGCCTTACTAGTCACTTTATTAAGAATTTAAGTTTGTGTTAAATAGAAGGGAAATGTATGGGCTACGCATACTTTATTGTGTAAGTGGAAATTTACTCGAAAAATTCAAGATATTCACTTAAAATTGAAATATATAAACTTTCTGTATGCTTAAAAATCTTGATGAGATTGTTACAAGTCATAAAGTTTTCTACACTCTAGGCCATATTATCACTCACAAATTTTAAATGCCAATTGCGATCCCCGATGGAGACTCGTGAGTGATTTGCATTTAATGTGGTTTAAAAAAGGAACAAGATGGCCAACGAAAACCTATTGGGAAGCCCATCAATGACCTTTTGAGGTCCATCTAGAGGTGAACTTGTGAAAAAGAGGGGAGGGGAGGGACCAGTTTTACCCCTTTAAATATAAATGATGGACCCCCGCCCTCTTCTCCCTTATCCACACAATAGTCATTTCGCCATTGGCCAATTCCGCTTCCGCATCTCCTTCCATTCACTGTTGCATAATGGACACAAGAAATGTGTTTATCAATTGGAATTAACCTTAGGCTTGGCTGTTAAAATTATTATGGCGAATGTCAAGAATTTCTTGGTTTCCTTTGCGTTTTTGATTTCCTTATTGGAATTTTGTGTGACTCTTTCATTCTTAACTTCATCTTCACTGGCGTTGAATATTTTCTTTAATATCGAGTAAAAAATATTTTCCTGAAAGATGCATTAATCCATTTATCATCTTTCATAAAAAATCGTATTCGATAAAAGTTTGATGAGCTTTGATCTTATAATAATGAAGTGGAAGGAAATTGTATCATTTGGTATTACTAGATGGCTATCTACGAATGTAAGAAACATGTATGATGACTAAAATCAAGCTGAAAACTGATAATGCATGCATAGTACTTTTACGGATAAGTAAAGCATATTTTACTTTGTCCTTTCTATATTATCACTTACATATAAAATAGGATAAAGGAGCGCCACTTGGGATTGGAGGATGATATGCAAAGCTTCATTGAAATTTTGGGGATGTATAAGTCGAAATATAGATTCTATATTCGCCTAAGATGATTTACCACAAATGTGATGTCAATTCCTTAATTTTCGATTCGATTTCAGGCAAAGCACGCGTTTTCTAAATTAGATTCACCTTAAGTAACACTGTTCAATTACTAAAATAGCGAAAAAATATAGCTTTGAGTCGGTTAGCACTATCAATTTATTCTCTTATTCGCTCTTTCTAGAGCATTATTGCAATTATATTCTTGCATTTAATTAGCAAAAGAAAGTTTTGATTTGAACAATTTCTATGTAGTCAAGCATTGTACATCTATCTGTAGCCCTCTGTTGAATTTTCCAAAACGACATCTTCATTCTAGATTCTAATTCATTGATTACCTGCTCTACTTCTTTATTTTTTATTATTATTAATTACTTAATTGGATAAAAATTTATAGAGTGGAGCACTTCTTTTGTTTTCGACAGTATTACTCTTTCCTTTTGTTTTGTTCCCTCTATCGATTTTGAGCCGCCAGTTTAATTACCATTTGCCCAAAATAGAATACGTTAGTGTGTAAAAGCAAGGTATATCTATAGTTATACCAAAAGATAAAAAAATGTAGGCCATGGTATATTAGTTTAATAATGGTAGCTCCTGCTTTGTATATTCAGATAAACCTTTCAGAGCTGAATCTTGGTAAAGCATAAAATATTTTTAATCAGGTCATTTCATTAAAATGCTTTATTTAAACATTTAGTGAATACATTTATGGGGGGAATGCTCTTTTTAGGGCGAAATTGTTTGTTCGTAATTCAGAAGCAAAAGCTGGATTTACTCTAATTTGAACGTGATATTTTATACTCGAAATAGTCATAAATTAAAATGAGAAAACAAATAGAGAAAGGGAGGAGACGCACAGAAACCCCACCCTTTGGAATGGAAGATTCGTTTTTTATCGTTTAATTACTTAAAAATATTAATACTTATTATTACTGCTTGGTTATAACGTAGAAAAGGCTAATGAAATGTTATTTTGTAATAACTCAGCTTAAATTTTGTTTTAAAATTCGTAACGAAAAATATAAATCATCTTACGATGCACTCCTCTTTTTTTATGCATCGAATTTTCCATCGGATATAGAATACGTTAAATCTAATTATTAAAATTTAACATTAATAATAACATTCCTCACGAAAATTCTCATTTCTGTTTCTATGAACCGAATCTCCCAATTCTTTCGCAGACTTCATATTCTTGATTAAATATTTAAAATTGAATTTATAACAATAAAAATTCAAACTGAAAACTGAAAGATTGTGGTTTTGACTAAATGATTCTAAATATTACATTTTGATTAAAATCCTGAAATTTCTGAATAAGATAATTTCTTCAATTTACTTATGTATATTATTATTCTCTTAATACAGGATATTTTTTTAATCCTTGATTCTTTTAGCTGTTTGGTTAAATTTTATTAATTTCATATTTATTAAATAATTAATTATATTTCTATACTTAATTATTAACACTCACATGTAGGGCTGAAAAATTAATTCCTCCTAGAGCTAATTCCAGTTATACAGGTTTCAGTTATGATTGTAAGTTTTTAGTTTAGATTTTCATTTTTTGCATTAACTAACTTGCGTATATAAAATAAAAAAAACGATCAATTTCTCCACAAATTTTATTTTATTAAGCTTGCATATATTTGTTGTTTGGGAGCTAAAAAATTTAGGCTAAAAGGAAAAGCAAATATTGTAAACTTAGTATAATTACGGAAGCAAATCAAATAGAAAAAAACGAATAAGAATAAAAAAATTTAAATCTGAAAATAATTTTTTTTCTGAATTACTTAGTTTTTTCTTAAATTCAAAATTTTTTAATATTAGCACCCATTTTATGTGGATGAATCTGCGTTCTGACATTCTTAACTCATACTTTCGAAACGCCTTTTGTAATTAACAATTTTTATTTTTTTTTTAAGAAAATGAATATTTGAAAATCTGTAATTGCATATAGTTTGAGTGATAGAAGGCTAGATTTTTTTTATAGAAAGCAAATGGATTTTTAAAATGTTCTGCAACAACCCTCAATGTTGTTCTTGTAGTGGATGGTGGTTCGATAAATGAAATGTTGCAAAAAATTACCTGAAGAGAGTTTCACATTAATAACAGATGATACAGAGAAGATTTTTTTTTTAATTTACAAATATGGCCTGGTCGAATTGTTCAGCTTCTCGCTTAAAAATTGCTTTTCCCGTAATCATATATTCTACAACGTCAAATCCCGTTGAATTCAATTTCCGTTTCTAATTTCGTTAGAAATTTAAGGAAACATTCATTTCTAAGGGTATTGATGGGGGTAATTTATTACAGAGGGTCTCTCTAATGTTAGGTAATTCGTTTTCTTGCAAGAAGGGTTGTTTAGGAATAAGGTGAAGAATCGCTCGAGCTCCTTTTTACGAATACAGATGAGGGTGGGAAAAGAGAGACTAAAAATATCTTTTTTAAAATATAAATCTATATATTTACCCATTCCCCCGGTTTCTTCAACAATGAATGAGGTTCTGAAGGGGTTCGGAAACGATTTTGGAAGTCGTAATTTTTTTTTTTTTTAAATTCGTTTCCTCCTCCTCTCTCGTCCATTTAGCAATTTCTCATTTAAAAAGTTCAAGCTTAGGGCACAGAAGTTTAATGTTGTTTCATTTTGCATTATTTCTATTAATAGAGTAGCAGTAAATAGTTGTAAATCACTTTTGGAAAGGAGAGAAAATTAACTTTAAATGTAGTTTTTTTTGTTTTTTTTTTCCTTTTTAAATGACAGAAAGTTGTGACGCTGTCTAGATTGGAGTAGATAGGTTCGTTCAGTAGTGACTTTGAAGTGCAATAATATCAGATCTAATACATCTGAATACGGAAGTTCAACATTGGATATCCCACTTACTCACCAATCACAATACAACGAATGGAGAGTGAAAGATTACATGATCGATACTGTATCAAAGAATTATCATTGCAGAAATCGTTTAACAGCATGCTTTAATGATCCGATGTTAAATATTGTTAAATTTAAATAAAAAACTAATCTTTCAATTCGATGACTATTAATTTTCTTGTAAATAGCTTGATTTAGATACATTTTTTATTGTTTACCATTTCAATATCCATTATATTTTCGAAATATTTGCATTTTCCTAAATACCCGTTCCTTCCTTTGCAAAATAAATCTTTTAAATAAATAAATATAGTTCATTAACTTCAATTTTTATATGACTAACTGGAGTTGAAGGTTAAGAGTATAGCAATATTATTTTTTATATTTAATTGATTTTCTTAAAATGTTTGATCTTATGAATAGAAAACCATTAATTTTTTGTAATGAATAGAGGCCTTGCAGTACATGGTTTTTGGTTTAATATCTACCGGTTTCGGTTTTATTGCCCGCCTTCATCTGAATATATTCATAAAATAGACGGCGAATTTTAAATCTAATTCTAATATTTCAATCTTGTTTCTTTTGATGTTTGTATTTTTAATTTTTTTTTTAAATTAAAATTTTTCATTTCGCAGCTAGCTCAGTTACGAATCTAGTTTAGACAATTCAAATTGCAGTCAAATGTAACTTTCAATACATATAATAGAGGAAGAAAATACCTTACTGGTTCTTCCTATTATATCAGCTTATTTAAATTACAGACATTCATGGCTAAATTATTTATGACTGGCATTTTAAATTGTTTGGAGAAAAAAAATATACTTGCTAACAAGAAAAATCAAGAGACGTTTTCCATAAGCTTATTCATTGCCAACAATGTTATACAGTATTTCGGGAAACGAGAAAAAGAACATTGAGTCTTATTTTTCTGAAGTATTTATTTTATTTTATTTTGTTAATAAAACGTACTGAATTCAAAAGAAAGTCAAAATTAATATAATTCAAAAATATGCTCAGCACTAAAAGGAACAGCACATTTAAAATATATGGAAAATGATCCAATCAGTAGATTAAATTCATTAAAAAATTGTTAAATAACACTTGAAAACGTAGATAGGATTTTGGAAGACAAAATGTAAAATGAGAGGTAAAATCACAAAAACTAAAGGAAGAAAATCCATTCTTGTAAAAATATATCATATTATAAAAGCGTTTTACAGAGAATGACAGATGCTTTAAAATTAAACAAAAGTATGATACTCGAAATAAAAATTAATTAGAAAATACCTTTTATGAAAAGCGTTCAAGAGAAAACAATTAATTACCGAGTTTAACTAATGTAAACACTTCGTTAATTAAATAATCGAAAAAGAATTTTAATTTTCTATTGGATTATAGTCTTTAGGCTCTGCTTAATTTAACAAATATTAAGATTTATTATAGTGATTTTCATAAACATTTCGAAACTCAAGGGAATTTAAAGTCATTTGACAAAAAATAACTATAAGTACATTCCACTCGGAACCATTCTCCCTGCCCAAACTTGAAATTGGTTGCGGCCGAAGGACCAATGGGAGTAAAGCGTCAGGCCCACGAGTGGCCCTCTCGCGCCAAGTCGAATTAATACATAAATATTTCACTTAAAATCATGTATCTTACCATAATAGACAGATTAATTAGTAGTATGGTTCTTGTTAATTAAATTTAACTAAGATAGACGCTTCTTAAGATTTCTGCGAAGATAGCAGAATTTCGACTCACGCTCCGTATAGGGCTTTCCAAAAGATTTATATATGATGTATATGATGAATTTCTACCTGTGTTTAATTTTAAATTATAAACTTGTTGCACTATAAATATGACTCTGAACGCTTCAGCAATAAGAAATTAGACAGTTTCGTATTATTTCTCTTCTTTTTTTTAATTCATATTAATTGGTTTTTCTATGAGCTCTGCCTTTAACTTTATAATCGAATTCATCGTCTAATCATCCTTCAATGAGGAATAGGTAGCAGCTTCAGTCACATTGTTCTGTTTTGATCATTTACGAAAAGAGAATATTTAAATAATAAAAAAAATTGTCCTTTTTAGACTAAGGCACATAACATAATAAATAGCATGTGCGAATCTGTTTCCCTTAATTATTTTAATGTCTCTTCTAAGAGATTGCGAATTAAAAATTAAAAAATTCGAGTTACTTCGCGCTAATTCAATCTCACTTAAAGAAAAAGAAATGCGTTGTGTTGTCCTCTTTTCCCCCTTGTTTTTAGAATTGAAAAATAAGGGGCGGGGAACAGAGCTGTGTGTGTTTAAAACATTTAGTCCTGGTAAATGGATGTTTTTACTGAAGATCTTGCACGTGCACACATCCAATTCATCACCCCCACCCCATTTTTTCCCCTCGTCTTTTTACGGAACTGCGTACCCCCATTAGCGTAGCCAAAAGGTGAGAGAAGCAGATTAAAAGGAAGCGAAACCGAAAATAGAAGTACATTTTTCGAGAAGAAAATGAAGAAATTGAGGTGGAAAGGGGGAAGAAAGAATTGGTGGGGGCTTTTTTTTTGAGAAAAAAAAGCAATCATTTCAGAGGAATTAGCTGAAAAAGAGGGGTAAATAGAGTGGAAATGATAGAAGAGGTTCGTACTGCTCGAGCGGATCATTAGAACGACTTTGCTTATGCGCTATCAATGTTTTAAAAAAAATTCTAATAAATAAAACTAAGCATTTTAAACACGAATTGCTAATTCTCATTAAATTTTTATAATGTTTAAGATGTATAATTCAACTTTCTCTATTTTAAATGTTTCTCGTATTCTCTTTTACTTCACATTTGCGCTTTCATCTAAATTCTACTCATTGATTTAATCTGGATCGAATGAATGATTTAAACTAAACTATACACGTTTCAAGTTAATTCTAATAATCATATTCAAATGAATTAAGTAAGAACATACTTCTCATAAAGAATTCCCCTAAAATAATAAGCTAAATATATGAAACTTTCTTGCGTTTCAAATTTGACGTTTTATTTTCTTTCCAGTGAAGACAAACAAAAAAGTTTCCTTGCCGGAAATATGAGAATTTAATTGCCCATAAATTCTTTCTTGGAGTGGGATATCTTTGCTTCCAACTTATTTTGTGTTGTATACCTAAATATAAATTCTGAAAGTATTCGTCTACTGTCTATTAAGTTGATTGCATCTTAAGTGTTGAATGTTTGTAATTGAATTTTGAGGAAAAATGAGAGTTATTTTAATCCTTAATGTAACTAAGAGTATTTTTGCTTAATTAATTTAAGCAATCAACTTGCAGTTGTCAAATCGAAGGCGAAACGTTAGGATTAAATGTAGTGTACTTTGAGCTAATGTTTGGAAGTTGGAGTAACATGACAAAAATATTTTATTTATTTACAGCAAGAGAAATTAATTTTACTCTGAATGTGATTCTTCTAGGAAATTTTCTCTAATAACATGAGCATTGACGCCATAAATCAATTTAATATGCTTTATCCATTTTCCTAGCAGTATTCAGCAAAAGTCATAATAATAAGCAGAAAGCCTTTCTTCTTGGGTTTTGTTGGTTTTACACATTCCATTTAGAATTGCTTCATTTCGTTTGCATGTATATAATAATTTTACATAAGCAATAATTTCACATATAATTTTATTCCTTCTTCATTAAGAAATATCCCTAAAAAATTAACTTGAAAAATTTTCAATAACTCATTTAAAACGCATTATTTCATTTAAATATTTATTAAATAAAAATTAATAAATAGTTTTGACATGGGCCTGAATACGATCTCGCATTTAAGAAAGATTTTGCTTAAACCTTTATAAGCTATATAAATATAATAGTTTTCTGCTATCTTTATACTGCGTATTATAGTTATATCTTTTATTATTTTGAGATATTACAGTTGCAATGAATTGCCAGTCAAGTGATATATTTTCTAGTATTATGCATAATTAAATATCGAATGGTAAAATTTTTATATAATCTTTAAACTATTGAACCATTCTTTTGAGCATCATTTCTCTCTAATTTGCCTGATAGAAGAAAGTGAAAACTTTGAGACACTCGCCTTTGATCTAAAAACGAAAAAAGCTCTAGATCAAGGATGCCCAACCTTTTCTATCTTTTAGGCCCAACAAAAATTTGTCAAAGTTCGCATCACATAAAATATCTGCCAAGCCGCACATAGAATTTAGCATTTATTAACGACCACAATATAATCCGTCGTAACCACAAACAATTTTTAATGCCAATAAATTCTTCAATTTGTTACAACATTCACTTCTAATGCGTATTGAATACAGTGGAATTTTTTGTAAAAATTATTTTTATGTTATGAAGTGAGTTTTTGATTTAATATTGTATCGCATTCATTACTCTCCTGGGGCGCATGCGGCTCGCGGGCCGCAAATTGGACACCCCTGCTCTAGATCTTAATAATGGGGGAGGGGAATCCTAATATTATGAGGAATTCGATGGAGAATTTTTTAAAAGAGGAATTTGTTTCAGGTGAGCGACAGATGGTTTCTGGGTCGTGAGAAAAAAATTTTTGAATCTTATTTTATTTTCAATCCGAGTCTTTAGAGTACATTAAATAAGAACTGGGAAGATGTTGATCTTGTGTCTTAAAAACAAGGTCTCATTAAAAATACATTAAGAAGAGCCCAAAACAAAATAAATCTGAAATTGGTGAAGGGAAATGGTTCTTCGGCGGGGAGAAAAAAAAGATTAAAATCAGGCGCCATTGTCGTCTCTCCCCTGCTCCGTTTCAATTTTTTTTTTCATTTTTTATAAAATTCTCTGTTATAATTTGTGATCGAATTATATAATATTTGCTATATGAATTGTAGCTAATTAATTGTAAAAATATTAATAATCGTGGGTTTACGTTTTACTTGGATTTTTTTTTACCCATATCTTCGTCTTTTTATATACACATGTTTTTAATTAAGAAATAATTTATTTGGCATCATTGATCAAAACTACCGATATGGTTAAGTTAAATAAAAACAATAGACGAAGAAGAGATAACAACATTAAGATCCTTATTTATTTTTAAAGCTATTATTTTCGAAAACAGGTTTGATTATGCCGATATCAAATTGAGTGTCGAGTTGTTTGATAACATTTACGTTTTTTTAATAGCAAGTGATAATCTGTTTATAGATAATAGATATAGACAAGAGAATTATTGGATGAGAATTTTAAAAAAAATTATTTATGTAGCCATGTTCGTGTAGATTTCTTCGACTAGAAATATTGAATAAAGTTAAAATCTTTCTTATTAAAAATTGTTAATAATAAAGTGATGAGGGCGCTTTATTTAAAGTTAGAATAAGCTATTTGAAACAGATATTTGGAGAAGAAAGGAATTTTATAAGTAATTTTTTTAATAATGCATAAAATAAGCCAAATAAGAAAATATTAAGATGTCATGTTGATATTCTACAACAATAATTTATAAAGATAAAAATTAATTTTTTAGATTTAATTATTCAGAAAAGTTGTATACAGAAGTAACAAAAATGAGAATATCCAACACACACAAATTGGTAACTTTCAGAAACAATAAACTCAAAGTTACAAATTTGTTGCTAATTGAAATTTTTAATATAGAATCGTGGCTTCTTTATTTGTAAAACTCTTTATATCTAATTGTCCACAGCTTTTGGCTCCTTGCCTCACGTATAATGACCCCAAGAGCCATGAGAACACCATTAAATAACAAAGAAAGTGAAAGTGAAATTCATCTTGTAAAAACTCTTATCCTATGACAATTGATGCCGTGGAAAAAAAACGAAGGAGATGGGACACAGAGTCGAAACCGATAAATAAACAGCAAGAGAGCCTGTATTGAAGAGAGCTATATATAATAAATCGAGAGCTCTAAGATATGTAACTTTATAAAAGATGGTGTTATTATTCTATTTATTCTGTTTTTTAAAAAAATTTATAAGGATACATCTTTTATACAATATAAAAAAGAAGACCAAGTTTCAACATCGTTTAAATATGAGAATATACAATTTATTAATATCTCGGCAAAAGAAAAGTGGAGGAAATACAAAAAAAAATGAGGTATTAATGATTGATACTGTACTTTTTTATATTTTCATAACCAAAGATTGGATAAGAAAAATACAACAAGAGAGACTCATTGCATTTACATGTTTTAAAAATATGTTTACAATAATTTCAAGGATGCAAATAGCACGCAAAACCAACAGATAAACCAACAGTGTATTAACGGATTAACATTGACAGGTGTCCAAATTCAGATGTACAGAGAGATTTTGTAACTAATAGTAATCTTTCAGCAAATGCCTAACATACTTTGAACACTGGGCTGAAGTTAGAGAAGAAATGATGTGAGTGTTAACAAGAATAACTGACAAAGAACAATTAATAATTTGGAATTACTTGATATATACAGGATTGTCAAAAAGATAAAATTGTTAATTACCAAGCCTTTATTAATGTCACATTTTGGGCTGAAATGAAGAAACTGTTAAAAAGTTAAAAAAAAAAACACTGCTCTTTGACCGAAACGCTTAATGTAATGCGTTTATTATACAAGGTGGCCCAAAAAAGAACTTACTGACTTTGAGAACTGATAACGGTTTTATTAATAAACAGATTATAATGATTTTTTAACAGGTTCCTATTGGCATAATGCGGAAATGTTTACAATCATAAAATATGCAAATAAGGGATTTACATTTTTCATTGGCTAACCTGCTGGATATGGCTATCTTTCTCTTCTATCACCAAATTTAAGCGGTTAACGATATTGAAAACGACACATTGCAACATTGGCTGTGAGATTTGAGCTATTTCTTTTCTGATAGTCTTTCAGATCACAGAGAATTGATTGCTGGTAAGATAAACCCTGCTTTATAGAAATCCCCGTAACCATTTTTAATAGTCACAGAGATTAAGGTTTGGGCATTGAGGAGACTATGCTATTGGAACATTTCGTCCAATCAGTCTGTCTTCAGTAAAAACAGACAGCAAGAAATGTTTTACATGAATGGTTAATGTGGCGGCGCGCCATCATGTTGGAATGTTACGTTCCCAATATTCCTCGTTGCCTCATGTAAAGAATAACATGATCCTGTGAAATAAAAACTATTTAAACTAATTTGCATAGTTTATGATTGGAAGCATTTCCGCATTATGCCAATGTGAACATGTTAAAATATCATTATAATCTGTTCATTAATAAAACTGTTATTAGCTCTCAAAGTGAGTAAATTTTTTGGGGCCAGCCTATACGTAAAGTATTTGTATAATTAATTGTAATAACAAATTTCAATTGAAATTATGAATACAGTTAAGAAGAAAGCAGGTCTGAAAATAATGTAGAACAAATAATTCAGCAAAAAAATTCATGTGCTAAGAAGGCTTCAATTACAAAGGTAAAATGAGTCACTAATACCTTCCATGGAAATTTTTTGTAGTTATGACCCAAGAGAATTCCAAAACTAGATTGTAATAACAAAAATACTTAACATCGAATAAACCCCAATTAAATTATGGAAGTTTCAATGAAATAATCTAAGAATAGTTATTTTATTTATTTTTACACTTAAAGTTTACTTATTTCAATATAAAAATATAAATTTTATTTATTTCAGTGGTTTACTATTTGAATTTCATGCCTTTCTAGTCTGATGATAATAACAACGTCAAAACGCATCGGGAACTAAAGTTAATTTTAATACTATTGGAGCTTTTAAACATTATTGCTAATATGGATTGATAAAAGATTAAGCGGGCTTAAGCAAATTGAATAAATCTTTTTAGGATGAAAGAAGGATTCATTCAAAATTTTTTGTCTGAACATCTTTTTTCTAAAGGCACACACGAACCTCTCTACGTCATAATTTTCGGAACCTGACCTTTTCAGAATATGGATTTTTCCGATTTTTAGAAATTTCCATTATTATCGTAGTATTGCGCTCTATAGATCGCATATTTTGGAATTCTTGTTGTTTTTTTAATGCACTACAGGGCACACATTTCTGACTTAACAACAGCGAAATTGTGAAAATTTGAAAAAATCATCTGTGTTCTATTGCACTTTTTTTCTAATAAAAGCAATCGTATAATATCAGATACTAACTTTCGCAAAAAATATCTGGTTTATAGGAACTTCCAGCATTTGAATCGTAACTAAGGAGGTTTTTTTTATTTTTTTATTAGTGTTTGTGGATTAAGCCAGAAGGAATTTGTAAATTTGAATAAGCTCTTAAAATGTATTTAAAAAATAATAAAAGTAAAGTAATGCTAATATATCCTGACCAACTGAAGTATTATTTAATTTTTTTTCATTTATTTAATTTATTGTGATTATTTTAAAAAGCTTTGATTAATTTGTCTGCTTTGGTTTGAAGCGAAAGCTGATAAGAGAGTTGTTCCGTTGAAGGCTTATTAAGAGTCCTAATAATGCTCTAAGCGAGGTGCGCTGAGAGATTTGAGGGAGGAATAGAGAGAGAAGTTGCTCGTGTCCGACCCTTAATGAGATGCACGAGGAAAACAATGGGTGGTGGCCATTTCCATCCAGTGTTTCCTCCTCTCCTTAATCCTCTCGCGAGCCTTGAAGCCTCGGGTTGGTGAGTAGCCTGGCGTGCAATTCCTGTGCACGCTTCTCCAAACCCTCATTGTTCGTGCGAAGGCCAACAAAAGACACAAGACTCGAGCTTGGTAGTCAAAGTGGTGGTAGTGGTCGTATCACCTACACATACGTAAGCATGTATATGCATAGGTGTTCTTGATCGGGGCGACGACTTCGTTTTCTGCGTGAGTTTGTGTATGTGTGTTTGTGTGTGTCGTGTGGCTAATAGCCGGCAAAGTTTTCAATTGCTCAACAGCGGCACAGTCCGTGAATATGATGATGGAATGTGCAATGACCTCACGCCATCTGTGGCTGTTTTGCTGCTGTTTCTACCTTGGTGTCTGGGCTTGGCTGGCTGGCTGGCTGATTTTTTTTTTGTTAATTGCCCGTTGTAGGTTCAATGTTTCAACACTTGGACATCTCTGTCTCTTCTTTGGGATCGATATCGAAAAATTAACGGAAAGTCTCGTCCTTTTTTTTTTCTTTTTGGAAATTTGACCAGAGATCGATAAGGGGCAATTACCTTAATTCGCAAAATACCTTGGATACCATGTCGACCTCGTGGCGTAGAAGTAATTAAAAGTTTAAATACTTGGGAATAGAGCAATCACATGTTGATAGCATGTAAAGGGTGCATAAACCTCAGTAATTGAACATTGAAGTTCACTTCTCTCTTTAACATTGTTGAACATGCAAACATTCTTTTCATCTTTGTCGTTCTGTGCAATAAACTTTTTTCATTATACGAAATGAGGGGGTAGAAATTTGCTTCGATCATCTCGCGGATTATTGTTTTATAATAAAATATCGAAAACGTGCTCTTGAATTTTCCATTCATGCGGATATAGCAACTTAATGTTTTAGAGGCTTTCTTCTGTCCCCTGTTACAGGTATAAATACTTAGTAAAATTATTTAAAAATGTTTCTCTCATTATTTATTGTTGCATTGTTTTAATTTCTGGATATATAAAATTAAATATTTTAAACATGAGATGGGTTATGATAAAAACTCCAAATCTACATGAAAAATTAACGCTTCGGGTCTGAATAAATAAATTTTATAAGAAATAATTATTTAGAACGAAGACATTAAAATAACTTTCTTAAATTTTACTCACTTAAATTTGGAATCTATAGAGGACTCACCGAAGTTATTTTTCATCATAACATAAATGGGATTATTTAAATCGCAAATGAATAAAGCTAAAAATTTAGGTGTTTCATTATTTGGGTTGCCTTTATTTCATTCAACACCTTGAATTTTTATCAGGTTGAATTTCACTGCCTTTTTTGGGTATACCAAAAAAATTTTAATTTTCGGTATACCGTATTTACCTGACTATAAGACGACTCGATTAGAAGACGACTCCACTTTTTTGAGGTAAATTTTTTGGGGGAAATTTTTTGTAATGAAAGTAATAGAAGCAAAAATATTTATTTAAAAATTAATATCTATCGTAATAGCTAACGTATAATCTCGTGTGATCTTGTTATGATCAAGAATGCCAGTAAATGGCAGCGCCACTAACCGAGGTGGAGGATTTTAGCATTAACTTGCAAAAGTCGGCATATTTGTGTAATTTGCGATTTTAAGACGACCCCTCTTTTATTGGCCTTTTAATTTGGAAAAAAGAACCTCGTCTTATAGTCAGGTAAATACAGTATTTATTTATTTGATTAATTAATTAATTAATTAATGTAGCATTCCAGAAGGAAAAGAATAATCAAACAAAAAATATGCATAAGTCAAATCAACCAGTTGGGTAATCATTCTATATTTGAATGGAAATATAATATTGATAATGAAAGTTCGAAGAGAAGAGTTGAAGACTGTTGAAGTCCTATTGAGTCTAATTGCCAATTTATTTAATTTCTGATATTCAAGAGAACACATTTAACTTTGTGGTTTTATTGAAAATATTGAAGTTAAATGGCATAATACAATCATTGGCATCATACAGATCGGCACATAGATCTTTTAGTTATTCATTACGCATGACATGTAGACCTTTTTTTCTAAAAAATCTCCATTTACGAATTTTTAGAACTTAGACCCAATAGGACTTATAGTAATAGAAAGACTATGGATACTAGGATAACACCAAGAGAAAAAGAAAAAAACACTATTCCACATAAATTCTTCTTTTGGTCTTAAGACTTAGTCTTCAGTTGTTTAGGTGTTGGACATGACCCGATGGCGAATGTCCAATGGTAGGTAATTCATTCCAGAGGGTGATGGCGTTGTAAATGAAGTGCTTTGTAAGATACATAGAGACAATGTAGGAAATTTCAATATTTACCTTTCGCGTTGATCGATAATCTAAACGATGAAATATAAAAAAAAATAGAATTGATTGTAAAATAAGGATAAATGAATTCATACTATAATGGAAATGGTATATCAATTATAAATTTGAAGTATCTAAATTTCCATTAAATATTCAGATATCGTTATTCACCCAATCTCTGACAAAGGCGGCAGACGTCTTGCAAAATAATATCCTCATTTAATTTTTCTCGTATATTTTAAATTCATTGATTTTAGGTAAACTTAATTACCTTATTCTTACTTGGTTTTCTATTAATAAATTTTTACGTTCAAGGCTAGAACAAGGAATCGTTTACTGGCTTAACCTTTTACTGGTTCTTTTAATTATCCTTTTATTTTACATTCGCTGCGGTTTGTTTGTTTGTTTATTTGTTTTTTTCATTTCACCTTATTCATCAAGACGGAGCTTTATTTTATCACTTAAGTTTTTTAATCGTGCTAACCTAAGATCTATGGACAGAATACTTTTATTTCTTTTTAGCTCATTAATCCCTATTTGGGCATCTTCGCATGGAAGATTCCGAACTATTGAAGTACAAGCATTAGAAGGAATCTTGCATTATTATTAATCATGATATTTTATTTTTTTTAAAGTGAATTGGTTTATACTGAATTTAAAATTTGCATGTTTAAAAACTGAGAAATTAGAAGTATTTTTAATGAAAAGATATTTATAAATCGTTTTACTTTATATATAATGCACACTTTTAAGTTAATGCTTTTTAGTTCCGCGCATGAACGGACTTATCAAAGAATTTTGTGCGAATATTTTTAAGGGGCTTAAATTAATCGCAATATTTTTACAAAGACAGTAAACATTAAATTCCTGATACTTTTTTATTAATGATCATAAAGCACAGACTTTATTATGATTCTCTTTTTTTTAACCCTTGCATCTATTATTATTTTATGTTTTGTCTCGTTCCTCTGCGGGTTTTTTTTCTCCTTGCTGTCTTTATTGTTTCTTTTCTTGTCTTTTACAATTTGAACTGCGATAAGTAAAAATAAAACTCGCGATTCGAATGGAAAAGCAAAGAGAGGACTTGTGCGAGTGACTGTGTGTGTGTGTTTGTGTGTATGTGTTTTTGTGTGTGACGCATTGTTGTCATTCTTTCTCCAAATAAAGCGGAGCAACAATGGCGGCGACGCTCCTCTAACGGGATTGACACGCAAGTCGTCAAGAATTTCGTTTTGCCTCTTGACATATGTATGGGAATGATGACCATGTCTTCTGCTCAGATGATGATGATGATGATGATGGACCCTCGGGGGGGGGAAAAAATTGCCTTGGGGTTTCAACAGTCGTCGTCATTTTCCCCCCTTCGGCCCCCTTCTTCCTCTGTTTCGTCGTCGCATTTCGTTTTCTTCTTTCCTTCTCGCAGCGTTTTTCCTCTTTTCCGCCAATTAATTGTTTGCAGAGAAAACTGACAAGCACTCGATTTCCATGTTCAGTAGATGTAAATGATTTCGTAATTTGTTTTCGAATTGGATTTGGTTGTTTTTTGGTATCAGAGTTTCGGCTGATCGATTCCGATACGGGTTGATGGACGTGCTTACAGTGGAATTAAATTGTGTCGCCACCTAGTTATTGAAATATATTTATTGAAATTTCAATTTTCAAAATGAAAATCATATAAAAATTTTCAAGACACAGCCATGAATCAAAGTAATTTTCCCACCACTCTACTCAGCATCCGCTCAAAGTGATTTCTTGAAATCAGATAAATCTAGTCAGATTATCTGATCTGTGTATATACTGTAACTTGTAACGAGCTTGTAACTCATTCCGATGTAAGCAAGCCAATTTGATCGAGCTATTTGAATCGAAAAAAAATTTAAAGAAGAAGAAAAACTTAAAAATACATTAGGTAGTTAACCCAAGTACGTGATACGTTTTCTCCAAGTTAAATCATATATAAGCTCAACTAGAGTCAACCTTGAAAGTGATAATCGCCTAATACGTTTTAAAAAACGTATATTATTTTAAGTGAATCATACTATGCAAGCTTATCTAAAAGCTTTTCAAAAATTTAAATAAAGTTATATATAAAAAGGTTAATCTTTTTAAAGTAATTTGCATACACCTGGGCAGGCGAGTATACAGATTTTCTTAAATAAATTTCTTTGGGAAATATCGGTAAGAACAAAACTCAAAAGGCAGAATATACAATTCGCATTCAGGCAATTTTAATATGAACTTAAAAATGAAATTGAATTTTTGATTAATGAATCATTATTGGCAGTTTACAAAATAGTTAAGTGAATCATTACTCACGGTATAATTGTCAGGTGGTTTGTTAATTTCATGTTGCATAGCACAAATAAACAAGTTGGAGAAATAATAATCTTTATTAAAATATTTTACAGTCAAGTTTAAGTTACAATTTTTCTCATAAGAAAGTTATCTTATTTTTTTAGAATCCTTGAGCTAATGTTTTTTTTTTTAAATTCTCGACTGACTACAAAATTTCTGCCCTTTCAATACATTGCTTCGTTATGCATTTTATATGTTGTATGCTAATTATATTGCCAGATGCAAAGCAAACTGCACAAAGTTAAAAAAAATAAACTTTTTAAAAATAAATCTTTTTTTTTTTAAAATGTTTTTTTTTTTTTTTTTTTTGTTTATAAAATTACATATTGTATTATGTTTCTCAGTTGAACGAACGATGTTTTCTTTGTTCGCAGAGTTATTATGATTAGCGGTTATGGTAGATTAGTAAGGGAGGGGGATGAAATGGTTATAAATTAAGGCTTTGACTAGTCATTGAGATGAAATAATTTTTTTTTATTTTGCGCATTTTTTTCAGGGGGCTCTGGAGGACGCAGACGAGGAAGGTGTAAATGGTTCAATGTGGCCAAAGGGTGGGGCTTCATTACACCCGACGATGGAGGACAGGACGTTTTTGTCCATCAGGTAAGACAATATCCAATCATTAATATTCTTCCTACCGATTAGATTAGGAATCAAATTAATCAGACAATTTTATGAGCAGCTTTGTTCATTGTCGGATATGGCCGCCATATACTTCAGATGTTCGATTTGGAGTTTTCTTATTCCTCTTCCCATTTTTGAAAGGGAGTTACTTTTACACATATACACTATGCATTATATACAATTCTTCATTTCAAATCCTTGATGGATTGATAGGGAAAGCCCCTTGTCGCACAGTGAAGTCTCTCTGTTCGATGAGGTTTTCCTCTGTTTGGAGACGAAGTCATTCAACTCGACTGCGGGATCGATCAGACGAAAAAAAAATCCGGCCCCTTATTTTATACAAAAATAAAAAAAAACCTATATTTATGTTATAACCTAGCAGGTCATCTTTAATACTTAGCTTTAAAGATCTGTTTAAGTGCTTGTTTTGTCTTTGAAGAATCTATCATGTTGATGCTCTTCTTTTCCAACTTCAGTAACAAAATAAAACTTATTTTGCTAGAAACATAAATATTGTTAGTATATTTAAATTAATTGAAATATTACAGTTGATTTAACTTTAAACTTATAAAATATACCAGTATAAGACATTCACCATCTCGTGTCCAGAGACGACGGGTTAACCTCGCTGTGGAATTTTGTATTGCACGAAATTCAAACATATATATCTTTAAAATTATTACAGCGATATTGGTAGATTTTTAAAATATATTTAAAACAGAATCCATATTTTATCCTAAAATTTTTTCACCTAAAATTTGTGTATTCTAATGAACACGCTTTAATCTGTCATTATTTTTTTCTAAGGCAAATGAATTATTCAGAGACTTATATACAGGATATTTTTCACTTCATGTCAGAAGATCGCGTCTTCCTTGAGAAAAATGGCATCACCCACAATTGTTAATATTTTCAAATTGTAATTACTATTCATTTCATTATTTAATCTAAATATAATGGATATAAGAGGTTATTTCCAAAAGATGAAATTGTTAAATTTCGTTACGTATTCGTTTCTATAAGTTTCACGTTTCATAAATCTTTATACTGAAATCTTGTTGTGTTTGATTGTTGAGCAGTTTATCTCTTTCTATTGTGTATAAAGTATTCTGATAATTTACTGTTAGAATACATCTTTAGCATTTGAAATTTTCACTTGTGATGTGATCTGCGTAAGTATCTGAATGTGTTCTTAAGTTTTTCTGAAGTCTTTGTTGCATTCTCGAATTGTTCGTTTTAAATGCGACTTTGAGACCACAGTCCTCCTTAATAAGTTTGCAGTTTTTGTGTATTGTAATAATACTAAATCAAAAAATAGCATCAATTTTGTAATGCCCTGACCCCAGTTTTTGTAGTTTGCCTTAGTAGCATCAATTTTAATTTTTTAATCTTATCACTGAGTATAATTCCTGAAATAAAATCAAGAGCATTTAACTCAGTAGTAATAATTACATTTTGGGTCTCTTTTAAGTTTTATACTAACTTCAACCTGAATTGAAGCAGTCCTACAGAAACGTCTTCTATTTATTATTATTTGTATACTTAATGCGCTCACAGTCTTTCTTTATAAACGTAATAGAAATTTGAACTTCTGAATGCTTTAGATTTTATTTTTAGTCTTAAATGTTCATCATTAGTTTATGTAATCTCTGGCGTGTTCACAAGCTTTTTCTATGATTTCTTATGATAGAAGACGCTTTCAGGGAGTAGACAAGTAGCTTAGGTTATGCATGTTTGATTTTCAATTTTGAATTTAACGCTATAACATATATTCATACTGAGGACAAACTTGTGCTCTCCAGTTAATGGAAATTTTTCAGGTAGTCTCTAAGTTTTACTATCAAATCCTAAAGGATTTTGCACATTTAAAGCTTAATAATGTTTCTTAATAATAATAATATTTAAATATTTTAAATATATCGACAAAATATTATTATGATTTTCTGTGATTAACTTGAGAATAAAATAAAACTCTTTTTCCACTCTAGTTTCGTTGTGGAAAAAGAGTTTTATTTTATTCTCAAGTTAATCATCTGCATTATCCACATAAGATTTCTAGACAATTTAATGATTTTCTGTGTTCTGTGCAGTCTTAATTAGAAAATGGTTTATAGTAGGAATAGGTCAGATTGCTATTTAGGGAAGATAATCATGGTGTTGCTTACGCCAGGTGTAAAAGGGCCATTTGCTTTCTTTATGGGATGGTATAGAAAGCTTATGTAAGCTTATAGAAATTAGAAATCCTAATTTGATATTATAAGGAAGCAAATACTTATAGTTGCGCTTCTTTGGATTCATAATTGCGCATGATAAACTTGATGCTTGTTAAATTAATTGTTTTAATTCGCAGATAAAAATTTGTAATTGTTATTTTAAATCTTGTCCTTTGATTGGTCGTGTTCAAAGTCTTTTTCTTTTTTTTTTTCCTCCTTTCTTTACTGTCATTGAAGTTTTCCTTTCGAGAGGAGGGGAACCTGTAAATCGAACGAAAATGAAAGAGGCGTATTCTAAAAACTCTTCTACTCCTCCTCAATATTTTTATCTCTTTTTAAATGGGGAAGGAGAAAAAAATAAATAATGATTAGTCGGTACACATAAAAAAAATGAAAGAAGGAAGGTAGGTTGTAGCGAGGAAGGAAGAGCGAGCGAGCGAATCGCAGTAGGGGCAGCTGAACGTAATAAGGAGGTTTCACATAGTAGAGATAGTAGTATGTAGTAGTAGTAACAGTGGATAGGGGTAGAGAGATGGCAGAAGGGGTGACAGTTGGCCATATGGTCTGAGAAATGTCTGCAAAGGCTTGATTGAAGGGGTCGAGCCTGTGCATAATGGACTGCAAAGAAATTGCTTCGCTGCTATGTTTGTTGATTTGACACGAGAACAATTTTTCCTATTTGGAGGAGGGGGAGGGAAAAGACGCCATTTTGGAAAAGGATAAATCTCAATAATGGTTAACATTTACAGTTGAATGTATAGCTTATTTGGTTTTATAATAATATCGAAGCATCATCTTATGAGAAGGTTTTGTGTAATAAGGTAGGGGAGAAGGGGCTTCGATGATGTAGCCAGGTGGGATAATGAGGAAGTATATGCGTCATGCTATGGGGGAAAACTATAGGGAGAAAAAAATATATGTATGGGAAAAGAAGGGGGATAATTAAACGAAGAGGTGCTATTTCAAAAGGTTGTCTTTCCTCCCCTCTTCTTTGAACGTTTGTTCCTTTGCATGATGCTTCAATGATTTTGTTGGATTTTTTGAAGTTTTATTTTTTTAAGTATATTATTCAAAATCAAAATTATTATTCAAAGTTAAAATTACTATACAAAATTAACATTCAAGTGAAAATGAAGTTTGGTATCATGTAAACTCAATTTAATAAATGTAAGCTAATTATATTTAGTCATCACTGTTTCACTTTATTCCATACATTATTATAAATTAAAATAATTAGAATCTTAATTATATTTTAATTAATGCATTTGTAAAATAATATTCTAGGAGGTGTGAAACCGAATTTTGATCTATTTGTCGTTTTTGAGTATTTGTTGAAATAAGCTGAATTAAATAAAGGCAATTTAATACCAACCCTGAACAGACTCCCGTTATCATCAGTTATGATCTTTAACTAGTTAAGTAGTAGATAGTAAAACATAAGACCATAAAAATTTTTTTCTCTATGTTCCATTCGACGGCTGGAGCCACATGGCTTTTTTGAGTTTTTTTCTCTCCTGTGTAAGAGACGGGATGCCATTAATTGTCGACGGTATTGGATGGAAAACATTTTTTGTCTTCTTCCTTTTGGCCCCTGGGAAAGAAAATGGAAGAAAGGACCACCTTAAAAAAATGAAAGAAAATAAATAAAAAAAAAAAAAAACAAAAAAAAAAAACAAGCCAACTTGCCAACTTTTTTTTTCTTTTTTAATACAAACCTTTCACTTTGCAAGTCGATCAAACATAAAGGAGTCAAAGGTTTTTGAATTGGAACAGATTAGCTGGCGCCCCGGCTGGGGGGGCGCGGGGGGGGCCGGGGGCCCAAAAACTGAAAACGGGCAAAAAACGACGACGACGACTAAATTATACAGGAAGTAGGGAGGGAAAACGCTTCGGCCATTTTTTTCTTAAATTTTAATATGCCTATGTTGTTGTTGTTGTTCAGACATTGTACGTAACTGTCTATATATTTTTTATTGTTTAGGCTGGACATTGGAACTATTCAGTATTCACTTGCTATATAATAATAATAATAATAATAATAATAATAATAATAATAATAATAATAATAACCTCCAAGGTGTTCATTAAACGGCAAGCTCTATAAAAAAATTCCGAATTTTGAAAATCCGAATTACTGTTTTCTTATTTTTATAATTTTTAAGGAAACATTTTAAAATCATTTAGATGTGTATCTTATAAAGACAACTAATGAATTTTGTGTACGGTAATTGTTTTTCGTAATAATTCATACATAATTTAAAATAATTTATCAAGTGTCATTAATTTTGATTGATGGTATGTAGTCTTAATGAAAAATTAATGCAATATTGATTGCTATTAATAATCATTCTTAAATTTTGGTATAAAACGTTCTTTAATGCCATTTTTTTCATCGTTATTTCTTGATATATTTTAATACCTTTGAATTTGTTTTAAATTTAAATATAAAAGTTATTTCTTGCGATATTTAGCTAATGCTATCTGCGGCTCAAAATGTAATTTCCACGCTGATTAAATCTTATCCTTGAATATTTATTAAATTTTTTTAGGAGGTGTATTTACCAATAACTGAAGACTTTTGTTCTTCTCCTTAATAATGCCATATTCAAGAATACAATAAATAATTTTAACTAGCTGAATAGTAATCTATTAAAAAGCCAAATGTAGGGTGTTATTACGTAAGCCGACAATATTTATCCCCCTTCCCCCCCCCCTTTTTTTTTCTTATTAGGAAGGATACTAGCTAGACATTCACACGAATCAAATCCCAATAAAATCGTTAAAGATCATATTTATTAAACAAATTAGGTAAAAATTTTGGCCCAATTAAGGCCAAGGTCTTTAAATGGAATAAGAAATTAGTCTTCCTTGTCATAGAATGCTGGTGGATTTTCTTTATTTTTTACTTTATTTTTTCCTTTTAGCGTTTCTTGTCCGCATAATATTTTCAGCAGGTGTCCTAGAAACAGATAGCGTGGCTTTTCAACTTTTTATTTTTTTTTTTATTTCTTATATATTTTGTTTTTCTTTTATTCTTTCCTCAATCGACTTCTTTTAATTTGTATGTTATTGTTTTTATTAAGATTATGATTAATATGTATGTATGGTTGCTGTTCGGAAACGCTTAATTACAATCGTTTGATCTATTGCTTATTAAAATGATAGATCCAAAGGGAATTTAATAATCGTTTCTTCGTTACTTGAATTAATAATAAATTGATTTTTAACGCCTGTTGAAAAAGTTTTTTCAATAACATATCGCAGACATTGTGTTTATTTATTTAATTTTAATTTCTCATTAAAATTCATGTTTTCCCCCTTCTTGTTTTCTGGCCTTGTTTGTGCACCTATATGCATAAGTACTCTTAAGAAGTTTGTTTTTTTATATATATAGGGTTATTCAAAATGTGGATTAATTAAAATTGGATTATATTTGTGGATTTAACAAAAGATAAATTATCCAAGCTTTGTCTTTCACCTTATATGTAAGTGCACGATACGATACGACTTTTCATTGTTTGACAAGCAACGGCGACATGATTTTTGAACTCGTCCAGGTTTAAATTTCCTCTTTCATTTGGAGTATAGAATTTCATTTTCTAGTTAATATTTGGTTGATAGCCTGAGAATTATTTTCACGTGAAGTTGAATGAATCTTTTACTGTTGAGAATTGGTTTTCGAAATATGTATATGGCATTTCTTTCATCATTGTCTTCGTGGGTTAGAAGTGTTCAGTATATTTCATGTCAAGATCAATTCTATCTTAGTATTCCTTTCTAATAAATCTACCAATAACCTGTGTGTATGCATGCATGCATGTATGTATTTATGTATGTGACAGCTTTGAAAAGACCCAGAAGGTATACAAACAGATCTGGAAAAGTCCAGAGGCTGTCCTCAAAGAGGCAGTAGGACCAAAATGAAGTTATTTAAAAAAGGGGAACAATAAAAAAAAACAGCAATGGACATAACTGAAACGAAATCATAAAAAGATTAGAGAGGATTTAACCCTTTTTGAATGTTATTTAAATATCTTATTTACTCGTAATTTATAATTATTTAAAGGCACTTAAACGTATTTATAAATCGTTGGTTGAAAGAATTTTATGTGCACTTATTGGTGTGTACTTACTGATTCTCAAAAAAGGAAATTATCCGTCTTAACAAACGCAGATTTGCATAGCAAAAAATGAGAGGTTATGACAATAAATGTGGCTCTGAAAATAAATAAATAAATAAATAAATAAATAAATAAATAAATGATTTTAGAACATTTTTATTTAAATCAGGAGGAGGATAAAGTGGTCTGAATCTCAAACATGACATATATAGTTGAAAAAGTTGTATATTTTAAAAGACATTGGCAACTTTATTTCTCTCCTTTATTCTTATTTAAATATTAAATAAAAAAATATGAACAATTAATGTGAGTATACAGGCTTTGTGGGGTCTATATAATATAATAACTTCACGGCTGTTTAAAAATGCGCACTGCTGAATATGAATATCGTAAAACTTGTTCTCTGCGTACTGTTTTAAAGTACTATTAAAATATCAAGTAATATTTCTATGGTAAAATAGACAAGAAAAATATTAATATAGTATTTAAATCTGATTACAATTATCGCTTTCCAACAGATATAAGCTTAACTTATACCTTTTCTACAAATTAAAAAATTATTGATGAAAATAAGAATTTAAATTAAAAGGAAAGCGATATCACGTTAACAACAAACACGCTTGAATTTTGATATTTAAAAAAATACTGAAATACGATTCCATGAAAAATCGACTAAAATAATGGATATTCATCTCATATCTAATTAACTTATTTCTTACTGATACATTTATTTTTAAAGTCTTCTCCCTTCTTTATCATTAGAGGCGAATTATTTATTTATTGATTTTTTTGTAAATTTATTAAGCAAGGGAAGAATGAAGCTACTTATTCGTTTTACCATGGCTATCTATTCCGTTCATATTTTCTACATATTTTGACATAGACGGTTGGAATTAGAAATGTAGCTTACTATTTAGTTTGATATTGATTGACCCACTGGAGTCGGAGTTACGAAGGTGGGAGTTAGGGAGGTACATCTGTCTATGATATATAGGTACGTAAAGGAGTGAAATTTAGTATGCAGCGATCTAGATCTACGTTACTATGAAGTTTGGGCTAAATTGAACCTGCGGAGTCGGAGTTATGGCGGTAGCATTCACAAAATTTTTAGAAACTATTAATATTTTAAAATTGCAAAATATGGCATGGGATATGTCATTTGATCGGAAATGATGAGAAATAATCGAAGATGGAGTTTTTTTCCATTTTCTACGTATTACATTTGAGAAAATCAACTTTTTGATAAAATAAAAATGGGTGTTAAAAAGAGCAGATAAAAGAGGTAAAAATAGATGAACTCGGGGGGGGGGGGATTTCTTGTTTAAATATTGGTGGAGATTGCTCAGAATGCAAGTATGAAATATTTCAAATTTTTGACTTGGGCTCATAGTCACATATTATAAATTTAAACAGTTAAATATTAAAATTATTGATAAAATATAAATAGGATTGAGTTTATTATGTTTAATTCAATTTTATAACACTCCAGCACTTCAATTCTCTTATTTAAGGTAAATAAAATAAATTACATTAATTATTAAAATGTTATAAGACATATTTGGAAATGATTCTGAATTTTCACATATATAAAACTTTGCTCTGTTACACCTCCCTTCCCTCTCACACACTTTCATATGCAGAAATATTTCCCTCAAAAGTCGTATACCGTTATTGGAAGACAGGTGGAAAAGTGGTTCGATTAAGTGCTTGTAGACCCAAAGTGCTGCTCTATGTTCTTGTGTTTTCTCCATAAATTTCAAGGGAATTTATTAATATCATTTTATATCCTATGAATATTTCATTGAGCGGCCGTCTTCAAACAGAACAAATTCGCTCCGTCTACTGAACATTTCAAATATAGTTGTAAATTCCCCTTTTTAAACAGGCTACCGTCTACTTGAGGTGGATTATAGTGGAAATAAATTTTATACAACACTAACCTCTGTCACCACAATATAAGTTTTAGATTAATGCTAACGTAATTCGTTGGCTTGTTGTCTTGTAAAAATTTGATGAACTTATCAGATAAATTTGTTTTGTTTTATTTTTAATGAAGATGAAACAGGATGTTATTCGATTTAGACTTCGATTCCTTTTACATTTAAAAGAATAAAAAAAAATACATATTTTTTCATAGTCTCATTTGTTGATGATTTATAGTCTTTTAAATGCTGTTTTTGATATGTAAAAATTGTGCGTGTTAGTTTTCAGCATAAGTGGATATTTATATCTTAAAAATAAAAAATAAGAACCTGTTGAGGAAGCTTGATATTTCAAACGGGAAATGCTCAATTCCACTTTCATCTGAACATTGAGAGTGTAAGTTCGAAAAAATTATAGGAAACTATTTATAGCCTTAATTACAATATAATTATATTTCTCCCTTTCTCTATTGACGGCCGATAAACCTGCAATCGTTGCGTTAATTAAATGGCGCCTCCTTTATTATTATTATTTTTTAATTTTATTATTGTCACAGTTATTCCTCTTTCTCTCCGTTTTCTCGGAATTTTTTCCTATCTTACTATTGATGTTTATTCATGTTATTATTCCTATTTCCCCCCTCCCCTCCCCTCCCCTCCCTCCACTCATGAACCACATGCCTTCTCATTTATAGTAATCATGTATTCATTGCTCCAGAATCTCCATCGTCTTCACCTGTTTCCTTCATAAAAGTTTTTTTTCCTTCTTTTCTTTGTCTCATTCGACTAAAAATTTTAAATATTTTCTCTGCGTTTTCATTTATTGGCATTTGGTCTTGTATTATAAGCATCGCCAGCCATTCGTCTCCTAAGCTTAAAATTTGTACTTTATGAACTGTCTGCAATTCGAGTGAGTTATTATTATTATTATTATTATTATTATTATTATTATTATTATTATT
>JAHWFO010006931.1:4620486-4676420 GCA_023313115.1 Rhysida immarginata
TTATTATTATTATTATTATTATTATTATTATTATTATTATTATTATTATTATTATACTTACTCTTCACTTGATAATAACATTTTTTTCCAGTATTTATACATATAATTATTTTGCATGTACGCTACTTTATAATTGCCAATCCATAATGAAAGGAACAAAAAACTTGTGTTTATTACTAAAAGAAAATGGGCTAATATCATCATTGTTATTTATCTAGATAGAAAGGAAGTGGAAATGCAGGGATATGGGCCTTCTTTTCAAACGATATTTATCTCGAGGCTAAGATTTGATATTTTTTTTTAAAATTTAAAAATAGATTTAATGATTATCGTATGTGTTATTTGGTTCTAAAATAAGCATCCTTTATGAATAGAAAATGTGAGTTGTATGCACAATTTGCTTGCTATTTAATTTAATTAATTTTATTTAGTATTTATTATTATTTGTAAACTAAATTTTGAATTCTTGATGATATTGATGATGATGATGATGATGATGATGATGATGAATTCTTACATTTAATTCTTATTCTTAAACCATTAACTTCTTTTTCATTCTTAAACCATCCCCGTCTTAATTCCTGAATCTTTACTTATAAATGCAATAGTCTGTATGGGGATCAGTTTCAACAATACTAATGGAGCGATTCAATCATGGAGTCATAACTTTATCTTAGAGTTTAAAATAAAATATTGATCTCCACATTTATTCTAAAATGGTTGGAATTATATACATATGTTCGATTGTTTGCATGAAGCGTGTTTCACATTGTGTCCGGCAATGCGTCCATCTATTTAACTCTCCATTGTTGTCACTTGCTGGGGGCATGCCTCAAATTATAAAAATGGATAAGACGACGGGCGCATTGCCGGACGAATATGAAACAGGTCTAACAATAAATAATTGGGTGCCTATCAATAAATAATTGAAATTGATTTCTCTGTCGTCTGCTCCGCGTTTAAATGTTTAACTATATGACATAACAAACAATTGTAATTCTGCTTTAAATGGAACCAATAGAGCTTTTTCACTACGCGTCATCGTGTCGTCATTGTGATGTCATCGACACGACGCCGCCATATTGGATAACAAGCAAACAGGTACTCGCTATCAGTTCGCTACTCGCACACGTTCTGGATAATGTCTTTTTGCTGCATCTTAGGATGTTCTAATTTCTAGAGATAGATTAAAATATTTTTACAGAATACCTGTAGTTCAGAGGCGCTAAGATAAGCTAATCTTCGAAATAACACAGAGGAGAAGAGCTTGGCTCGCCGCGATTAAAGAGTTGTACTCCACAACTGCGACAGTATAAAATACTGGCGTATCTACTCCAATCATTTCTTTGAATGAAATTCAATCTGGATACTACATACAGAAAACGCTTGTTTAATTAAATAAAGGCTGTTCGTCGTAATTTTCCCAAAGGAGTCTGGTGTATCAGAAATTGATAAAGTTCAGATTAGCGGCCCCCAATTTTCTCGGCTGACATCGATCAGCCTCATCGCGTTTATGCTCTGAATTTATTATCGTAACATATCTAATTAATAAGTAAATGATTTATCATATTATGAAAATTATATTTTAAGAAATTTATGTAGGAAAAAAATCACGAAAATTCCATGAAGGTGTACGATAAATGATGGGCGGCCATGCCGGCATAGCCCCCTAAATAGTAAATGGGGGCTATGCCAGTGGTCGCCCGTTAGCCGAAGTTCATCGCCACGGAACTTTCGTGATTTTTTTCCTGCATATATTTCTTTAAATTTAATTTCTAAAACACTATAAATCATTTACATATTAATTAGATATTCTACGATAATAAATTCAGAGCATAAACGCGACGGGGCTGATCGATGTTAGCCGAGAAAATTAGGGGATGCTGCGCTTTACTTTTATCCTGAAGTTTTACTTTCGGTATCTCATTTATTACATACCTTGCTACAAACGAGCGTATTAACGTTAATTTGTTTGTAGCCGACTTCGAGGACCCAGCCACACAAAAAAATTCTTGTATGCATCGAGTGATTTGTTTGCGTGTGATCCGGCTGTGCTTGTGGACGACGTAGCTTGAAATTAAGATGAGATCCAACGAGGCAAACTTCTTTTCTCTAAAGTAAACTCCTGATTTAATAGGGTATAAGGATCAATACTATCAATATCAGCAATTTTTTGTTGTGCATGGATTGGGAGATTCGTGTAATATGCTATCTTGCCATAGCGACTAGCGTGTGCGAAGCGTGCTTGTTATCCAAGATGGCTGACCTAGTTTTGCGTCCTGAGTTGCTAAGCAACCTAAACCCAGAATGCCTTACGCGGTCACGTGCTGTAAAAGCTCTATAAAAGGATAATCACACTGGATAGGAAAAGAGGTCTTATATTCATTGAAATTCAATTTTTGTCCAAGACAAACGGGAATATTATAAAATTTGATGACGATAACTTAATAATGGGAAAAATCTCTCATTTATTATAAAATTATATGGTATCAATTATTTTCGTTTTTAAATTATCCATGCTATCTTTTGACTTTTTAAATTTTCCTTTATGCACAGTGACCTCTGTGAAGATTTATTTATCTATTTTAACATTGCTAATGGAGTGATTTTATCATGGGGAATTATAGATTTTGTCTGCCATCCACCATGGAATGGTTTAAACAGAAAAGGTCAGTGTGTTTCCATGGCCCTCATGTTCACCTGATCTCAACGCCATTGAAAGTATGTGGATTATGATAGTGAAGATTATATATGTCCAAAATAAACAATACAATCATGTTAATGATCTGAAAGTCTTACTTACAAGGAACACCACATAGCCTAACCGCTTTAACAATGGAGTCCTTGTATGGCCATGTATGCTGAAATTTATTCGTTTTCGCGGTTTATTTTGAAAAAAAACACAATTTCGCACTCTCTTATTTTGCAAGCATCTATAGTAGCTTCAGATGAGTAACATATTTCAATTTGGTGGAAATCTGTGACATACATGTTCGAGGGATTCCCTTGTTAGTTGGAAATGCCTGACAGAATGATAGAAGTTATGGAGAAGAAAGGACGATCAACACATTTTTAGTTTAGAAGATTTTTTTAATTATTTCAATATTGAGTTTTTCAACGTGGAATGTGAATTTTTCTGTTTAATTAAAAAAACTACTTAAAATTTGTGAGTTATTTAAACGTTACCAGCATTTATTTGTTTATTTCCTTAATAAGAAAAAAAATTGAGATGCTAAACAATCATCTCAGTAAAAAGCTACTGCATTATTCTGAGAGTTTTTATTTTCTTGACAGAGTGTACTTCTTAATATAATGAATGTTTTAAAGCCAGTTGATCAATTAGGATAAGACAGTGTGCAAAAGCAACTGATTATACTGTCTATAAGAAACGTTTCATACATGAATTACAGAGTATTATAGATGAGCGAAATTGGAAATCTTTCTATAAACATATCACAAATTATTATAAAGTATAACAAATTATAAGTTATGTATCAATCATAATACATAAGCTGGATATTTATCCATTCATTCATGCCAAGGATTGTATTTGTTATTAGTATTATTTGAATTTTGAAAGATATTAAGAGGTTTTGACGACCGATAACAGATTGAGCTTGAAGAACAAATGTTACCACAGTTCTTATTTTGAAAGCTACCAGACGTCTGTCCAGACACACACAATACAAACAGAAGAAAACGAAAATTGTTTCTTTCGCGAGTTGATCAATGGCGTTTTCTGCAAACGTTCAACGATTGGTGAAGTTTTTGAACAAAATGCAGGTGGCATTCGACTGACCCACTCCACAATTCCCCTCTCTTCCTTTCCCCCATTTTCTCTTCTCTTTTTTTTCTTTTTCCTCTTCCTCTATCCCCCTCCTCCATCATCATCAACCCTCTTTCTCTTCGGCCGTTTTTTTTTTCGAAGCACAAAGACGCCCCCGGAAAATAGTATGAACAGATCCCGACACCTGTTTTGAAGTTTTAAATGATAGATTTCCACCCAGAAAAATGTATTTATTCAAATGTAGACATTCGGGGACTGTGATTAGTACATAGCATCGGGCTACTGGTTAATAAGAGCTCCACATTGGCTGCCTAATTGCAATAGAATTCCTGTAATCTTTTATTTAATTTCAAAATTTTAATCGTGAATAATAATAATAATAATACAGTCTCTGATGAAATATTATGTAATATATATTTTCTTTGTGTTTTTGCAAATTTTAACCTATTCGTTTATTTGCCCTCGTATTATTTGCCTTCGGGTCAAAATTTATAATTTTATAATTAAGTGAAATTCTTCTTTTGTATCGTTTAGTGAAAGACATAGATGCTTTATAATTTATTAAATGAGAGGAACCCCGGCTTCTTCAGATTGAAACTGGGGTTCATACAAACCCGCGACATATTTTCAATGTAACCAAATATCCCTCTAGTAGGAATAAATTCTTTTCCGCTGCTCCAGATTTTTTTCTTTACTCAAAAAAGTTTCTTAATTCTTTCTTTAAAATACAGTTCATATTTTATTTTTGATATAGTAAGGAAGCTACTTTTTTAAATTTGAAATAAAATCTTGCAAACATTCCAAGAAGGAGCTTTAGCTGCGACAAAGAGATCCTCACGTGCCCATGTCAACAATGCCTAAAAGATAAACAGAAAGTAACTGTATTCATTCTTGACTCATCACTCATATACTGTAATGGTTAAATGACATGTCATGATCTTAGTATTCAAAACGGTCACTTGAAGGGGTCCACGAAAAAGCCTGAAAAGTTTATACAACCGAACTAAGATAATACAACCGACTGATGATATATTGTCGAAAATACAGAATTTGAAAGCTTTTCAAGTTATCATACAAATGGCGGTCAGCCGGATAAACGAACAGACCAAGCATGCATTCTTATAAGTAGCTTTTTGCTAAAGCTCCTAATAAAGATGTTGTTTACAATGAATTTGATGTGCAATAATGAAAAATTAACAAACAGTAGGTGAAGTTACAAGAACTATATATAGATAAGATACAATCAATGAGCAAACGCATTTATAAAAGATCAGAAATGGATGATAGAATTTAGAAAATATCAAAGTTATTTAATAATAAGTCTTGTGTGGCAAAGAATAAATTTATATTTCGTTTCTGAAACCTAAAAGAAATCGGATATTGCTTTATAAAATAATTTACTGTATTTTTAATTGTTTTAAGATTAAATTACGTTAGTTGATAGACGATTATTATAGTGCATTCGATGTTTGAAACAGTTTGTTTAAGACATATACTCTGAGAATTAAACACTTCAATTTATTATAGGTGTCGAATTTAAAAGTCGTTCTCCGAATGAATTTCCTATTCCTCCATTGAAACAATTTGCTAAAGAAGAGATTAGCATTTTCTATCATTATTATTGATATAACGCGTTTTAAAATTTAGTTAAAGTGGATTGAAATGAGAGTTGCACGAAGATAGCTGCAACGAAGTGAGCAAATTAATACGAAGACTAAATGAGACTGTATTTGCGTATGATTTAATTTTGCAGTTAAAGTTGACATTATACAGTGGTTTAAATAGTAGTAGATGAAAACGAGATGGAAAATGAGTTGAACAAACAAACAAACTAAAGAACTAAGTTGAGCCGAAGCGCTATTTCGAGACAAACCGATACATATTGGCGTCAAACAAAAGTCCACAAAATAAAGTTTGCAAACGAAACCTAAAACCTTCTTCGCTCTTCTCAGGTTCGTCGAAGGGGGGGGGGGGAGTAGGACAGTAAAATAAAAAAAAAAAAATAATAAAAAAAAAAAGAAGAAAAGAGAGAGAGAGAGAGAGAGAGAGGAGTGAGGCCAATTGGAGCTGGATGCGTTGGGAGGCCTCCGGTCGGTCGCACGTGCTCGCCGACATCCTGGAGTCAGATTACAGATGCCACAACAACATAAAACGCAATTCAGTTGGGCCCATCGCATAAGTGGATTACGAAATGAAATGATGATAATAAGAATAACACAAACAACAACAATGATTTTAAATTGGATGAAGTTGGAGATGGAGGGGGGGGGGGGGGGGGAAAGAGAAAGTGAAACGAGAATGAAACTTGAATGGACTATACCTTTTTAATAGTTCTGATTAACTTTAATATCGAACGATTTTCTTCCTTCCGATTTTATATGGTTTATTTTATACTATTGAATAAAGTCTCAAAATTTTCGCTTATTGGTAATAATCGAAAAAAAAGTTTTATTTTTACTTTACTGTTATTAATAATAATAAAAGCACTTCGTTGGAATAAAAGAAATGTACAATTAGTTCTAATATTGCTATACAGTATAACTAGCATTGTCATGATTATCCACAAAGTAAACCTTCAACTATTGATTAATACGAAAACAAGCATTTTACAATAAAATGAGTTACAATCGAAGGCAGTTCTTCTCAACGTCAATGACAAGTCATTCATTACTTAATAAACAGTTGAGATACATAGAAGGATTGGATTCCAATCTGAAAAATACAAAGTCTGTCGATAAACTTCACCTAAATTAACCCAGTTTTCAACAAATGACGCTGATGATTTCCAGTTTTGATTTAGTTATAAGTCCACTTTTACGTCTTGTGTTGAATGCAAGATTGAGTAATGGAGTCATATTTATTACTCATATTTATTCAAAATGGTACGTATAATTCGATTAAAAATAGTATTTAAGCTGACAAAATTAATCTTTGTTGTATTTGTCCAAAACGTACCATCAAGGAGATGTCGTGGCAATAATATATAATTTTAAATCATGATTGGACGCCAAATGTTATTCCATTTCGCTTGAAGATACTGGAATCCTTATTTTATTTTTATAAAGATTTTTAACAAGTTTTTTAAAGTAATAATAAATTAATAATAGCATTAACCAGTTATTTTTGTAATTAACTTAACGCGCTAATTTAAGTTTACATTATGGACATTGATTTTTGAGTTTTAATACAAATACAGCCGTGATACTGATGATGTATATCTACCGAAATACTAGTAGTCTGTTTAATGGGACGCGAATTTTGGCACCTTTCTGTCTAATCTTGACATTGTACTATATAGAATTTCATCGACCATTTTATTAAAAATGAATTGCTTGTAATAATATATTTTACAAAAAAAAGCAACTGGTAGAGAAAACTGACCAAAAGCCGGTCTTCGTTTTGTTTTTGACATGTACAGCCAAAACTACGAAGTAAAAGTAAAAGAAAAAATGTGGAACACATACCTAACATAGTTATTTAAAAAGTCTCACTATTAAAAACACCATAAAATAAATCAATTTGTTTCCAAAATATTTTCCCAAAACATTACTCTTTTAACATTTCAAAAACAGTGCTCCTAAACATGAAATGAAATGGATATTAAAAGGAGAAAATTTTTATTGAATGAAAGAGAAGCGTTTATTTCTTATAAAAGCAATCATAAATAGCAAATTAAAACATTTTTAATGAAATATCAGGTGTTCAATAACTTCAAAGGCATCTTAGATTAAAAAAATAAAGGCATATTTTTCCTTAGAAAGTCGTTTTAGTGTAAATCTTGAATTCTACAACAGAATTCTAAGAAGATGAGAATAAGTTATCGTAAAAAATGGGGGGGGGGGTTGCTTAGGAATGGCGTGGGGGCCTGGGTTAGGACCACTTCATGTATTTAATATTTTTCAATAACTATGCATGTTAACTATTTAAAACTTAGACTAATATGTTGTAGTTATAATAAGGTATAAGTGTGTATGGCAATTAAATCACATATCTACAAAATCCTGGCACAAAACAGTGAAACTAAAGAGCATAAAAAATTCCGATATTCACAAAAAACCAATATGTCTCCATTGAAAAAGAATAGATTGAGTAAAATCTTGGGCGCTGGTCCTCCAGTAGGCAATTTCATAAACTACTACCTCAACCTTTCACTGCTCTGCTGCACCATCGTACAGAGCAGAAATTGAGGGGGCCCACTTTTGGTCACTTTCCTCTGTATTAATTGAATTGACGGAAGAAATGACTTCTGTGGTTAATAACCTATTTTTCGTTTTGGCAATTGCTTTCTATGATATTCAAGGCGCCACAGATTAATATAAAGTACCACTAAAATTTACGCATTCTAAGTAAATGTTTTATATTTTTAATATAAATTCTTTATCACTGGAAGCATATTGATTTTTAAGTCTGCATACTTCCTAAATAGTTCGTATAAATTCAAGTTTTTTTTTTGTTTTTTTTTTGGGTTTTTTTTTGCAGAGTCTCAGTTTTAGCTTAATGCAATAACATAAATGAGTAATATATCTTTGGGATATTTTAAAGTCTTTTATGATATTGTGAGACTCTACACAGGTTTGGTTTGGTTTGTTTGGTATTAACGTCCTTTTCAACTGCCATGGTCATTTCAGGACGGCGTTATAGGGGCCGCAAATTTTGCCTCGCAAGGGTTCTTTAACGTGCAGCCGGCAAACGACTACACGGGACCAACGGCTTTACTTCCCTTCCGAAGGAAGTGCGTGATCTCAGGATTTTCCCCCTGAAAAAATCCTCGTCGTCCTCGGCCGGGGTCGAACCCGCGTCCTCGGGCATCAGAGGCGACCACGCAACCCCTGAGCCACCGAGGCCGATAGACTCTACACAGAGTCCAACTTTCATAAATACAACTGGATAATTAAAATACATCTCGAATGTGTCATTTCAGATATGCAAGCTATTGAATACTCTCAAGTATTTTTATTCCGAATATGACATTTTTATTCCTTCTGCCTAGTAATATTTAAGTTTTGAAAATATATATTTTCGTAATATATATATTGTAGTCTCATCTGTCATCAGATGTCAGCACTTGAACACCAAATGATCGATTTTTATTTGTTTCATTGCACGAAATGGGAATTGTAAAAATGGTTTTAATCTTATGGTTAAACTCCTACCCCCGCCCCTGGAGGTTTGTCGAAATGATGATCAATCCACCTTCACTAAAAGTTTGAGGGAATTGGTTGAAATTCATTTATTATTATTTTTTTTTTGAATTTTAAGTTCTCCATTCCATTTTATTAAAGGAATTTAAGGGTCTTAAAAATATATTCGTCTACGCATTACGAGAAAATTTAATCTTTCAATTTTTTTTTTAAATTCTCGCTTTAAAGTTAAGATTCCATATTTTATTTTTTTAATCCGGGTCGTTTGCATTACATTTTCTTGGAAAAATTTTATTTGCCCATCGCAAGCACATCTCTTCCTTCTTCTGAATGTATTTTTCGCCGAAAACATTCAGTTTTTGTTAAGCGCTTGTAAATGGTTTTTGTAGAAAAAAAAACAAAAAAAAACAAACAACTTTAAGATGAATTTACCCTCCTTACTGCTTTCTTCAAAAATTTAGAAATATAGTCGAAATTTAATTCGATCCCTTTAATTCGTGTTTTTCTCTCCAGAGATATTATTTTTTCGTGTAGGTCTTGATAACAAACCCCGAAGACATGATTTCTCATTCAAATTGCGCGATCGAGAAAACATGTTGAAGAAAAGAAAAATAAAATTTTTGTCATGTTTATTTATAGATATTTCTTAAAAATCAAAACATAAGGATGTTTTTGTTTAGGAACATGTCTCTTTTTTGTATAATGCGGTTAGCAGGAAAATGTAATGAGGCGAGCGAAGTTGTTTGTCTTCACGAATCGAATCGGAATATTTCTTTACCAATATTCGGTGGCAAATTATGTTTTTTATTATTTCTCATGGATGAAGATATCCATTAACAGATAAAGTTTCTGCTTTTTTTTGAAGTAAAGGGATGATATTTTTATAGATGAAAAATCTTTTTGCTCTAACATTTCTAGCTTCGTATTTTATCTCCCCTCCAATTTCCTCTGGGTGGGCTAAAGGAATCCCTATAACTCTTCCCAGTCGGACATAATTTCACCCGCTGTTTGAATGTCTTCTTCTTCTTCTTTAATTTATCTTAGCAGTCACCATTTATAAGTCAGGGAGTAGGTTGGATGATCCAAATGCGGAAAAGATGGTAAAGCTGTTCTTCGCGACGCCCTTGGAGAAGGGCGCAAAAGCGATTACATTATTTGGTCGTTCAGCTATACTGTCTAAGATATTTAATAAAGCGACTTAGGAAAACGTTAAGTCCAATTAAGAGAATTAATTGTGGTTATCAAAAGCATAGCGATAGCCTAGATCGAATACGCTATTATTAAGTGATCATGTACTATTCGTTTCTTAGGATCTCGTGTCCAAGTAGCCTGTAATACCCAGGGCCGTAGTCAAGGTGGGGGGGGGGGCGACGACCAACCATTATGGAAAATGGTCCGACTTAGTGGAATTTTTGAAAAAAAGGTCCGGAATATTTGAAAATCGACCCCCCTCCCCAAGATAACGTCCTGGCTACGGCCCCGATACCTTCTCTATACCGTACTACCCTTTGTAATGCTAGTGGTTTATTGACCTTTGATAATCATCATGATTGCGAAACTCAAAGAGTTGTTGGCTATCACCGGTGCTGGCCACTCGGCGAACTTGGATCTCAGTGGTTAAATAATTTCACAGTGACTTGATCGGCTCAAAGTTTTAAGATTGAATTTCCTCAAATTATCTCAAGTCGTTTAACAAAATACAATTTTACACGAATAAACAAGTTTTTTTTTAATGTTTCACATTCAGGAGATATTAACATGATAATGTTTTAAGGCTGGAACCATTCTGCAAAACATGTGATGCAAAAAATGACACCAAAAAGCGTTACGGAAACAGTTTTGCATTGTTGTTGCACGTTTAAGGCATTGTTGGTACCGGCTTGAAGCACACTTCGGAACTGATAAGTCACTTGACCATTGTTGTCTGAGCAACAATTTCCATGTAAATCTTATGATATTATGAAATACATTGACAGTGTGGTACAAATAACGCCACTATACTTCGCTGTCTTACTTAGCCAATTCGTGAATGGCCTAACGTTTTGCTTTCAGTGTTTTGAATGAAGACTATTGAATCCTAGTGTAATGGAATAAACTCTTTTCCATTACAATAAATATATTTTATTACTCACAATTTAATTCATAATTTATTATTTTGAAACATTTAGATTTTTTGATGTTTTCATCTTATTTAAAATTTATGCGCTTGTTGAATTTATATATTCTTTGAAGTTCTTAATTTATTTTTACAGATTCCTTCCTCTCTATAGTTAAGAATAATGTTCCCACCCAAAAAAGCGCTCTGGGTGATGCAATAGGCATAACGGAAGATGCAATAAATTCAATTTTTCGTCATAAAAAATAGACTCGTATTGTAATTTTAGATACTGCGAAAAGCTTGCAGGTGCCGTGTTTGTGGTCCCACATTCGACTGTGAGCATAGACGCGAGTAAGGAGACGTACCTTAAGCATAGACGCTGAGTTTAGTCGACATATTGAGAGACTCGATACCCGTGCTTATATTTCATACTTCACTTTACTGATGTACATGATTCTGTAAACTCCTCTATTGATAAATAAATAAAAGGTTTATGTACTGTATAAAATATTTATTTATTTGTTGCACTTAAATACATTATTATGATTAAATGCTTCGGACTGCAGGTTCGAAACTAAGTCATCTTTTTTTGTAATTGAACTTTAAATTATGCATTTTACAAATTGCTTTATACTCTGTAAATTATTACAATTGCAAAATTCATCCTGTATTCAGGGAGCATTTATATTTGCCGGATTACAAAGTTTTGCAGTAAATTACTATGACTGTTTGCAGTTAATGACAATCACCATTATTGGCGTATCTATCAACAGTCCTTTATTAATTCATTTAAACATTCGTATTTTGAAACAATTAGATACTAAATACTGTATATGTTAGAAAACAACATTTGTCCATCGAGTTTTGTACCATATGATTAGAGTTTGAGCAGACCTTAGCATAAAGTATAATTTTTAAATACTTCATTATTATTTATTGCCCTCAGAGCTTTCTCGTATGAAATTAACAATTGAACTTACGGGTATTCTTGAAGAGGACGAAGTTGCCCACTTGTCTTGGTCTTCCACATGATGAATCATCTTCTGGAGTGCAGCGGTGTTGTGCTTGGACGAAAGTTTTTTTTCTTTTTTTTTTTCTATTTTAAGTTTGTATAAAATAGTGGATCATATGGTCATTCTTAATTAGCCATATGTGGTTCTGTTGGTTTCATAAAATATTTAGATAAATTTAAGGAAATTCTTTCGATGGAGTCTTTCACCTGGAGAGGACTTCTGGGAAAATTTCTAAAAAATTTGTGGAATTTCTGTTATTTCTCATGAAACTGTAGGAAACCTTATATGAATTGGTGGAAAAGTATTCGGATTATTATTAAATTTTTTAATATTGATTCAAACATTTTTTCTACGTTATTTTTCTATGCATTTTTGAAAGAATGAATAGTTGAAAGGGCAGATTCTTTGCTAGCTGCAGAAATCATATAGCTTTTGGAGAAATTTAAGTTTTTTTTTAAACTTCAATTTCGATACATTGTATAATGCCTTTGTGATGGATGCTACTCAGAAGCGGTTCCTGCTTACAAAAACTTGAAAAACAATCTTCGTTTCCAAGCATTTGGAAAAATTTGATTTTTACAAAAATTTGCTCAAAATGGAATTCTCTATTGCTGCAAAATAAAAATCCCGTTAATTCTTGTGAAAGTTTGCGAAAATATTTGTCGTTCATTGTAATGTATGTAGGTTCGATTTTACAATTTAAAAACCTCAAAATTCTTTCTTCGAAATATTTGGGGTAATGCTGCCTTTAGGGAAATAGTACATAACATTTGCTTCGATGTTTTAGGGAAAATGATCCGGATATTTATACAGACTTAATCTTGCATATTTACAACTTACCCTCTATCTAAATACAATAAATTGATTTAAAAAATAAAAAGAGGAAAACTTTGTTTTTCTAAAGGCGAATATTATTTGAAAAACAAGGAAACTTAGCAGTAGCACGTCAGTAGACCCTCCATTACTTATATAATAACAGACTAATAAATAAATAGAAAAAGGGTGAAAGAAAAAAGGCCGCTGGAAATGTGTAACCGCCGCCAGATATTTATCGCTTACGTCAATGAAAGTGGTCCATGATTATTCCTTTTTTTTTAATATATAATTCGGGGGGTTTGGACGGTGATTATGTTGTCCAATTGCAAGGCGGGAAAGAGACGAGAGTGAGTTGGTTGGTTGGTTGGTTATTTGTACGTGGACCTTTTCAGTGATTTTCCTTGTGCAACCCTCCGGATACTCCTTCCACTCCAACATTTTAATTAGATTACTATGTTATTTCATTGGTGGTTATTATATATCCAGGAGTATCCTCCTTCTTCCCTCCCTCTAAAGAACTAACAAACTCCCGAATTAGGAAATGTCTACTTTTTTTAATATTTCAATCCAATAATAACCATAATCATTAATAAAGGGAAATCATAGATCCTGCTAAGCTTGACAATTACATTCTTGTTAACTATTCCCTTCTTAACGCGATTTGTCTCCTTCCTGTACCTTGCGGCTTCCCATTGATAAAACTTGTAAATGAGTCTCTTATTAAGGTTACGTTTTTTAATGATGTGAGTAAGTTTTTTTTTGTTTCTTTCTCTCTATCTCTCTCTCATTAATTTTTCTTCAACATTTGAATGAATGGGAAGAGCATGACGTAATGAAAGCTTGAAACAAAATAATAACGATGAAGACGCAAAAAAAGAGGAATTAAATGGAATTAAAGACTTCTCCTCTGACATGAAATTGACAGGTAAACTAGTCGCTTCCTGTGGGAGAGTAAGAAAGAAAAAATTGAGTGGGATAAAGGAAGAAAGGGGAGGGGATAAACAGAATACATAATAATAATTATAATAATATAGAAGGTGACAAGAACGACGGATATAAAAGAAAATTGAGGTGGGCTGATATCGTTTGATATTTGTAATTAATTGGCTTGATGAGAAATTGCAATAAATGTTTATGGAGGTGAAAAATTTCTCACTTAAAGACTGATTTCGAGGTGTTTTTGAGTTTTCACATATGTATTACACCGTTTTTTCGAGGGCTGTTTTTTTACCGTTATTGTTTCTCGATTCGGGTTGTATTAGGTTACGACCCACAACAGGTGGTGACCATCGAATACTAAAGGTGTAGCAGATGATAGCTGAATATATAGTGTATATAGATAGTAACTTTAAAATAATATTAGGAAAATGTTTATTTTAAAATTTTAGAAACAGATTCATAAAACCCTCCCCAGTTTTGATTATTTTTGTTTCGTTTTCTTGAGGTTTATTTATTTATTTTTATTATTTTTACGAGGTTGATAAGATGATCAGTTTTGCCTTTGTGAGAAATATTTTTTTATCTTTTTTTTCCTCTCTCTATATACAGGGTGAATACAAAAGTCTGAACCCCCCTTTTATTTTTTGAACCGAAGCAGATATGTCAATTTTGATGTATCCAGTGAATAGGAAGTTGTGGGTGGCCTATCCCATGGTGCACTTTTCATCATCCCAAATATGCAAATTAGGACACATTCAAAATTTATCTCAAAAACCGTAAGGGATAGAGAAAAAAACCCAATTGCAAACTTGTTCAGCATAAAAAAACAAACAAAACAAAAAAAATCATCCAAATCGGACCAATCAATCACCCACAATCACGTGTAGCTTTTGACCAATGACCAATCAATTCCGCAACAGTGTAGCTTGCCATCCTGGAATTGTTCTGTCTTCTGTGTGCTGAAACATGCCTTTTATTTGCTTTTCCGCATGAAAGTGAATGTGAGTATGGTAATTTATGTTAATTTTTTGATTTGCATGCTTTACATGGTGGAAATATCAACATTCAGTTTTCCTTGAGCAGTGTGACTGTTTGTAAGTTACGCGTTAAGAAGGGGACTTTTTTGCAATCCAGCTATGAACGCTTTAACTTCAGATTAGGGATTCTTTGGGCATCGTCTGGTTCCAATCCGCAATATACCAAAGTAAGGCTGACGCACCAAGAAGGAACTATGCAATGTTGGTACGTGGAATGTAAATGTATAAAAAAAGAAATAATTTTACTTCTTTAGGGCAGTTCGATGATTTATTGAACAGAAAACTTAGAGTGAACAAATCATTATGACGTTGGCCTGCTTCTGGCATGGATATAAGCTATCGCCCGACGTGGGATGGATTCATACAGTTGTCAAAAGGTATTGCCAGTGATCTCCAATTGTCAAAAGGTATTGTTGTCAATATTTAGGCTGGTCGCAGGCCACGCCCCATCATCCACCAACTACTCAATAGCAAAGATTTGGCTGGCCATGATTTTGTGACGCATGCACGGAGACAATCCATATGGCCTTATGTTATCTTGTTGAGAAGTAACCGCAAATTATTCACTAGCACAACGGAACGTCAAATGCCTTCAACGTATCATTGTAATGTAAAGGTGCCATGGCGGGCATCAGCTACCAAATGAATTGGTATCCCAGATCACAATTCCCTGTTATTGGGTCATATGTCGTGTCCTGGAGCTTGGTTTTACAGAATTTTGATAAGTTGTATATCCAGTCGAAAGGTATTTATACGTGAAGATTCGTTGTTCACTTTTTCTGGGTCTGTCGATATTTTTTGTCAAACTTTATACAAAACAAGACACCTCATAACCGTAGCTGGGATAGCTGGTTTGACTTCCAGACCCTAATGTAAACAGTTTGATACATTTTAATATTGTTTTATTTTTATGAGGATTGGTAAGAAGAAACTCTCTTTTCGTAGAACTCATCTAGCAGTCTTACCAAATACACCTACTAAAAGAGCTGGCGTTAGGTGATTTTCGTCCATTTCTACCCTTCAGATATAAAGAGGAGCCAACAAGGAAGCTATTTGAGGTCTGAAAAACGAAATGTTGCTTAAATTGAACAAAGCAGCCTTAAGCCAAGTTGAAAGATCAGCCACAAAACCTGTTGGCGCCTATGGCGCCATCTTTTAGCACATTATGAAAAAGAGAATTACAGTGGCCAAACATAATACTTGGAAATGGTTTTACTGTCGACCAACTTATTAAAAAAAAAGTTGAAGAAATGTAAAACCGAAATGGACGTTAACAAAGCGCCTATGCATCCCACACCCTATCGGGGTGGGGTTCTAGAAATTAAGGCGTCGACTACTAAGGTCATTTTGCACCTTTTACACAAGTTATATCTGTACGCAGCCCGGGACAAACACAAACATCCATGCCCACGGTGGGATTCGAACCCACGACCAGGCGGACTCGAGAACTAGAAAGCCTACGCCCTAGCCCTCTCGGCCACCTGGCCGGCCACAACATATCGAATTCGTTACTTGGCATCACATGGCTTCTGGCTGCTCCCCAAAACCAAAGCGACGCTGAAAAGGCAGAGTTTGACACGATTGACGAGAATCTATCCATTTCGAAGAGTTTCAAAGGCGGATACAGAAAGCAAAGAAAACTTCGAAGATGGGTTTTTAAAGTTTTTCAATAAACTCCTATTTCTGAGAAATCGTTCCCTACATTGACCGTCTTTTTCTCTAAGAAGCAAAGAATAAGAATAATTGCCCATCTTTTATAAGAAAGCACTGCAACTCTAAACGGAGAACTGGAATTCCATTATTTCATTCGTAGCGAATCCTAAAAACAATGTCTACGCAAGATATTCAAGAACATTCTTCTTCTGTTATACATTTTCCACTTCCTTGCTTTAAAAATCAATTGGAAATTTTTTCCTCCTTGTTGAATGGAATGTTCGCTAAATAAGGCCAATCACTTTGGGAGGGGGCGGGGAACCAAAATAACTTTAAAAATTGTCTTCAATCTGAATCAAATTGTTTTCAGAAATATATATAGAACGCTTAAAAAGTTATATTTCATTTATTTGTTTGTTACTTGCCTATAAATGATTTGATATGTGTTAAAATGATAGTTGCATTTTTTTCTATATAATAAATAATATTTTATTAAATTTTATATATTCACAAAAGTTTATGTATTAAGTGAATGTTAAGATTAAATTTACATTAAAAGACTGTTTTTCATTTTTACATAGTCATAGGTGTACAAATTACAAATGTAAAAGCCTAAACATTTTTATTTTACATTTTTGTAGTGTTCATATCTTACTGACCACAAACTAAGACTATAAAGTTACACTGCAAGCATTTCTTTTTTAATATGTCAAAGGCATTCTCTTAAATAAGAAATTTTGGTTGGGAAAAATTTTTCTCGTTTTGACTCGTATCAACTGTTTTGTTTTGATGCGATCAGTGTAAGTGTTTTTAGTGACACTTCAACTTTTCTTGATAATAAGTATTTTGTATTCTATTTAAAACACTTATGATATCTGTGTTCAGATTCTTGAAAACTGTATGGAAAAACTAACAGATCAAACATAAAGGATAAAAAGGCTCTTGATTGAATGCTTATTAAAAGAAACTTGCATATATTTTGCAATAAATGTTGCTTTTTAGAGAAAATGTGCATTTTTTTTTATACTTCTCATTTGGGTCCAGTAATCTGCACATCTCTGTATATTGATAGCGAGTATGGATTATAGATGTCGCATTTAAGGAACTCATATTTGATGACTGAATACGAAAGATTTCTTAAGCTAATATTTACATAACAAGCAAAATTCTTGAGTTGATAAATAAATTTTTGAGAAATTGATAACACGAAAAAGATTATCCAAAAATATTATACTATGTTGTATTTTTATACGTTCGTTTTATATAGAAATATAATGGGGCATTTGAAATATTAATTTAAAATTCATCCTATTTCATCAAAGAAGCTCTTTATAAAATCGCTTTGGATGATAAAATAATAATTACATTTATCCGCACAACAAAATACTTATTCAAGGGCCCATCAAATAATAAATACATCATAATGACAATTAACATCCTTTAAACATTACACGTGGATAAGAGATTTGCTTTTATTTATTTTTTTACAACATTGAACAGTGGTCTAATTGAACGTTTTAGTTTAACTTCACTTTTCATTACTTTTCTCTCTGCAGAATTCGATTCCATATGTAATTGGATTCACACTGTTTTTATTATCATGATTTTGATTCAATTTTTTAATCCGCTTTCTGTTTCGTTCTATAATTTAATCTGCACAAATGAAAAGTTTGCTCCTTCCATTTTGTTTATTTATTTACATTTACTGGCTTTTTAAATTTTTCCCCAACTAGTGAGAGATAGCTGCCATTCTTTGAACTTTCATCTGTAAAAGAGTTTTGCCAACTGATCGATGGCTTTAAAGTGGAGCGGAGGCAGCTGCGAAAATCGATTGATACTAATAGCAGTAGTGGTAGCAGTAGTAAGATTAGTAGGAGTCCATCGACGCAAATAGAGAATGAGGCCATTAAAAGATGGTAAATAATTAATGGAAGCTAGATAAATTCTTCTGTCTTTTGTCTAAATTGAATTTATTGTCACCTTATTTCGAAGGCGGCGTTGTTACGTTCAGCTGAGTTTCTATTATTTATCTTACTAAACAAAAGGAAGTTTCAAATTAAGAATGAATCAACATTCAACTTGGGTTTTGAGGAAAACAGAAATAAAAAGAAAAATGCAGTTTGATGTACGTATACGCCCTCCCTCCGTCAGTCTTTTCTTGAGCAATTACTGCAAATTGCTTTTTGATAAATGTTTTCAGTGTTGCTATCTAAATATTTGTGGAGTTGTGATAATTGGAAAAGTTGGAGAGAATTATTAAAAATTGTATCAAGAAATATTGATTTTAGAAATGATCACCTTAATATGATTAGAAAGTTCTTGAAAATATGTCTCCTAATACCGCCAAAGAAACAGACAAGAAAAGCTACACTCTTCAATATTTCGACTTTTAGCTTTGACTATGGCAAGCATTTGCCCGTTTTAACGTTTAATTGTATGATTATAAGAGAGTCGAACCTCCAACACTTCAATGGTTGAGGACCCTATGATGGCCATTTCGAGTGTATAAGTTGTTCCTCCTGCGCGGTTAACTACTCTTTAACAATGATTCTTGGAATTGTGTCTTGGAATATGTCTGTGCCGTCAGGAAATTAACATTGCTTGGATTCATTAAACATTTATTAAGATATTAATCATCTGAAAAAGTGCAGATGACCTAGAAGTCATATTAAAATTGTAAAGGAAACAAAATTATCTCTTATCCATAAAAATTGTCAGTCAGTTCACCTTTACTAACTTTATTGATCAAGAAGTCGAAGTGCCCAAATCGTAAAAAAAATATCAGACCTGATGGGTAGGAAAATCTGGAACTCATCAGACCATTGCTCCACACTCCACTCATTATGTTCCCTAGCAAATGAAAGTCATTTTTTCCGATTAGTCTCACTAATAAGTTGTTTCTTTGTGGCTACAAGTCCTCGTTGCACTGTGCTTATAAATTGCTTTTGGTACTTTAATTATATTGAAATAAGCTCTCGGTTCTGCTATCGTTTTTTTTCGATTAACTTAACCAAGCATCTTAGTGATCACCATTTAATAAGATATATTTTTCTGACTGCATTTTTTTCTAGAAGTACGAGGAAAAATCAAAAAGTAATTGAGAAGTTTTTCACAAGTATTTACAAAAATCATTATATACATTTTGAAGAACATGTAATTCTCCACCACCCCGGGAGATGGTAGGCGTGTACGCTTTCTGCATGCAGAGCTACAGCTGTTTCAAAATGGCGGGAAAGCTGTAGACGTTCGTGACTGTGGCAATCCGGAGTGTGGTCAGGTTTCTGTGGTCAAAGGGGCAAAAGCCTTCTGAAATCCAGCGCGAGATGTGTGCAACACATGTATGACATTGATAAATGCGTGCAACTGGTGTGCCAAGTTTACAACGGGGCGCAAAAGTGTCCTCGATGAACCACGTTCTGGACGGCCGAAAATTGATGCCGTGAATGCAGTGATTCAGCGAGACCGGCGGGTAACGATCCAAGCAGTGGCACTGGAAGTGACATTTCATACGGAACTGCACACCACATCATTCACGAGGACCTGTTTCGGAAATGTCAGCAAGATGGGTTCCTAGGCAGCTCACACCTCTGCACATGGAGAACCGCAAGGCACATAAGTTGGGACATTTGCTTCGATACCACAAGGAAGGACATTCATTCCTTGAGCACACTGTCACCGGAGATGAAAAGTGGGCGTTTCATTACACCTCCGAAACGAAGCGACATAGTATAGCGTGGAAACAGATTCAAGACAACACCTTCCGCAGAAAGATCATGGTTACTGTTTTCTGGAACAGCCAGGGTGCTCTTCTTGCTGATTTTCTGGCCAACGGAGAAACGGTGAACGCTGCTGCTTATTCAGCCACATTGGATCGGCTACGAGCAGGTCTGCGCCGAAAGCGTCCGCAGAAGGCTATGGACGAGGTCATCATTCTGGATGACAATGCGCGTCCTCATGTTGCTGCATCAGTGACTCAAAAACTGCAGTCTTGGAAGTGGGAACTCCTACGCCATCTAGCCTACAATCCAGAATTGGTGCCCCCGGACTTTCACCTGTTCGGATCACAATCGCAACACCTTTCCGGCACATACTTCCAGAGCGACGTTGAGGTGACAACAGCCCTAAGTTTCAGGATAATGTGCTCCCAGCCGAATTCTACACTATGGGCATCGAAAAGTTGGTCTCACGTTGGGACAAATGCTTAAATGTGAATGGTTGTTATGTTGAGAAGTAGATCAATGTTCATCGTTCAAAATGTATATAATGTGAAAATTTTACTCAATTACTTTTTGATTTCCCCTCGTAATTGACTGTTCACCGCTATTCTTCTAGATTTTTATAATTCGTTTAATCATTATTAAGTAGCGGAAGAATGGAGCTACTGATAGGTTTTACTATGTCCGTCTGTCCCCTTCATACATTCTACACTTTTTTCCTGACGTAGAAGGTTGAAGTTAGGAATGTAGCTTACTATGGGCATATTGCACTTCACTATTTAGTTTGGTTACGGTGATGAGAGTCCATCTGTCTATAGGGTATATAGATAAGTTAAGAAATAAAATTTGGTGTTACAAATTTCTATAGTTTGGTGTTACAAGATCTATATTGCTATGAAGGTTTGGGCCAAATTGTCCCAGTGGAATGGTAATTATGGGGATAGCGAGCACGTGATCTTTTAAACTGTTAATGTTTTCAAATGGCAATATATGACATGTAATGTCATTCAATTGGAAATGATGAGAAGCGAATGAAGATAAGAGTTCTTCTCCGTTTTCTAAATGCTATGTTAGAGAAATTCAACTTTTGATTGGAAAAAAATAGGGATTAAATAGTGCGGATAAAAAGAGTAAAAAAAAAATAGACTAACTTAGGGGTTCCATTATTTTAAATTCCCATCTTCTCTGGGGGAATTAATTTCTGATTAAACTAACTTCCAATAAATCCAACAATCTCCTTCGTTCTTTTCTTTGCATAAAGCCTTTCTAAAATGCAGTAACATACTAAGGGGAAGTCTTCAGACATGTTTAGTTATGAAACAAAAATTACAGACTACAACTCAAGCCCTTTTGAAAGGGCGCGCCACCTTACTGATTTCGGTTATTGTCAGGCTTAATAAATAAATAAATCAAAAATATTCATAAGTGCATTATATTTATGAATAATCATTTATCAATAATAATACAAAACCATTTGAAGTAGAATTAATTATTATCTATCCGGTTATTTCTTCCTACCACTCACCTGATAAAATTCTCTAGTGATAACACTATAAATATTGGCTTATTTGAATTCACACGATGACTGTGGTAGGCTAACATTATGGTATCTTTGCTAGGATAACATTTCTTAAGATTTGAAATTGGTTTGCACTTTAAGGCGTGAAGCCAATCTGTGAGTGTTGGATTCTGTAGTGTTCTGCACATTCAATATTAAATTGACGAAAGAAATCCCAGATGTATAGTTTAGATTTATACATGTATTAGCTTTCAAATGAATTATTAGTTTATAGATTAGTTTATTTAGTTTTGGATAGGAATAAAAAGAGTTATGTAATTAAATTTTTACTTCTATTTTCAAAATAATTTGCCTTTTGCCATTCAGTAAAAGAATTGCATTAGGTTCATTATTATAATTTTCCGAAGTTTTATTGTTTTATTGTTATAATGTTTTATTCAACTTTTTTTATTCCTTATTCGTTCTCTATACTTAATAATAATAATAATTTTCTATTTCATATTCAATAGATCGTTGCTCGTAAGAGCGAGTCCTGTCGTATACAGATGTATTTAAAAATGATTTCTTGCCAGTTTTAGAAGAAGTCTGTTAAAAAATTCAGTTGAAAGTTATAATTGTTTACAAGTTAAGCAATTTTTTCCTTCAATTTATTAAATTTTGTTTAGACAATCTTGACTTTTATAGAGACCTAGAGTGTTTCTTTTCAGTGGAATTGCTTATTTTTTTTTCTAAAAAGTTAATTAAGTATGAATTGCTGGATAAACTCTTCCTTCTTTTTTTAAAAAAAAAATTATTTTTTTCCACTCTGGTTTAAATCTATAAGCAGATGTTTGAATGAGAGAGAAAGAAGGGAGGAAGGGTCATTCTCTCTCTCTCTCTTTCCTTTTCTTTTCTTTCTTAGAATTATTTTGATTGAAACTTTCCATTGAAAAAGAAGCAGTTAGATATTGAGGGGAGGGGTCTGGTGTTCATCATCATCTATGGGATTCTAATGGACTCGTCACTGGTAACAGGCTGTAAATTACGCTTTGGATTATTTCTGTCATCGATGCATTAGGGAACACGATCTCGCTTGAGGGTCAAAGTTCACGCCACCCCAGTTGCAAGTGCAAGTCTGTTCACTCGCCTGACAGGTTGACTCTGAATAATCCTTCCCGGTTATTATAAATTTTTATTCCCTGATAGTAAAAAAGTTTGACATCTGGTTACGAGGGAGGGAGAGAATGAGATGCCGACGATAATTAGGAAGAAGTTTAAAAATATGTTTGTGATTTAAATTTTTAATTTAAAAAAATTAATCTTTATTACCGATGGCTCTTCTAAGAAAAGAAAGATGCCCGGGAGGGTAGGGAGATAGTACTCAGAACGATAGAAAAGATTGCAATTTGTGATAAATAGGAAATAAAAATTCTAAGCATTTTGCTTTCGAAATGACAATTAACACTTTCACCTGTGTTTTTTCGATAGCATTGAATGACGTTAAACAAAATTTTGTACGTAGTCGTTTGAAAAATTTGTGGAATTCTTAGGTTCATCTAGGAGAACAGGTTTGAACTGTAGAAAAAAAAAGTATAGCAAGAACAGACTCAAAAATGTAAGACTTATATTTAAAAAAATAACGATTTAACTGCAATACATTTTTACCACACCGAAACTTTCTTCAGATTGACAAACCTAATGAATTCGCTAAAAATAAATAACATTTCTACATCTGAAATAGAAAAATGCATTGGGAATAATTATCTATTATAGCTAGAAAGTATCTCCATCATGCTTACTTAATTTTACCAATTGCGGCTGTATTGCGCGTTCCAATGGTGTATGTAGCGGATCTTCACTTGGTAAAACGTAAAGTTGATAAACTCCCAGACCGAAAAGTCTAGGCGGTCAATTCTGGCGACCGAGGAGCAACGTCTTGGTGAGCGACGACTATCCATCTACCAGGAAAAGCATGTTACAGATAGTCTTGAACAATTATGGCAATATGGGATGGCACCACTTCCGTCCATCAGACATCAACTCTGGCTCCAATAATTGTTTCAGTATACGATAAGCTACATATCGAGGCTTATGTTTCCAATAATTGTTCTGCAAACACGAAGGATCTGTCTGTACCCCCTTGTCCTCGTTATCGCCAATCACTCATTAATCTTGCATCGTTAACATTCTTTCACATTAACTGCAAAGAAAATGTATTTTGTTCCTATATCACAAATAAATAGTAGGCCTATTTAAAACACACGAAGACTAGTATCAAGATGACGTTTCATGTAGATTTACTAAATTATCCAAAATAATAATTTGCAAATGCATTCATGTAAAAAGCCAACTTTATTAAGATTTATAAAATATATTTGGTAAAATGCGAGAAAAATGTTCTATTTTCAATTTTATTTATTCCCTTGTTTCTACAACTTTATCTCAGTATTTGAAAAAAATAGTTGAAACGAGACATTCCACTTCCGCAATATTATTTGAAAAAGAATTTGTTTTTTATTTTTTTATTTCAATCTTTAAAATGCATTTTTCTCAGTAAAACATAAATGCACATCTTTTTCTTAAGGTTCACAAAAAATTCTACAGCGAATATACTAATTGACGGGTTAATAAAAAATTATTTGTTACTTCATGTAAGAAGATCTTGCGAAACATGACATGAATTGTAATCGTTAATTTACACAATAACTACGAGATCATTAGAAAAATGACAGGCTTAAGGAATTCAAAGGAATATTAAAAAAAAACAAACTCGCCGATACTTTTTTAGAATAAATAAATTGAATTCAGTTTCAAATTTAAGATAAAAAAATACGAGGCGAAATCTTTAAATAGATTTGTTGGTTTACAGTCCACCTGGAACTAAATACATGTATTCACAAATATGTCCATGGTGGGGGTGGGGGGTAAGCTTGCTTTTTTGTATACAAATATAAAGTAAAAACAAAAAAAGGAACCACCTTAATTTTATTTAAAATGAAATTCTAATTAAAACACATCGTACCTATTTGATCTTCTTCGAATAGTAGTAAGCATAGATTTTTTTTCCATTAAAAAATCAAATTATTTTTTATATATACTGACGGTTCAGGCAAATAAAGTTGAATTAAAATTTGGAAATATTTCAAAATTGAGCAAGGAAAACGCTCATTTTTCAATACTTATTACTATGTCGCTTGTGGTTGATTCAGTTCAACGACCCATTCAAATGGTTAGATCCTATGAAATCGCCAGGTATAATAATAAATAATCTCAGATTTAATTATGAGAAGAGAAAAAATATACAATTTTTTTATTATTTGTCATTTAAAAAAATGAACTGAAAGAATTCTGCTTTAAGAAAAAATTTTGTAATAAATTTGTATTTATTATCTCCTTTCCATTTCAACTTCGTATTTGGTTTCCCATTCCGTTTTTTTTTCTTTTATTTTTTTTAATAATCAATATGTCTGTAATTCTGTAGATTTCCTGGCTATGATTAAACCCATGATCCCAAGAATTAGATGTTTAATCATCAATGCTAATCACCACTTTAGCGTGAATGGCGAACTTTGAGCATTCCAGCCTCGGCCGTTCACAATAGCTTGAGAATGGCCTGGTGGCAATGATCGTAATCAATCACGAAAACAATTTTTTAGCATTTTTTTTTAATAAAAATTTTTAAAGGTCAAGTTATTCTTTTTAAAGGTATGCTTCTAAATTTGGCATACTCAAAAGCCATTATTATCATTGCTTGGCTATTAATTTTTTTTTACGTCGTTTGTCGACACCATATGGCAGCAGAGCTTTGCAAATTTTTATTTATATATTATTTTTATTTTTTAAATTGAATTCTTGTTCACGTAGAGAGAGAGAGAGAGAGAGAGAGAGAGAGAGAGAGAGAGAGAGAACGAGAGAGAACGTATCCACTGGAATCGATATTTTTCTTTTTTTTTTTTTCGTGTAAAATACAATTCGTCGAAACGGTGGTTAATGAACTTAACAACTCACTGGCTGGTTCTCTGAAAATGTTGCATTTCTTGAAATCGTTCGTCGTCCCCTCTTTTTCCTTTTCCTTTCTCACTTTGTGTCTTCATTCTCATCACATTTGCCTTTTGTCATCCATCCATATTCATAAGATTTCCGTTCGGAACATTCTTTTCCACCATAGCGCCATCTGTGAACTTCGTTTTTTTATCGTTTCGCGAAAATGCCGTTTCACTGTTCAGAATTTTTTTTTTCTCTCTCTCTCTTATGATTATTTTTTTAAACAAATTTTAAAAACCTTTTCTTTAATTTCCCTAAAGGCAAAGGAAGGAGAAAGTAAGCAATATTTTGTTGTTTCGTCTCTTTTGTATATTTTTTTTTCCAATCCTTTAACAAACACGGAACCTCCTCCTCTTCCTCGTATTTATTGTTTCTAATTTTCATTCTCACCATCTTTTTCTTTTTAAATATTTTTTTCACTTACTCAACTTTTGATCGCGGTTTGGAATTTCATCTATGCCAATTATCTTTCATTCTCTCGGCCAACCTCCCGGCGGAAGAAGCGCCGCTACAGGCAAGCATAGAAACCTATGAGAACAAAATAAATCTATGCAAAGTCTAGAAAGGAAATATGTAGATTGTGAGTAACAAGCGAAGCGGCTATGAATTATTTGAATTTCCTGAAATTTGTTTGTTAATTATTTTTTAATATATTAAAGGCGATTGTTTTCGTGCATTCTAAACTTTCTTTAGTAGGCGCGTGCTTGAAGAGTATTAATTATATAATGATTGTATTAATTGATGAAACAAACTAGCGATTTCAATTTGAACGATATAATAATTAAATTCTAAATATTATTATGCTCAAAAATATGCTGTCCTTGTATAAGTAAATATAATATTCATAAGCTTTAAGTTTTATATGTAAAACCGCTTCATAGTATCCCCCCCCCCCTGTTATTTTATATTCTAGAAAATTATGAGTTCAATGCATAAGCTAAACATGAAGTGTATAAAACACAAAATCATTTAAAAATTAATAATATATTGTAGTAATAATATTCCCTGTCAGTTAATTTGTTGATTGTAAGAGATGGACTAACTTAAGTGCCAAGCCTGGTTCTTAAGAAGAAGAAAGCGATTTTCCCCTCCATCTCCCCAACTTCCATAAAGGTGTTAAGATGTCATTAATCGTTTATGTCAAACAAACACCAGGAGCTGGCTAAATGTCACAATCATTTCTTCTTATGAGACCGATGATGTGTCATAAGAAACGGTGTATCCTATCCATTCCCTTTACGTAACGAAGGTTCATCATTCAGTCCTAGCATTCCTTATACGTGATACTAGTAATGTTTTAACGTCGATAGCGTATAGAACTAATAATGTTTTTATACCTGGCGAGAGCGAGGTAGCTTTGCCGAAGCTCAAGTGTTTATGCGATTATGGACACATAAATATAAAAAAAGAAGATATAATTTTAATAAATATTTTTTTAAAACACATTAAACATTCATGCTGACTGTTAATAATACTTGTAATTCTAAATTATTATATTTAATTAATAATATTATAAATGTAGGAGTAGTGATAATTATATTAATTAAGTTGAATAGTACTCCTTTAATTAAAATGTGATAAAATTAAAATAAATAAATAATAACAAAAAAACAATAAAAAAAGTCACCAGAGTAAAAGTTTAAGTACGAAATATAAAGAAATACAGAATTTGTGAAGAAGCTAAGATGAAACACAGAAGAAACACAAAAGATTTGTTTTATTTTTTTTGTTATTATTTTCCATTCATTCAAAAAAAAAACTTAAAAACTGATGATGGGAAAAAAAATTCCCGAAAACGTTATTCTTCAAGATAGTCATTTACATATCAAGAATCATCGAACTTCCATCATAGACCCTCTTCATCTGTAACCTGTGTACCTCCCTGTGTTTCTGTAACGTTTCTTCGCTGGATCTTCGTCTCTTCTATGTTTCTTCTGTGTTTCATCTGATCTTCGATTCTTCGTCTCTTTTGTGTTTCTTCTGTGTTTCATCTGATCTTCGATTCTTCGTCTCTTTTGTGTTTCTTCTGTGTTTCATCTTAGCTTCTTCACAAGTTCTGTATTTCTTTATATTTCGTACTTAAACTTTTACTCTGGTGACTTTTTTATTGTTTTTTTGTTATTATTTATTTATTTTAATTTTATCACATTTTAATTAAAGGAGTACTATTCAACTTAATTAATTAATAATATTATTGATTTAATCGTCTCCTCGTTCTGTGGATGATGAAACCTTAGCCAGTAATATGCGCATTATTTCAATGAATGTTTTTATAAGGTTAGAGTTTATCGTAGCTTCTCTTTCATTTAGTTTCTCGTATTTTTCATCGATACTGTACGGAGGGTTCTTTCATGTTTCTGGTGACGATTGTTAAAACGTCGTAGGACGGATTTGAAATGCATAAGACTAGTGAAAATTTACACGTGAATTCGGTAGTAATTGAACTTAACATTCCGTTCTTCATTTTCAAGTTTTTGCCAAAACGATTTCAAAAAGAGAATCGTTCTGACAACGACGCTGGTCATTCTTATTCCAGCATAATAAATAAGTGTAAGGGGGAAAGGTTTCGTTATTTCCAAGAATGGTATAACAAAAGTTATCAAAGGCAGAAGACAAAGCGCACACCCGTTTTTCTTGTACTAAGGCTAACATTCGAACAAAAGAGGCCAGTCCTTACGGAAATCCCAACGGGCCATTTCAATCACGACTGGAACCTGTGTTGTATCGATAAATCGTATAAGGCCAGAGTTCACGCTTTGTTGCCAAGGCACATTGTAGAAAGGCGAACCAACAGCAGAAAACTATATGAATGCTACTGGCAAATTACAAATGGAAGAACATAATCACATGGGATTTATCAAGAGATAGGAAGACACGGGCAATTTTTTTTATCGACAACAGGGCGATACGATTCGTTCTGACTGAGATGGAAGCAGAGTTTTCCGAAAGGATTTATGGACGTCTGACCATCAAAAAGTTGGGATCTAAAGCAAAGATGAATGCTGTCTATTATCAGAGCAATGTCTTGCAATACATATATCGTAACGATATCCCACAATTATAGGATATTGAACATCCACCAGGACAAAGCATCCAGCTACATTGCTAAATCGACTGTCCAGTACTGTGGTCGAATGGAACAGGAAACTGGGATTACTGAGGTTACCCCATTCTTAAACATCTCTGCCAAGTCACCCGATGCCTCTCCCATGGATTTTTGTGGCTTTGGTCTCCTTAGAAGAGCTCTTCATGGAAGACGTCCGGGAACACTTTCTGGATTATAGAGGTCCTGGCAGGACCTCAAAAGCCTGTCAAGAGGAAGTGGAACAAAATCGGCCTCACTGTTCTCCGCAGAAGCCTCTTACAGCGTAAACTAAAGAAAGACGTCGAGCGATTGCTAAAGAAAGGGTCATCACATAGTGCATTATAGATGGCGGAGAAATAGGTTCCAGTAGAACTACAGTATGTGTATTCTCGCCCCCTCAAACATGAAACAGGCCTCCGTATTAACATTGAAAATTCATTTGCGAAAAGATTCTCTGACGATATTTCTATTTATTAAAGCAACTGTTCAAGAATTCCGCAATAATAAATTACTTAGAAAATTCTAGTGGCTTATATGCATACCTTTTAGAAATAAACAAATAGGAGGAAAATTAATATATTTACCACTTTATATATAGTTCAAATTAAGCTATCTAATTGGTTGATTCTTTTGCTTATTTTAAGTAAATTGTCTGATGATTGTTTTACTTCTACCATACCGTTTAGAAGTTTCTTCTATGCTTCTACTTAAATCTAAAGTAGAGTGCCCAAGTAGCTCTCGAAAATGTTTATTGTAGTTAGTTCTTTATCTGTTTTGATAGTGTCTTCATTCTTAACGGTCTTTGAGAATGAAGACATCCTCTTCGAAATACGTAGCCGGTATTTTTTTTTTTTTTTATATTTGTCTTTGTGGATTAGAGGTTCTTATTTCCTTTATAGTTCTTTCGATGGCGCATATGTCTTTTGTAGACAAGTTTTTGGAATAGAGAAAATTTTGGTCCTTTTTTTAGAGTATTCAGAACTTCTTAAATCATGCCTTGATTGCCTAAGAGGATGTATTTTTATACTTACTAGCAGCATTTGATCAGTGTTCATTGATTCTCGGTTCAAATTTACTTATTCCTGAATTTAAATAAAGTAGATCAAATTTTTTCTTTGTATTTCTCATGTATTCTCTTTCCTGTCTGATTACTCTGAGTAACAAATGGCTTAGTTTCAAATTATAAATCACATAATATTTTGTGAAATTTTTACTCATTAAAACTCTCCTTTTTTTTCGTTATCTTTAACTGTATGCTTGTTATCCCATTCTCCTTTCCTTCTAACGTGACCTTGTTTTTTTTTTTATCCAAAATACCGAGTTGAAGGGGCAAGGGCGCCACGGTTACTCCCCTACTCTAACCTCCGCCATTTTCCCTCGTCTCCGGAATTTATTTATTTATTTTTTGTTCGCTTATTTTTTTTTTTCTTTATCAAACCAAGTGAGTGTAAACTTGTTGAAGTTAATTTAAATTGATTTGTTGCCCTGTGATTGATCTCATAGCGAACTTTTAGAATAGGTGGCTCACAAAAATGGCGGGAAACACGTGTCCTCCTTCGTCTTCCTTCCTGAATGTTGCAGGTTTAAATAGAAAGTATTGAAAGAGCAATGAGCATTAAAATTTCTTAAAGACTGACGTGTTTCGATTACGAAACATTATCAAAGAAACATTTTGTTGTATTATCATGGTATTGGAATTTTATAGAGATAGTTAAAATAAATAAACTGAAGATAATTTTTCAATGTTTTTTAACGCCAAAATTATGAAATTATGTGATGGTTATAACAGTTGCACGTTGTGATAATAAAGCTATAAAATGCTTGTTATTAATAATAATATAGTATTAACTGAAATTCTTTGAATTTTTTAAATAGCTAACAATGTTTTTTTTTTGACAATAGTTTCATCCTTTGATGGTTACATTATTGTCTTTATTAATAAACAATATTATATTTTCTTTTGTTATGGACTAAACCACAAAATAAAATTGTGGGAGGAGAATTACTAGTTTTTGTTTTTATAACAAACTGCAAAATAATGCAAATTAGCAGGATATTGCAAATAAGCCATATGCAAAACTCAAGTGAAATTACTAATAAGTTACAAGTTTAATAATGCATTAGATGTTTTCTTATAATTTTAGTTTCATTTTATATTGTGTTGACTCCGATTGATTTGGGAATTTATTGATTTTGTTTCTTTTTCTTTATATTTTTAAGAACAAAAAAATTCTTGTTTCAAGGATATTTACAATTTTATTATTCTTTGTAACTTTTAGAATTTTCATGATATCTTTTATAGTTGCAGAACCATATATTTAAATTTGCCGAGTGTAAGTTGTTTAAAGATATACAGAGCATATCAGTGCTATTAAATATTTTCCTGTTAATATTTTATATTTGGAAAAAGCATATTTTATGACGGATGTAGAAGGAAAAAAAGACGAGGCACTAAAATCCTAGAATGAAACCGAAATTAGACAGGAAATTTTAAAATGCTAAACTCCGAAAGCGGCTGACATTTCGGATAAAGTTTGATCCTTTGTCAAAGCCATAATAATCCAAAAGAATATTATATCCGGAACGTCAGCTGTTTTTATAGTTTGGATCACTGAAAGTCCAATTTCAGCATACCTTATGGAAATAGTTGTAAATCTACTCCTAAAGAATGGACGAAGCTTTTTGGTATTTAAAGGAGTTAGTCGCTTTGAAGCTTAAAATTGATGTAAGTGAGATGTTCAAAGCCCCCTGACATTTTCATAAATGAGATAACTGCAATATTATTTTTTTTAATCATTGTTTATTTTTTAATAAAATCTCCTTTTGTAATCGATCCTCCTCTTATCCATCGAGCAGAAGGCCTTTTGAACTTCTCCGATTTTAATCTATTACGGTCTAATAAATTATTTTGCTGAATTCGCAATTCCGTTTGATTGTTGTCGAGCGTTTATTTTTTCATTTCAATTAACCTTTTATCACTGGATCATAAATTATATAATGTAAATGAAACGTTAATTTTATACTATATTTTCCTTAAAAATCTGTAACTTTTGTTACAGTATAGCTGTTCTAGAAGCGAAGTTTTCTAAAATGGCATTATGGAATTAAACATAACATTTTATGAAGCAGTTGTCATGTATGTGTCGACGTTGATAATTGCTAAATTCACCTTTGTGGAGTATGTACTGTAATTTCAGTGCTGTTAACTTTAATTTTCCGGAATCGCTCCGTTTTATGTTTATAAATATTTAATTAATTAATAAATATTAAGCTAATGGCATGTTTTCATTTAGATAATGTTTTTCCTGTACTCAATTAAAAAATGAACATGAAGCGATAAAATATTAAAAAAAGAACATTCTTTTGGCTGTAACGGTATTCTTCCTAAAATGTTTCTTGGTTCTTTTGACTGTAACGCTTAAAGAAAGCCTCGTCTTCTGCCTCATCCAACTGGTTTCGACAAAATTGTGTTATTTGAAGATTTATATGAAAGTACAGGGTGATTCAAAATGATGTCCGGCATTTCAAAATTTTACTATCCATTTATTTTATAACATAAACTAACCAGACCGGGTTTAAAATGCAGGAAAACTCAAATATTTATTGATTCTAGCATTACAAATGTTCTATGTGACTTCCTCGAGGCACCCGGACAATGTCAAGACGATGGTCAATCTCATCCCAAACTCCTTTCAGCATGGCTGCTGTTACTAGTCCCGTGCTTTTGCGTTTACAAAAACATTCAGTTTCCAGAAATTGATCATACCACTTACGGATGCTTTAGTCAGTAGGGCAATTAAATAATAATGATTATAAACTGGAAATGCTCTCCAAGCATAGGTAATGATTTTTCGATTAAAAAATGGAAGGAAAATTCTGCGACCTGGATTCGATCCAGGAACCTCGACTGTCATTGGGCTTTCAACCGTGACAACTTGGTTGTCTTTAAGACACCTTGAGACAGCTTGGCTGTCCAGGTGTCTGCGATAGCCCAATTGGTAGAGGCGTCGGCCATGATAGTCGAGGTTCTTGGTTCGAATCCAGGTCGCAGAATTTTTCCTTCCATTTTTCACTCGAAAAATCAGTAGGGCAATCTTTAAGAAATTGCCTACGAAATGCCTGCTGGACTAAAATTATAGAGTTTGTTTTGCATACTCCAATACGCAATATGCCTTTTCATTCACAGCCGCCATCTTTACTTTTTTCGCGACACTAGCGCCACCACAGCCTTCAATTGCGGGAAGGTTAAAATTTTTTGAGTTTTCCTGCATTTTAAACCCGGTCTGATTAATTTGTTATAAAATAAATGCATAGTAAAATTTTGAATTGCCGGACATCATTTTGAATCACCCTGTATATTAAATTTACTGAAGATGTTCTTTGTATTAAACTGTATATAAATGTGGGTGGAAAGCTTTAAAGCATTTCAGATTGGCCGAAATTCAGGGATTTTTGACAGCAAATGTTGGAGTCTTCATCAGCTATATTGAACTCGAGAATAAACAAATATAACAAGAAAAAGAAAATATATCTTTCGAAGTATTTTTTGTAAGTTTTGGAATATTTTTATCCTTCTTTCCGACTTAGGAAAGTTCTTAATGTAATAAATAATGTTAATTTTAAAGATAATATCTACAGTTTATTGCATTTTATGCGTATCCGAAGTCAGCTTCAGGAGAGGAATATTTTATTTGACGAGAAATAGCTTCATTACATATACTTGACAGATCATTTTAACAACAGCTTTTGATTAACAAGAAAAAATAATGTATTTTATTTATTTAAAAAAAAAATAGATAGAGAAAGAGAGAGATGGGCTCCTTCTAAGAGTATTTAAATCATGTCGCTCAGCCTAATAAGGAAGAAACACGTTGGTGCGAAAGGCATCGTCACACTTAATGAGACGTAAATGAAGTGTTAACAAAATAAGATTTGCTTAAAAAATTAAAAATGAAAATTTATTAAGTTGATAGAAAAAAAATTGCCGACACGAGAGGTGGGGAAGGAATTGTGCCTCCCTGAAGAAGAGAAAGAGGTGCAATGTCCTACCAAATTGAAACCGGATAGAAGATAACAACGAAATAATGTTTATATAGTAGTTGAGTATTCTTTTAAAATAAATCTTAACCTCTTAGAATTTAAATTACTGAATTTATGTTTAATATTAAGAATAATAATTAACACGAGGAAGAGATTCTAAGATTAGCTTATTATTATTATTTTTTATTTATTTTACCTTTTTTTTTAATTGACAACGATTGGTTTAATTCATTCGTTTTTTCGTCCGAGACAATTGTCTCCCAGGACAAAAACATGTTTATTTGTTCTTCATTTGATCCGGCCCTTGGAAATTGGAGCTTGTTTCCTCTCCGTGTTAGAAGGTGGGCCTTGGGGGGGACCCTTCGACCCCGCCTCGGCTCGTCTTTCTTGTCTCTCCTGACGCCCTTTCTACACCTTCGATAATGAGAAAATGGCGAGAATTGGGTTGCACACTTCGCTTATGGAAACCATTTCGTAATACCATATGAAGGCGAATGATTTAATAAAATTTAATTTTTATTATCGTTTTACACCTCTTCCTCTATTTGTCAACCCTTTAACATGGGAACACGATTTTAGAAAGCTCTCGCAAGAATAGCTTAACTTATCAGCAAACTGAATAAAAAGCAGCAGCATGAAAATTTCCTTTCTGCTCTTCCACTTTTATGGCCGTTTGGTTAGAATTCGAATATTCGAGGTCAAAATCGATTTACAATTGAATTTTCTTATAATTACGAATAGGCTACATGTAAAGCCATAAGCAAATCCAACATATTAAGCAAATGACGACCTTTCCTCGTTAAGTAGCTAAGAGTGATGTATTCAAATTGTATTTTGAAAAGCTTAAGGAGCTCGTTAAATTAGATAAAACAAGCATTTTAAATTAAAATTAAATTAGGCACATTGTGAGCACTAGCTAAAAAGACTGTTCATTACGGATAGAAATCAGTTTTTTTTAAAGAGAAAACATTGACAGAGGACTCTGGCAGTGATTTACTGTTAACTGGACTCGTTCGTTGCGTTTAATAATAAACGCCATCAAATGAGTTCTGTCTTCTTCGAAACCTCCGTCATAAAACTGTTTTTTGATGACTATAACATTTCAAGATAATACTTGAAGTTTATTTGCTTGAAATTTTCTAAGGAGTTAGTAATTCCAAACAGTCGTATGCAAAAAATTTCTATTCAACGCTCTTACGAACAAATGAGAAAGAAACAGACAAAATTGAGCAACGGGAAAAAACAAATGCCAAAAAAAGGTTTTTATCTTCCTCTCTTCTTCTGCTTTTTTCTTTGTGGTGCCAAGAATTTTCTTTTGGAAAGAGAACAAGCTATAAGGAAGAAAGGAAGGGTGGGTGTAAGAAGTGTATTTGTGGGGAGGGGACTTGGGGAGAAAAGAGAAATTCCGTCGCACATTTTACAGTGGAAAGCCTTCGACTTGGCAAAGATCTTTTGCGGAACAAAAAGGCCGTGTTAGCATTCTTTGGACCGACTCCCTTCTTTTCTTATTTTTGTTGGAAGTATTTTTTCCTTAGCTCTTAAATTCTTCATTTTGTGGGAGGTTCCTCTCTCCCACACCATCTTTCTTCTTTCATCCTGTTGCTAAGTATTTACCTTCATTTTCGAAATTGTCGATTTTTCAAGTGTAGTATAAGTGGAAGATGTTCTTCGTCTTTAGATGGGTTCTTGTTTAGTTCGTCACACTTCATTTGGTCATATTCATTTTACCGACTGGAAAGGTGCGTATCTGCTGCGTCGGTACCAGAAAGTAATAAGGCATACGCAGTACAGACATTTAAGGCTACTTAATCATTTACTTGAATTGGCTCTGGATGGAATAGATCTGCTCATAGTTTGTTTATTAAGTTGAAAATAATGAACGATTCTCTTAACAAAGTTTTAATAAATATCTAGTCCCTTTTCAAAAAGAAGAAATTGGAAAATTACAAAGGCATTTGCACTAATCGAAAGAGAAAACTGGTTTGAGAGAAACTTTAGTCTTATATTAATTTTCAAATTGGATTCTTTTTGCAACAAGTACAACAACGCAAACTTATAACCTGTTTTCAGCTTATGAAATTGCATTTCAATTGATGTTCAGCTTTATGCAAAAGCTTCAATTGCTAATTTTACACATTTCTTTCTGACAACATTCTTTACATTCTGTTGATTTAGCAAATTTCAGTCATTGTTGAGAATCACCTTTTGGAATTTTAAACGTAACCGATTGTTTAAATATGTCCAATGTTTATAGGAAGGTAAAATTTTAGCATAATTAATGTAAAAATATATAAATACGAAATTATAAAACAAAATGAAATAATGCATTTATAAAGAAAGTTGTAGTTTCAGAATTCTTGAATGATCTTGTAGATAATGTGAAGTTAAGCAACATCAGGCACGGCTACTCCCCCCCCCCCCCCCCGGCTGCTGCGATCATTATACAGCAGTCGTTAATCCAGGTCCATCCAGGGACCCAACTCGTCGGCCCCTGGCCATACAGGCCCTGGATGGACGTATTGGATTACAATATAAAATAAAATAAAATAAATGTAAAACGGACTTACATGTTCAGTTGTGTAGAATACATGCATGTTCATTTGCAGATATCATAAGAGGTCGCTTTTAGTTGAAGGACTTCATTATATATAGAGAGCTTAATTGATGCTTGGTTTTTAAAATCGTCTTCCCGTTTTAAAGAATAAAAAAATTGCGCCCGATGATCGCGAACGCATATTTCCCAAATTCTGCGTATGAGACTTTGTGTCTAGCAACCTTTCTATAAAAGAATCTATTAATTTATAATTTGTACCATCTAATTAATTTTATAATAAGTTTAATGTAATATCTTAGATCTAATTTAATAACTGACTATAATAAATGATATTCTAGGGCAGCAATGAACAAACTCGTTCCTGACCTTTATGTGTAACTCCTAGTAACTCATTATTCGTTTGTAAGGTTAGCAAGCGTCCTAAGAAATCCATAGGAATAATGGAGAAAGCAAATTGCCCTCTTGTCATGATGTCTGCACGCAAAAGATAAATAAACAGAATAAAACGTTCACATACAAAGTAGTTAAAAGGATTGCCAAGGGGCTCTTCATTAAAAATTATTCATTACTTAGTAACGACGACCAACATTGTAAATTAAAAATTGATTATGGAAATGACGACCAAAAATTTTAATTTCAATTCCGTCAATAATTTATTACATTTATTCCATTTTAAATTATTTACTTTCATTTGGTGACTTCGGATAATGCGTGTTCGTGTTTGAAATTAATAGTCTTTTAAATAACTAAATAATCACCATAAGTCGACATGTCCAAAGAGTGCAAGCTTTTTAGGAGGAGACAGTTGTAATTTTTAATTTATATTATGAGGAAGGGTCTTAGAAGAGGGGGCAAAGAAGGACGGGTGGGCTGTCGTTTTCCGTCAAGATAGACGACTTAATTAGTGAAGATTTATAGAGATTAACTGCTATAATTATCTATGATTATCGAATATCAATTTCGCTTTTTTTTTGTTGACTATTAACTTAACTCCCTTAATCGTTATGATAAATAATACATTTTTTATTTTAATTTCGGTCTTCATTTGACTTCATAAAAGTATATTCTTTATTTATGATATTATACGATTTAATCTGTTTTAGAAGGATTGGGCAGCTCTATCCTTGCTCTTATATTCGATACTTCAATTGGTTTACGTCCGAAAAATAGGATAGTTTATAAGAAGGTTACTAATCTAAATTTTATAGAGTTCCCATAATGAATTCTAAGCGTGTTTATTATTAAGCATTATGCTGTTTTTTGTATGCATCACAACATAAAGTAAACTAAAGAGATTTCGGTGGCTGCAATTGGCTTCTCAAAGAACGATGCGCGTTTTTATCTTAAGATGGCCCTAATTTTAATGTAGAATATATCAGTACAGGGTGTCCCAAATTGATGTATACACTCTTTGAAACGTTATAACTCATCAACGAAATGAGATAGAAATAACTCAGTTTGTTGTATTTTATTCCTTGAACTTCCTTAAGCTCGTACATGTTCAAAATGTCCACCTTCTGCCATAGTACACTCTCAGCACCTTCCATTTTTAACCTCGCGTTTTTGACAGGCTTCCATTTTTGACCTCGCACCGACACTGGATTTGGCTACCAATTTCACGAGAGCACTGATTTCTTTGGGGATCGTGCAAAAACCTCCATGACGGCATCAACACTCTCGTTATCAGTGAACTTCTTTCTTTCGCACCGACCTTTCAACACATCTTTTACCGTTCCTTCGGCTTCAAACTTGTCTCGGAGTTTTGTTATTGCTACCTTTGTTGGCGGTGGTGTACCAAATTCAACCCTCCAAAGTCGTTGAACCTCAACAACATTCTCCACTTCAGTATCCACTTACGTTCATCGAATGAAAGCCTCATCGCTGTTTTGGTTTATAAACAAAGTAACAACAATGAACTTCTTGCTTTGTTTTTCCAGCGCCGTCTGGATCATACACAAAAAAGCTTAAATTTCTATCTCATTTCATTGCTTAGCTATAACGTTTCAAAGATTGTATACATCAATTTAGGACACTCTGTATACACTCGTTGGCCAATTTATCAGGAATTCTACTTATATGGTCTTGCTTCTTCGTATTCCTGGATTCTTCTTGGCATTGATTCTTGAACGTTCCAATTGCCATCCATAGATGTTCGATTGTGTTGAGATTAGGAGACTATGTTGGTCACTGAAAAGTCTACCGTGTGTCCTTCGAATAGTTTGCTGTGACAGTTCGGGCCTTATGACATGGAGCATCGTGCTTGCGGTAAAAAAGTGACCATGTAGAGATGCAGCTGGTCAACGATTACGTTTAAGCCTGATATTAATTAGCCGTTGATCAACTCTAATGAATAAACTCAAGCAATGCCAAGAAAATTCCCCAAAGCATCATTGTCGTATTTGAGCATCCATCAAGAAGGATTCATGATTTCATATGGCTGACACAAGATGAAATTTGGCTCCGGACAAATCGGACCAGGCAATTTTTCTCCAGTCGTCCATTAAATACTTTATCTTAAATATCATGTGTTTACGATCTATTCCAATAAGAGACGAACTCGACGAGGACTTCTGCTGTTGTAACTCAACCCTCCAAAGTTTTGTTCGCCTCTTTGATGAGTCTAGACATCTTTCGTTCACCTTTGCCCGTGGGCATCCACCTAAAGGCGTTGGTTTGGTGGTTTTCCTTTCGGCGAACACTTTTGAAACAATAGTCTGTGAAAGGTCCTTGCCGATCCTTCAAATAGTCCGGACCTCTCCTCCTGTAACTCATCGGACCGCTTAAAAAGGCTTTAAAGGGACGGCAGTGTATCTCCAATCAAGAGGTCCGTGAGGCGATAGAGGAATGGTTTCGGCTCCAGTCCACCATCTTCTTTTACATAAATTTTGCCAATACATAAAAGTGCAATCGTTCTACTACAGCTGGAAATCTGTCGTAAGCGCATTGATATTTCCAAACTACACATATTCTGTCAGCTGTGCCGCAATCTATTGTGAGAATCCTTAAAAAGCTCCCAATTTTGAGATTTGAAATAAACCTCCTCCTTCTCCTCCTCCTCTTTTGCCATTGAATGCACTCGTTTCTTTTGCCTTTTATGCAAACGCTAAATAAAGTTTTTCTTTTAGTTCTTTTTAAATAGACTTAAAATCGGCCTTCTCCCACTCTCCTCCTCCTATCATACAGCAAGTCAAAGCTGAATATTTCAAATTTATACAAGAAACTGAACATCTCTTTAGAGTTAGCGTTTTCTGATTTTTGATTAAGAAATTAGATTCTACCGTTTGGAAGATGAAATTTTAAGTGACCAGATTCAGAAAACTTATTCTTTAACAATTTCTTATAAACCTAAGGAGAATAAAAGGTGGAATGGTCGATTGTTTAACAATATTCTTTAACAATATCATCTTACTTCGTGTGTTGCTAAGAATCTCAAATTTTCACGATTGTTAAGTGTATGTTATATCGAAATGTCCCTCCTATAATTTTCAATCAATCTGCTCTATATCTGTGGTTTGAAGCATTTTCGTTTCTTTGTACTAATGGCACAACTCTGTTTACGGTTGTGACATGTTAAGAAAGGACTTGCCATTCCCAGTCAACGACGGCTGGCCGTAACTTACGCTCATTACGATTCCCTCCTCCTCCTTCATCTTATGCTTCTTTATCATTTCGTTTTTTCGTTTCCTTTTCCTTCCTCTCCATTTACGAGACCCCCATTGTTCATTTATTTATTTTTTTGTTCGTTCGTTTTTATCCCCCCCCCCCCCACCCTTGTTCTGTCCATTTTCCATTTACTGTTTCCGCACAATAGTCCGTGACAGTTTTCGTTTCGATGGACGCACGTGCGTGTATATACTGTTGGAGGAACCGTTTTTCTTTTTTTTTCTCATTCTACCCTTCGTGTGTGTGTGTGTGTGTGTGTCGTTCTTAAGGGGACGGTCTTGGCATTGTTGCTTGAGGGACGGGCACGTGGGTTGAGGTGACACGTGAATGCTTTTCTTTCCCTCTTCTCATTTTTTTTCCGTCGAAAGTTTTTTCCCCCTCCTGCCAACCATTATTGGCAGCAATCTGTGTGGACATCCACATTTCATGTCATTGTCTGTTTACGTAAAGGATCGTATCAGCTGCTGCTCCGTAAGGCAACTTTCTTCCCCACTTAATAAGAAGGGTAGGGACTTTTTTTCTCTCCCTTCATTTCTTACCTATTCAACGGGGACAGCTGCCTTGGCTTAACTACTCAAAAGAATTGGTAGTGAAAGTGGGAAGGAGGAGAAAGAGACTGCTATAATTATTCATTTCGTTTATGGCGTTCTCCAATTATAGAAACATTATTCAAAGTGAATGATTGTCGTCAAAGGTTACCAAATTATATCTTCGTGTTTGCACTCCTTAACTGGTTTTCTTTTTGTCGATACTGAGAGTTAAAATCGTTATAATTAGAGCATCAGTTAGCGAGCAATTACTTCTTAGTCTATTGGAAAGGAATAATTGTGTCTATAAGGAAACGGCTTAAACGAATTTCTTTAGATTAATTATTATTTATACACATTGTTCAAAAAAACGACATGGAAATTATAAGAATGTTAGTTAACATGACATACATGTGTATACGTTATACTGTATGTTTCATATGAGTAATAAGCAAGAAGGATTGTTTGGTTGCCATAGTAACACGTGTTAATAAAACGAGCTAGCCTCTGTCCATGTTTATCATTATTTATCATTAATTAGTACTTATTGTTTTAGGTGTCTGAATGTACACGCTAAAGAAGGCTGCGTGGCAGCCGAAATTACATACGTGCAATAAAAGCTCATATTTTGTGGATTAGTGGTAACTACATCCCCCAATTCAGAATATTTAACCATTGAACACGCAGAATCAACTGTTCTACGATCAGAAGACGCCAACTTTAGAAAGACCTTTTATATTATAAAGTCATCAGAATTTTCATCTCTTGGAAATTCAAGCATCACCTGTCAAAGTGGTGCAAATCATTCAAGGAAGATCGCGAAGGTGAGAAGCATGAGCCAGGCCTTCTGTCCTAAAGTGGTTGCTTCTTCTAGAACTCAAACTGATACTAACATATGGCATATGTGATTGTGAATACACTGAATAAACCGAAATGGGGCATTCTTCTCCATTGTCCCTATAGCCCTGATTTGTTACCCTCTGACTATTTGGGCAACGCAGTGTCGACGTCAATCAACAGATTACATGTACTTCGAAACTGGAATTCGAAAGCTTCCAGAATGCTGATACAAGTATATTCTACTGGAGAGTACGTTGAAAAAGTAACTGTGCTATTACTTTGTGTTACTTATACGATTTGTGAAACAATAAAGTTCCGCTCAAATTTTAAAGGCCCTCATGTAAGTGCCAGCAAGTCGTTTTCCGCCTACATAGCAAGATGGAGAAAACGCGTGATGAAAAGCAAGCAGCCATTAAATTCTGATTTGGGCTCAGGAAAACAGGCTTAAATGTTGCAGCCAGTGTTCAAGTTGTATACGGTGAGTAAAGCCTGATTCACGCCACGACGGATTCCGCAAAGAAAATGTCGACAACAAGAAATTTGAGATCAAAGGTGCGCAGATATCAGATAGAAAACAGGATAAAAACAGCTCTATTTTTGTCGTTGTATTATTATTATTATTATTATTATTATTATTATTATTATTATTATTATTATTATTGCATCCCTAAACCGGGATATGTACAATTAAAAGATCACTCAAAATTAGAGCTCATCATAGTAATTCATACCCATGCTTCCTATGGTTGAAACAGTGTTTAACCGTACAATTGATAACATGATTTTGAGTTATGTGCGGAAGAGAATTCCACACCAATATCACATTATAAGGAAAGAAATTCTCTTTAAACTTAGACACAATATAAGGAGGCACAAGCTTATAGCGTTGAGCTTCACAGGTTCTACTAGTGACATAATGTATGGGATGATTCATTGTGATTATAGCTGAAATAGTTATTTTAGCCTCGCATACTCTATTACTTTCTTTAAGGTTGGAAGACCATACAAATCACAGATCTCAGTTATTGATGTATACTTCATGAGTGCTAAGGCTGCTCGTATGACTCAATTATAAGCCGACTGAATTCGCTTAATTGTACCTTTGAGACAGATGACTAAACGATGGCACCATATTCCACTTTTGGAATTAGAACAGATTTAATAACTTTAATAATTTCATTCTTAGTCAGTACCTTACGTAGGCTGCCGAACAGAAACCTTTGTTGATTTAAATCGATTATTAACAATTCACTGTTTCCCTGAAGGACAACCTACTATCAAAGATGATGCCTAACACTTTATATGTTCGAAATGTGGTCTCTTTTTGGTTGTCGATTTATAAGATTTTATTCTTCTACTCGTTAAAATTAAGTCCTTGCTCTATATACCATTTGTTCAAGGTTTTTAAGTTCTTATGGATCAGGCTTGTTGGGAGCTAGGATAAGATTTGTATAACAGGTTGTCGTCAACATAAGAAGAAATATTGCAATTTAACGGTAATTCATAGATTTGCGCAGTCGCATCGCATAAAATACGGTGGCCGAAGGAGAACCTTGCAATATACCTCTGGTCGATGGATACTAGATCACCTGCTGATCATTTTCAATGTAATTTGTCCGACCACTGAAATAGTCATAAGGTTAGACATAATGTCCAACAGCCGGAAGCGTTATTCCATAACGAAGCCGATAAGGAACTGAAATGAAGAAAAAACCTCTTACAGCAGCGTCCAGATTATCCGACATACGCTAAACCGAAGTTTCCTTTTATCCGACACACTGCCGCAAGAATATTAAAAAAAATGAATTAAGAGTTGTTTTTTTTAACATGCCTAAGTAAGTCTTTCTTTTCAATTACAATTTAGAAATGGTTCTTTTCTCTGATATGACATAAATAGATCCAGTATTCAAAATTTCTCCAAACGAAAGTTTGACTGGCGTTTCCAATTAAATTTCCGATCTAGATCAATAGTAACATAGATCAATAGTAGAAAAAATGAAATCTCTTGTCCACATAAAATAGATGTTACTTCTTGTATGTACTTTTCGACCGCCATGTGGTCATTATTCAGCAAGACTATAAAATAATCCAACTATATATAAAGGAGAACATGTGGGTTCGTCACGGAAACAGTTTGGCATTGTTGTTGCACGTTTAAGCATTGTTGGCGCTCACTTAAAGCAAAGCTGGAACTGAAAAGTCACCTGACCATTGTTGTCTGAGCAGCAATTTTTATCATCAATCAATCACAAAACTATAAATAAAGGAGAAAATGTGAGTTCACCAAACGAAACAATTGGAATGAATTGAATTTGATAAAATTAATTAAGCGCAAACTGCGCGTGGGCCCCGTTCATAAATACATAAGAGCGTTGAATGAAGAGCTAATCAGGTAAAATTACAAAGACCTTCACAGAGAGCAAATCAGACAAGCAAAAGACTGTTTTACCAAAGTAATTAAATTCAAAATACTTTAAAATAAATATGTTGTTTATGTTTAAAACAATACACAATGTATTCTCACAAATAAGACACACGAGTTGTGGTTCAAAACCTGAAAAATTAAGGATTTATTTGATTTTCGTTTTATCCGATATGCGATTTGCCCATATGTGTCTGATAATCAGGACTCTACTGTACCTTGTCTCGATCTTGCCGTTGAGAATGAAGGACCCTTTCTATGATTATGCTTCCATGAAGCCCTAATAAGTGTTTCAGAATTTGTTTAACTGTATAACAACAGTTTTATATAGGACAAATCGGATGAAAGAATTCATGTCCGAGCTCTATCTTCGACACACGAGACATATGAAAGACACAGTTTTCGTTTCTCTGTCCTTGTGAAAATGATCACGAAAAGTCGGCTTGCCTTCAACACCGTCGCTGAATGCATGTGAACCAGGTTATAAATAGTTTATTAGAATGTAGCCAGTCAATGTTTGTGGAAAGTGATAAAGGCTCCTCTCATGAGGTTATTATAGATACTAACTTTATTCACAATACGATGGATTCCGCGACACAAAGAATTGAGACAAGAGAGAATGAATGGTGTTCGAGCAGAAACCAAGATAGAAACCCTACTTTTTTCGCGCCTACGATAGCCATTGAGGACGAACTTGATCGCAACGTCTTGGACCCACTATGTCCGATTGCTGGATTTTAAAATGACTGTTCTAAGCTATATGACTTGAGCGGAATATGTCCACGTTTTTTAAGATTTTAATCACGTACCTGACAGAAATGGATTATGATTTAATTTATAACAAATTGGATGGAGTTTTATGTCCATTTCGATCTTCGACAGACGATACGAACAAAAGATATATTGATAAAAATAGGAAAGAAAGTTTCACAGCTTGGATTCGAACCAGGAACCCACGCCGCCGACGCGCTTACCAATTGCATGAGCCGAAGGTTCCTAGTTCGAATCCAGGCTGTGGAATTTTCTTTCCTATTTTTCATCAATAATTTAACATCTGAGGTAAGGCGTATGATTTAAATCTCACGGACCCATCTTGACCTATTCTTAAATGAAAGATACATGTATATTTATATAGTATATCTTTCTCGACAATATTCACCGGTCTGGTGAGAATGCTCACAACGGTTTCGCGACGAAAGTTTGATGGACCTCCACAACTGCCGAAGCTCTAAATTATCACGGATAGAGCTTCACCATGTGACTCCTGTTTGCGCCCGCTAGGCATCACGCCTATTAACACGCCGGAACAGAAAACCGGTGCGCGTAGAATGTAGTACAACTTTGCTTACCTGTTCGAAGAAGGTGGCGACGCTTATGTGGAGTCTGCTATCATCGGCGACCTGTCACTATGAGGCTGGGAAGCCATTTTAAAAGCGTTTTTTAGAAATGACCTGCACCACGTGTCTTCTAAAACTAGAACATTCCAATGGATGGGGACTATTTTGATAAAAACAACAACAAAATAAAAACAACCCCTCGTAAATGGAGAGTATGATGTTGAATTCCCATTGGCTAAGTGTTGCAGCATCTCAAATGCTATGAGGCGAAGTACAGAACGTCGTGTGTAATACAAAATGTCAATATACTGTGCAGCCCGGGCTGTGTGTTTACAATTCTTGGGTAGATAATGCAATTAAACGTGTTTTCTTATTGGAGAATAGCAAACCAATGACTGGTTAACTTAACTGAGTTTCTAGTTTCTAAGAAGTCACGCCTTTCAATTGAACTTGTTAATAACTTAATTTAAGTTACCGGCAAGCGCTTATCTTTTTAGAAACCAAATTGTCTTGCTACCATTCAAATATAAGTTAATGAAGATAAATTGCTTCACTTAATGGAACATTATTTGAAACAATGCCGATTTTACTAGTATTTCACATTATTGATATTAAATAAATGTATTCACCAAAATCTTCTATTTGAAGATGTTACGAATTTATAAAAGCTGGTTAGGTTAAAATCATGTATCCTTCAATGTAACTTAATTTTGCAGGATAATTAATATATCATAGGGTATGTATTACATAAATAATAGTAGTTGAGACGATATTTTGAGTGCGGCATGTAAAAGAATAATAATTTTGTTCATTTTCTTCAGAAAAAATGTCCTCAATAGCTTTCATATGAAAAATCTGACAATGAAAAAGGTATCGCGCTCAATACAATTCTATCGATACAGATAGAACAAATTTAGAAAACATTGAAAGGATTTGGATATCGATAATGAACTCTCAACTCCACAGCGGTTGTTGTTGTTGTTGTTGTTGTTGTGTAAAATCTTCACCTTTGCTTCAATAAGAAAATAACCCGGGCTTATTGGATTCATTCAGTTAGAAAACAAGGAAAGAAACCGAAATACAGCATAAAAAATGCCTAAACAATCATAAAATGGGGAAAAGTGATGGATATTCTAAATACAGTCAGTGCTTCTTTATTTGCCAATTAAGTTATTCGAATTTTTTATCTACATATGAAATTTCTTATATTCATAGGGTGAGTTTTTTATTTGTCGATTGTCTCCAGTTTTTTTCCTTCTTTTTTTTTAGTTTAATAATATACACTATAGTAAATGCTTTTATTAAGATTTCTGTATTTCGCGGATTCTCTACTGAATTCGGTATTCACGGGGCTTTTACGGAACGTAATCTCACAATACGGAGCGTCGATTGTAATTGTTTGATTTTGTTCATCATGTGTCTGCCAGAGTGTTGTGTTCCCGTTTTTAACTTTAATTTAACCTTTTAGCAGTTTCTGTTCGTAATGGGCAAACTTCTAAAGTAGGCTACGGGTTATTACGAATGATTCATCGAGTTCCGAACTTCTGTAACTTTTGAGTTCGGGATCGCACTCGTTCGTGCCAATTACGAAACGAAAGAGAATATCTCAAATTTTAAAATTCGCGCGTATTTTAATCTTTACGACGAACTGCCATACCGCTGATCTCACCATCTCACCCTTTGATTTTTTTTTTCTGGTGGAGATACATTGAAGACACTGTTTGAAAATTTATTCTTGTCAGTCTCTCTTTGAAAAAGGCGAAGCATATGCTGGTGATCTCTTTGAATTACTTCAATCTACGTCATACTTCATTAAATTTTTCTTCAGAATTACTATAATGCTTGGTCACATGTTATTTTAGCACTATGTTTTCGTAGAATGTAAATAAATTATTCCGGTGAGAATATCTAATAGTTTGCCATCTGCAGTTATAATCCGTACGAAAAACACTTTACACACCATTTATAATTAGAATGTTAACCGTACGGATATACAGGGTGTCCAAAAAGTCTGGTAACATGGCAGATATCTCAAAGCTGCCAGGTAGGCGAGATTCGATGAGTGTGGTTTATAGGTAAGAGGGGGGTGGAGAATTCCTTTTTTTTGACTTTGACCCCCAAATTTAAGGTAAACTCAAAAACTATTAAAAATAGAGAAAAATTTCCAATTGCTACCCTGTAGAGCAACACCACATTAGTCTAAAAACAATTTTTAATCACACCCTTCCCCTTGAAAGATTTTGAGAAAAAGGATCACTCAAGGAAAGAAAATTCCCAACGATGTGCTTCACTGCAATTCAAATGTGTTAGAAAGCTCAGCCAACCTACCCAGCCCAAGCTGACCTTGAATGACTCTTTCTCGCCCATTTTCTCAAAATCTTTCAAGGGGAAGGGTGTGATTAAAAACTGTTTTTAAACTAATGTGGTGTTGCTGTAAAGGGTAGCAAGTGGAAATTTTTCTCTATCTTTAATAGTTTTTGAGTTAGCAAATGGATGACCTTAAATTTGGGGGTCAAAGTCAAATTTGAGTGCTGCAATGAATTCCCCAACCCCCTATTACCTATAAACCACCCTCATCAGATCTCGCCTACCTGGAAGCTTTGAGATATCTGCCATGTTACCAGACTTTTTGTATACCCTGTATTTCATACACCAAAGGAATTTTTTAAATTCTTTAATGTAGAAATTTATTCAGACAAAATTCATAATTGGTTGATGGATCATTAAGTAGCAAAGCCCATCAAGTTTTACTGACGAATCGCTTAGTACGGAAGCCGTTCACTACTATCTTTAATGGTTGCCTTCATAGATGCAGAATACCGGGTACCGTAAATCCAAATGCGATCCTCTAAACATGTTCGTGGCAGTCCAGAAATGAATATATTTTGTGATCTTAGCAAAGATAAAGTTACGGCCTCTCTTCTCCCCCCCAGGAAAATGCCATTTCTGGTATCGTGGATCTACTAGAGAATTTTCTCATTCCGTAATTGCAGGTAGATAACCAGGAAGGACACCTTCCTTTCCAGCAAGACGGGATCCGGATTTGGTAACGTCTGAAACAAATTCTCTGGATAATTTTCGTTATTAAATAAAGAAATTTTTTCAGTGTTGCTACTTGTGCATTCGAAAATCGATCGAATGGTTTAAAATCATTCATTGTCTTAAGAGGAAAACCTTTATGTCGAATCACCATAATAAAGAAAGTCCCATAGTCCTTATGAATAATACGGATTTAAGAATTTTCCAAGCTTTAACGACTGCATTTATCACTTACTGTTAGTATTATTGTTCGTTGTAAATTGAATTAAAATAAAACTGTAAAGTAAACAGTTGTATAAATTGTATTGGAATTGCCCGACGCTTTTGACTTACAAGGAGACTCCAAGTACTCGGGCTCACCGATTTTGATTACAAAAAAAAATTCTACGTATAGCTCTCGCCAAATTAACAATGCATGCAAAGCCATTTGATGCACTTCTCAAAATTTTTCAAGTTTGTTATAATTTTCTACACTTTTAAATGCCCGAATTGTAGCATAGATTTTTATCTCACACAGGTGGTCTAGTGGTAAAACGCTAGATATCTGTTTTGCAGCTATGGGTTCAAATCCGGTCTTCGATAATTTTTTTCTCCTCGTAAATTATTTTTAACATGTATGGGAATGTATAATTCATTTACTAAAAACAGTGTGTTTCAAAAGTCGCGTGCCATATGAAAAGTTTACGAATGTTGGCTTCATGTTCACACGGTTTCGCAAGCTTATCGTTCATGTTCAAATGTGCACCATGCACTCGAAGACAATGTCTCACACGATCCAAATTTTCTTCTGTCATGCGTAAAAGTGTAGCTGGTGGGCTTGTGAATAGCAGAGTGCCGGCGATGAAATTCGTCTGCAGCTTCTCGAGATGTTCTGTAGTGATCTCCACAAAGAAGTATCAGCTCTACACGTTGTTCCGGTGTCAGCATTATTCCTCTACTTCACTATTTCACCTACAAAATCAAAGCAACCAATTAATCCATTTGGCACGCGACTTTTGAGACACACGGTAAATTTCCGATTTTCCAATTTGCTACCATCTTTTTTTAAATTTATAAATGCATCTAAGAATTATTACAATTAACATAATCTAAAATTTCCGATTTGCTTAGGTTATTTTTACATAAATTGAAAGATTAGTACAAGTTATATTTATTTCCTTTAAAAAAAACAAACAAACACAAAAGTTATAATTCACGAAGTTATAATAAAGTCAGAAGTAATAGCTAACTTCTGCTCCTAGAAATAGGAAATTTTAATTTGTTGGCTAATGTATTAGTTAAAAATGTTAATGAAGGCTGATTGATAAACTATAGATACCAACAGGTACATGGTGCAATAATTATTTAATCTTTGTGTGAGTTAAATGTCATCCCAAAAGTTACAAAATTTATAAAAATAATTAGATGTGGATAAATAAACTTTTTTTAAATGCTCATTTATCACCGTGGATCATTAATTATAATAATTCGTATATGCATTTCATAAAAAAAAATGATGGTAGCAAATTGGAAAATCGGAAATATAATTAGTAAATGAATTACACATTCCCATATATGTTAAAAAAATTTACGAAGAGAAAAAAAAATATCGAAGACCGGATTTGAGCTCATATCTGCAATATAGAAACCTAGCTTTTTGCCACTAGACCATCTGATCGAGTTAAAAATATACGCTACAATTCGGGCATTTATAAAGTGTAGGCAATTATAACAAACTTTATGAAATTTTTTCCTGGAAAATATTGAGAAGTGCGTTGAATGGCTTTGCATGAGTGTTTAATTTGGTGAGATCTATACGTAGAATTATCAAAATCGGTGAGTCCGAGTACTTTGAGTCTCCTTATTAGTTACTTTCACTGGCTTTACATTTCAAGATTTAACCATTACCAAGTATTCGCAAGAAACTTTATTAATAACTGAAGTTCATATTATTATTTATTGCTTAATTAAAAATTGTTGTGTTTTTGCATCCTAAATCTTGATGTATTCCGTTATTTCATTGTTTTCGTTTCTTTAATTTTCCTTACAAAATGGAAATTTTAAAGTATGTCGCCTATTCAGACGGTAAGATGTGATTGGCATAAATAGATAAATTTGTTCCTTAATTTGGTTTCGTATTTCTATTTGTCATGTCGCTTATAATTTTCGAATTTTTTAATCGAATTTGGTTTATCATATGCTCAAGTTTTGTATAAAATAATAATTCTAAATGTTATTTTAACTCCATTGCTAAAATTGTTTGTTAGCTTGTTAATGTTTTTTTGTCAAATTATGTAAACTTAACTATGTTTTTTTTTTTCGGTTTACTATATTTTCCTCTTCCTTTTTATTTTTTATCAAGTACCTAACAACAGATGACTTTTTATGTTTTAATAAATGATTCGTGTTTAATTTAATTTTGTAAACTTATAATCTACCCGACAACAACTTAATCGATTTGATCTACTCTTTTTAATGTGCTTTTGTTTCAATCTCGACTTCAATCAAGATTCCTGTCGACTCCCATTAAGCCATTTTGTGTGTGCATTGTGGCGATTACGTCAGTCAGTATTTGTGAAAAAATAATTGTTGGCTTCGCCCAAAAAGATCAGATCATCTGATTTCTACTTAATCTGTCTTTCTTTGTTATGACTTAAATCGTGCTAAACGGTTTCAGTGACGACAGAGATGACGTTTCACTAAGTTGTTGTTATTGAAATCGTTGGAAGAAGAATAATAAATAGAAAGCTTCCTAAATAAAGGGCTTTCTCATAAAGTAGCTACCTTTTAATTGCCTTTAATGAAAGGGGGGAAGTTTGATAATGTTGTTTAGGGAGTGGGATTTGAAAGGAATTGTCCTTGCGCAACAATGCTTGTTTGCCACGTGTAAGATGGCGGCACCTTGTTTGTATTCTCAGTCGGTCTGCCTACTTTAAGCCGACCCATCGTTTATAGGAAACCTTATATTTAAGCTTTTTTTGTGCGAAAAATGTATCGCCCACATCCTAGTTAATCGCTTAAATTATAGTTATCACTCGATAACAACAGTTCTATCTTTGAAGCAGTTGTTGTAGATTCAGTAAATGTTGATTTAGAAATTTTAATAGTAATAAACCTGAAATGTAATGAATCAGTTTTGTCAGAATTCAATAAAACTTTATATTTTAATGATTTATAGTATGAGTTTGGCCAACCTTCTTTTTATATGCATGTGTTTCATACTTATATCACTCGACCCTGATGAAATAGGCTCGATTATAGTGATAAATCAACCTTCGTTTCTTAGCGGTATACTAATTCGTGGTATATTAATATAAAATCATAGAACCACTTTAAGAGTCATGTTGATTCAGATATATTTAAATGTTTATTCATAGAAATGTGTGGATTAAGCGATTAAGCTTTTCCTTATAAAGTGTTGGGATGATAGATAAATAGTGTTTGAGATTTTTGAACCATACATTTAAGTTCGCTAATATTTAGTCGAAGATATTTTATAAAATGATTAAATATAAAAATGTTATAATCTGTATAGTTGAGGTATATGATTCAGAATGAATATTATTTTTTCAAAAATTACCTTTAATATTTATAGTTAATTTAATTTGTAAGGTGCTTTTTGAGAATTGGTTAAACACGCATTAGTTTTTAGCAGTCTACATTTAAAATTATTATTTTATGTAAGAATCATGCACATTTATTTAATTATATAATTTAATTTTTATCACTAACATCTGTGTAATTGCAGAGCAAAGAGCTCATTCAAGAAAATTTAATGGAAACGATCATAAATTTTAGTTTCATCATTTTTGGTTTAAGAGACATTTGTACAGGTTTTTTTGGAATTTTGACTTTGGTTTTAAAATGAACACGCTTTTTTATGATTTTTATTGAAATTTATATTAATTTTTTATTAATCTGTTTGAGGGTTTGTTTTGTTTTCAAAGTCGATAGAATATTAACGAACAAGGTTACCTTGACGACGGCGTATTAAACCATTTATCTCTGGGATCTCACGCAATGCTGTGAGATCTTCTTACAATGAAGGAAGTCGAGATAATTAGGAACATTTATGAAGAATTTTTTTATATAAGTATATTTTATTTTGATACAAAGTATGCAGTAGATGGTTATAAAGCGCAGGCTGTAGAAACTGATATTGGTTAATTCTGAAGCTATTTTGTGTACCTTTATACAGGTGCGCTCTTTGTTGCGTCGAATGGGTGTAAACCAGTCCCCCGAGGATAGGAACGTGATCCTTTAAGACAATTTCTTCGTAATTAATTTTTCTTTTTCTTTTGTCCGCACAAGAACATGGCAAAGAAGAAGAAGAATAAGACAGTTGGGGATCGTCGAGCTTTCTTTCGATTTCTTTCTTTTATTCTCCAGATGAAGTATCGCACTCGAATGTCCGGCTAATAATTTTCTGTTGGAATTTCCGGACTCCGGAAATAGGCAGATGACGTTGACAATGGAAAAAAATTTTGTTCTCCAGCTGTTCGAGTTTGAAGGAGAACAAAAGAAAAGACGAAGGAGAGTAGTATATGATGATTTTAAGAAAAAATTCATAGAAAATCCTAATCTAACTTTACTCACGAGTAATTTTTCATGCCCATTTGTGTGTATGGAGTTTCGGATTTTTTTTGATTTTTTCCCATCTTCTAAATGCCCAGTTGCAAGCATTTTTAATTTACAGCCGCCCAAGTCCTATACATCTCCACACGAACCAATTAACTGACCCTGCCAGAAGAGAAATTAGAGAGAAAGAAGAAAAAAATTGACATCCCAACACCTTAAGTTTTTCTTGCTTTTTCATTTGAGGTCTATACACTTTCCAGCTGTTGAGGTCTAAAGTGATTTTGATCTTCCTTTCCCGCCCAAGTCGTCACAACCTAAAAAAAATTTCGTCCGGAAGAGACAAAGAGAAGGCAAAAAAATAAAAAATCATAAAAAAAATATATATTTATATTCCAATTATAGAAGATCAATTGGAATCGAATTCTGTTTTCTAATTAATATAGTTTTAATTAAGAATTATATTAATCATGTCTTTCCGGTGCTTTAATTCCTGCTATCATTTCATCTTCAAAATTGATAGTATAACTGACTTCGAAAATATAATTTGATAATTAAGTATAAAAATGTGAACAAAAATTTTAATGTAGTCGATTATGCTACTCTAAAATCACCTCAGATCAAATAGAAAAGGCTCGTATTTAGCTAATTTTTCATATGAAAAATTTTTCACTGTAACTGATAGTGTGTTCAAGTACGTAAATTCGGAAAATCCGAATCATCACGAATTGAATTTTTAAATAACTGCATTCGATTATAAGTTCTTTTTACTGAAATATTCTTAAGTCTATCTTTTGTAAATAATTTTCCCTATTCTACTGTCAATTTTATTTTATGCAACTCTTTCTTAATTCAGCTTTACTTTGATTGAATTTGGATTTCTTTGTGATTGCATAGAATGGAAGAAACCTATCACTTATTCCATGAAATTAGTAATATAAAGAGTCATATTTTTTTAATGTTCTTATTTTTATCTCTATTTATAACATCCAATATGAGCTTCGGCTCTTGGATAGATAGGTTTCTTTTCTGGATCTTGGCTCTTTAGTCTGTAGCTTGACAAACTTTGTATTTACTTTCAAATTTATTTTTTTTAATTGCTTAAATTTATAAACATTTTACTGTACTGTTATAGTATTCTATTAGATATCATTGTTCTATACTTTATTAATAATATTGTTACTAAATATATCCAAGAATAATCAAGAAAGTAAATAAATAAATAAATATGACTACATAGTTTAAGTTTTCTTCCATCTCACAAGTTTCTTCATCGTTTTTCAAGATTGGTGACTTTATTTTTTTGTTTTTATTAAATTTTAATTTTACGATTTTCCCCATTAAAAGGAGACTAACCACATTTAAATTTAAAATTAATCATTTAAACTCCTTAGATCAATAAAATAAATATGGTGTCTAATTTATCAGAAAATCGTTTGAAATTTAAACATTATGTTTTTATTTAAAACTAAGTTATTTTAAATTTAAATTCAAATTCGTACAGATTTTAAGTTTTATCTGCTTAAGTTTATTTTATGGGGGGGGGGGGCAATAAAAATACAAATTACTATATCGTTATCTTCTGGATAAGATGATAAATATATTAACTATGTAAAATTTAACTTTTATTCGCCTTTATGGAGTCTTTTTCGTCGTCTGTTTCGAACGATGATAGAATTAGATTATATTGATGCTTATAAAAAACTGTTTTAATATCGATGCTATCTTAGATGATTTATTATTACTAAGCATATCTAAATTTCAAAATTGACTAAAGATATTTATATTCTGTCCAACTGGTATTCGTGAACAGATGCCTTCCACATAGTTTTCATATTTATTAATTTCCTTTTTAGTAGGATTTTACGACTCTTGACGATGGCCATTGATGATGGATGTTAGGGCAGAAAACACCATATTTGAGCTTTTAAAAATAAAATTCTAGATTATAGCCTTTGAAGAGATATGTTTGACTGGTAGTCTGTCTTCATCTCTCTCTCTTTCTCTCTCTTTTTGAGTCTCACAATTCCTTCATTCAGTCATTTCATGTAAGAAAGTAAACATTTATGAAACATCTGGAATTAAGGCATAGCTTGTTTAAATAATTGGCTAGGTACATATTGTACTTGAAATACTGTATAATTATATTCAATGGAATTATATAATTATTACAGATAAGGAAATGAAATTTGAGACTTTTTTATGTTCCTATAGCGAGTTATGAATTATGTTTACAACTAGATACAAAGAACGCACCACTTGCATCAAAAATCTAGACACCAAATCAAAAATTTGCTGAACACGTAATAATCATCAATTTGGAAAATTAGAAGTAGAATCATCTCGGGCAACGCCGGGTGCCTCTGCTAGTATATTATTATTATTGTATAGACCAATATATTCCTAAAGATGACCCCATAGCCGAAGGCGGTTTGCCAACATATCGAGAAATAAATGTTGTTAAAAGAAAAAATATGACTTGATATACAACATTAGTAAAATTGGTTTAAATTGCTAGTGAAATTTCGGCTATTTAATTAAATTATTGATATATTGTTTCTTTTTAATGATAAATGTAAGCTTTCACTTACATTCATCTTTTAAATAAACTACGATGTAATTTTAACAGAATTATTTTGGAGGGCGATATTCACTTTAAGCTTGAGAAATCGAAATCTTCTCATACATAGTAAACGACTTTGTGAAATATTTATGCATTGATTCTAAACGAATACATAATGGATTTCGATAGAATTCGTCTGAATTTTCTATGACGATAATTTAAGAAAATCTGATTAAGTCTGTCTTGGTAGGTAGCTACATAATCTAAATGGACGGATCTTTTGAAGCAACCTTGTAGCGGATTCAGGTCTTAAAATTACGTTAGGATAATGAAATAAGTTTCTATCTGTTATGTTTAATTGTATCGTTAATTTTACGATTATAATTACTCCTTAAGGATTATGATATGTGTGATTTTCCGCAAAGGAAAAACGATTTTTTTGGCGTATAAAATTGGCGTGTAAATTAGTGAATGATTCTTTTACTCTAGAAACAATCTGTGTTTGGTTTATTTTAATATTTATCGAGACTAATATATTTCACGATTTTGTAAAAAAAAAAAAAAAAAA